>JARHVA010005320.1:0-600000 GCA_037957365.1 Torreya grandis
TGGACCTAAAAGTTAACCTATTCACTTGATCTAATAGAAGTATGGGAGATAATCTGATTTAGGTCTACCTGGATAGGGTCTTAATCTCCTTAAATTAGGACATCCATTCACTAGAAATCTCTCCTCCCTACCTATAATTGGTTCTGACCACAACCCCTCATTCTTTAAGGTGAAAAAATCTCAAACCAAATAGCATTCCTTTTATATTTAAAATAATGTGTCTCCACCATCTAAACTTGATCGAATCTCTAAAGGAATGGTGTAAAAAACCCATATCAGGTATTGATATGTATATTCTAACCAAAAAGCTAAATTGCCTCAAAGTAAAGATAAAAATATTGAATAAGGAAGTATTGGTGACATTTTCCCACAAAAAGGGCATTAGAGGAGGAATTAATAGTAATTGAAGAAATTTTATCTTTGAAAGGTAAAAATGAACAAATTTACCAAAGGTAAAAATAAAATTTGTGCCAAATCCATAAATTAAAGGCAAGGGAAGAGACTTATTAGTGACAAAAATCTAGGTGCACTTGGCTGAAGGAAGGGATAGAAACACCAAGTTATTTTATCACTCGATGACCAGACATAGGAACATGAATGAAATAAATCAATTTCAAATGGACAATGGAAATCTTAGTAAAAAAGATGAGGACATATCCTACCACAATAAATTTCTTCAAAAATTTACTCATAAAATAAGGTATCTTTGATTAATAGTTGGTGGATAGTACTTTGAATAAATTCAATAAGGTTATTTTTTATTCTGACAATGCTACCCTTACTAAAATCCCATCAATAAAAGAGGTAAAAAATGTGGTGTTTGAAATGAAGGGCTTCAAGGCCCCCGATCTTGATGGCTTTCCCTCCTTTAAAAAAAATTAGGATATTGTCCACACTGAAGTTGAGGCAACAATAATCAAGTTCTTCCAATCCATAACTATTCTAAGAGAAATGATTTTTTTTTTTTTTGTCCTTATTCTAAAAAATCTAAGAGAAAACAATCTACAAGATTTATACCTAATTATCCTTTGTAATACAACTTACAAAATTTGCTCAATCATCTTGGTGAAAATCATGCATGCAACACCTACTAAGATAGAGTTATTGGTGAATAACAAGGGCATTCATGGACAAAAGACAAAATAATAGACAAAATTATCTTAGTACATGAATCCATCCACTCTATCTCCAAATCCCCAAGATAAGGTATGTTTCTTAATCTAGATATGAACAAAGCATATGATTGAATCTATTGGAATTTCTTAATGAAGATTCTAGAAAATTGGGATTTAACTAGGACCTAAGGAAAATCATATGGAAACTGCAATAGTTACTCCCAAATTCTCCATAATATTGAATGGAGACCCCAAAGTTTTTTTCTTAGCTTCTAAAGGTCTAAGGTAGGGGGGCACCCTCTCTCCCTTATCTCTTCATCATAATGGTAGAAACCTTGGGGATAAGTCTATTTAAACCCTGTAATGCAAGGTTTAACCAAAGGCCATCTTAGTAGTGATTAACACCAAACTGATCACCCCATGAACAATTTATAGATTACATGATAATCTTAGGAGAACATTCAATGGAGGAAGCTAGATATCTAAAATCCATTCTCAAAAACTATGAATATTTCTCTAACCAGTGCATAAAATTCTACAAGAGTTCCCTTTTCTTCATCAACACTCTAGTGATCCTATAAAAAAAGATTAAAAGAATTATGGAATGTCAAGTGAGTCAATTACTAGCAACATATTTGGTCATTCCACTATTTGAAATTAAAATGGAATTCAATCTCTGGAATCCCATCATCAATAGAATTTAGAGAAAACTTGCAAGGTGTAAAGGACATCTCCTCACCCAAGTGGGAAAATTTTAGTTACTCAAATCCTTGATTTAGAGTACCCTAGTACACTTAATGACAGTCTTCTAGATACCCAGCAAGGTAGTAAAAAAAATAGAACAAATTCAAATAAAGTTCTTATGGAGGGGTATCAAGGACCATTTTAGGTTTCACCTAGTCTCTTGGGAAAAAGCATGTCTACCTAAAGTAAATGGGTTACTGGGTCTCAAAATTATTAATTACATGAATCGTACACTCTTAAAAAAATGGGATGGAAGATTTTGAAATAATATAGATAATAGGATAGAATAGTCAAAGACAAATACCTAGAAGGATAAGAGGAAGACTGTCTTATCTGGAAAGAAGGCCCTACTTACAGATCTGCCTTCTGGAAAGCCATTAGTAACTATAAGAACCTACTAATAAAATGAATTAAATGGTAAATTGATGACAGGAAGAAATTTTTTTTATGGTAGGATGCCTAGATGTTCACCACCCCCCTCTCTTCAAAAGGTATTTGGGCTAATTTATGTGTGGGCTTCAAGGAAATATGGGGTACCAAATTCAAAGACTATTGGGATGAGAATGAGGGATCAAAGGCTTATAAATTCCCCCCCCCCACATAAATTTTTAATGCTAAAGAAGATTAGGCAATTTAGAATCTCAACTCTTTTATCAGATAGGTTCACATTCCCCATGTTTCTTAAGGAAGATCATTTTTATGGGTAGATAAAGATAGTAGAAAGTAATCTCTCTCTCTCCTTAGGACATGATATTGATCTAATTTTATAGGATGAATGGAAATAATGGAAATATTTATGTATAAAAACACCTAAATCCTAAGGTAAATTTCTTTTTTTGGATGGATTATCAAGATAAGATCCTAACTATCGATAACATAGAAAAAAGAGGACTCATATTCCCCAAATTATGCTTGTTATGTAGGAAAGTTGAAGACTCAATCCATCATTTTTTCTATTATGCCCATTCAGTTTGTGCCTATTTGACTAGATTTTGAATAAATTCCATCTCTCATTGGTTAAACCAAAAAACATTATTGATCTCATTAGGTAATAGAAACCTCATTGGAGCCTTCTATCCTTATCCTTCCTATGGAACTTTTCCCTCCCACACTAAATTTGGAGTGTTTAAAAAGCCTGAAATGACATACTATTATCAAACAAAAGACTCCATCCAAAATAGTCTTCCTCCATCTTTATCATGTGATCACTGAGAATTGGAAAGCATTCCTTCCCATAGACAAAAATTTAGGATCTACCTCTACATAGCTAATTTTTAGAAATTGGGAGGTAGTACAAAAAATTAGGTCTCCTTCCAAAGAATAATTATTTCAACATGTTAGGTAAAAGCTTCCACCTAAAGGTTGGGCTAAGCTCAACTTTGATGGATCCTCAAAATTAAATTTGGGCCCTATAAGTAGGGGAGGAGCCATAACAAATTTAAATAAAAAGTTGAACACTACTTATGCAAGCCCTTTAATAATTTAGACAAATCATGTGGCCAAATCCAAGGTGGCACTCTAGGGTATTTAGCTTGCCTCTGGCCTCAAGAGGGATGGAATTATCATTAAAGTGGATTCCCTCAATATCCTCAATGCTCTAGAGGGCAAAACCACCCTTTCTCACACAATAAAATCCATAATATATGATGCCAAGTAGAGCTTGATGGAAATGGCATAATCTTCCATTGTTCATACATAATGTGAAGTGAATGGGGTGGTAGAATTACTTGCTAATATCAGAGTATGTCTCCTTCTTTTAACTACCTAACATGCAAGATTCCACATCCCTAAAAATGGCATGTCAACTATTCAAAATGAATTCACCTCAGGATAGTATGATGACATGGTTGCCACAAGCCTAAACTTTACTTATTAAGTGAAGGATTTCAAAAATCATGACCCATCATCATTCCACCATGAGGATAATTAATTACAAAGGGTAGGAGGAAGCATGTACTACAAGTTTATTTCAAGCCATTATCTCTAAGCCTTACCAAGGTTTTCCAAATTCCATCTTTGATTCTTAGGCTACTATTGAGATGGGTGAAGATAAGGACCATCTTAAACTAAATTATTGATTGGAAGTTAGAAGCATGAAGAAGGTGTGGAAGAAGATTCATAGAGGAGACCTCATAGAATTTATGCTGAGGTTAAATGACCATGATGATGACTTGGTGAAAAAATTCATTGCATCATGGAATAAGAGGGTTTTGGAAGTAAGAGGTGTTCAAATTTGGATAATAGAGGAGCTGATTGGGGAAGCCATAGGGATGCCATGAGAAGGAACAAAATCATATAAAGATCAATAAAAAAATAGGAAATCTTACAAAGGTTTTTTAAACCAATGAGTTCATGAAGATAGATGAAAAGGGGTTTCCTCGCTCAAACCTTCCATGCCAATGGCCTAAAGTCTGCTTGCAAATAATGAAGTATATTATGCTTAAAGGTAAATGTACCCTCATTTTTCCCCATCATTTTTTCTTGATAAACTATTTTTAGGGTTATAAAATTAGCCTTCTTTATTACCTCTTAAAATCCCTAGAGAGAATTGCTCTATTGCACCAAATCAATGAAGTTAATTCCATCTTACACTAGGGCCTTATCTTGTTACTAATAAAACATAGAAAAACCCTTTAAGGTAGGGAGGTTCCACTAGAGGAGTCATCCACTAAGGAGGACTCCCCTAAGGAATATCCTACCTCAGGGTACCACCACTCGATAACCAATATTTCTCATGCTATCCCCAAATACCAAAGTTTAGCTTGGGATCCTCCCATGAAACTCTATGTTCTCAAACCTTAACCACTCTTGTTGGATGAAGGTACCTCAAGGTAAGTGGTGGGGAAAGGAAATACCCCCTAGAATATGTGATAAAAACCAACAAGGATAAGTTGGAAAGGTTTAATAACAAACTCCATGAGGTAGGGATATGTTTAGCAAGTTTAATCTAGGACTAGAATTCCATGAATATGGAGGTTGCCAAAATGATCCAATATTTCACTCAAACAACAAAGGCTGAGGGGACCACCCTAAAGTAGCATATTATGGAGGTAGAGACTTCTTACCCTAATAATCCCCACCAAGAAGACCCCTATGAAAGAACAAATGCATAAGAGACCTAGAATGATCCTTCTTAAGGATGCAGAAGGGCCCAAAAATAGAACTAGGGATAGAATTGCAAAGAACAAATAGGTCATGTAGGAAAGGGTGGTTTAGGATGTGAAGGTACCTATGGAGGGATCTCCCCTAATATAATAGTTTTTGTGTTTACTTTCCTTTTGTTTTTCCTTATGCATGGTTTGTTATTTGCTAGTGTTATTTTTTTATTTTTTTTATTTTAGCCCATGGGGCTTGCTCCTGTTTACTAACTTTTTATACTTTGGTTTTTGGTCCCTCTAAAACCAAGATTATTTACCATATCAAGTAAAAAACATTTAATAATACAAAAAAATATTTTAATCCACATCAATATGTCATTTCAAATAACCTATGAAAAACACCTTGATGATGCTATCAATAATGACATTAGATAATCCAAAAAAAATGGAGATATTCACACAAAATTAAAAACATAATTTTTTTTTTATTTGAATAGGGTAGGGAGAAAAAAATACAAAAGAGATAAACATTAATATAAACCTTGCATTTTAAATACAAGGAACTATCTAATATTTTTGTGTGTGTGAGCGTGTATACATGCACCTATGTGTTTGAATCATAGATTATATATTTTATACTAGGTGTCAAAGTATAAATGTAGTAGACATAATTTAATCTTTAAAACAATTTTACATTTCATGTAAAAATAAACCATATAATATATTAATATACTTATTTTAAATATTGATTACAAATATCAATATCATAATTAACTACTTTGTAATTGAAATTTTATGTTTTAATCTCCATAAATATTATGTCTATTGTATAAAAAAAATTATGCTTCTACCAAAAATAAATAAATCAAAGAAATCAAATTTAAACAACTATGGAAGCTAAATGTACCACATTTTTTTTGGGATTGAGGTTGGAAATGAATTTAAGTTTTTTTTAGAATAAAAAGAGTTATGTTTTTTATGGTGTCTTTAAGAATGGTGGACTCAATTTGTGAAAACATCAAGGCAATTAAATTTTAAAATATTAAAATAAGGGAAGGTTTAATGGCACTGAATGGAAAATAGTAGCAAACTAGAACATTGTAAATATGGAGATCGATAATTTAGATGGAAAAAAGACTAATAGAACATGATTTAAATGGGTTTTTCTATCACCGAATTGGTTCAAGCTAAATTTTGATAGTTATTCTAAAGGAAACTCAGGGAGGGTTAAATTAGGTGTGCTTATAAAATATGGTAGAGGAAAATATATAGTATCTTATGTAGGTAATCTTGGAATGCAAAATAATCATATGGTAGAAGTTAAAGTTGTTATTTGAGGTCTTCAAATGGATAAAGAGATGGGGACAACTCACCTTACTATTAAAGGAGATTATTTTAATATGATAAAATTTATTTGTTATAAGAGCAAACCAAGTTGGACTATTAAAAATATCATAGATGATGCTTTGTACATCATACTTCATTATCAAAAACCTTCCATCAAACATGTTTATATAAATAAATCGAGTGACGAACTAATTTTATAACAAAGGATCCTTTAGTGAATATTTCAAGCAATGGATTTAACAATAAGATATTTTTATATGGGTATTGATCTCAATAATGTTGAATCTAATAAGTAGATCTTATTATTGGTTTTTTCATGATGTAAAATCAAGGGGTGGTTATTTAGATAGAAAAGGAATGTCTTATGATATCATTTGGAACCATTATTTTTAAGGTGATAAATTTTACCAATGGTTAAACCAAACAATTAATATCTTTACCTATGGTATTATAAAACTATGTATCATTATTATAATCATGAAAATCATGACATGGACAATCCAAAGATAGTAATATCATTTCAAAATATTATTAGATGATATTCATGCTAAAAATACACTTGAAAGGGTATCACAATTAATCATACACACTTCACTTTATGTGTATTCATTACCTTTGATGTGAGGAGTAAATACAATAATAATCTTAATTCTCTATTTATTTTTATCCTTGATTTTTTTCAACGGGGGACATAATAGAAGTGTCAATTTAGTCCTCTCTCCAAACTATCAAAGCTCTGATTCTATAATGGATAGAGATATATACAGAGTAAATCCCCAGTCATGTGAAATGGTCAAGAATAAATATATGCTATGTTGTAGACATAAGTGTGCTCTTTCTTACCATTTTAATTTTTTGAACCATTTATGTCATAAAAAGCTTATTATCATGCCCTTATTTATATCGATGTCTCTTGATAGCTCTATGATTGACATCCAGGTCAAAAAAAACTGATTCTTGCTCATCAAGCATTAATATTTTTATTGTTTTATCATGCTAAGTCTCAAGCCTCTAGTCCCCCTCTTATAATTTATCTTATTGAAGCTAACATGTCTAACGTTTTAGTTAAATATCTACCTCCCCTTACTACTATTTATAATGATATTTTATCTCATAAGTTACCTAATTCAATTACCATTCTAATTCCCCATAAAATCAAGGATATAAGTAAGCCATGTGGTAGTGATAATAAATTGAAAAACACCTAAAATGGTGAAGTATTATTTTATTTTGAAAGTCTCTGATGAGTTAAATTATGATTTTTAATATAAACCAAACACTCTCTCTCCTTTGTCTCTTTAAATAAAAAAGAGGATGATAATATTTTTTCTAAGTCAAAACAAGAGCATGAACAAAAGTTAGAGGAATTGAGTAAAAAAATAAACTCAAGTTCCCTTCTTTTTGAAGATTAACTAGATATAATTAGTACCCTATAAAATTAATCCTTGATTCATCACAACTAATTGAAATGTATTATGAAATAAAATGATAGAATAAAAATAAAATATTACATTAATTCTCCTTCAAGTTAATGAAGATAATAAAATCAAAAAGGAGGAGTCTTATCACAACAAGAAAATGTAGGAAACAAATGATAATGTAGATGAGATGAATAAAATGGTCAATGAGGTAGTGAAGAAAATAATTATCTTTAAGAATGAAAATAAAACTATCAATGAAAATTTAAACAAATTATTGCAAGTAAATTTATTTTAAATAACAATGTGGCCAATATTATGATGTTGTAGAAGGCATTTCAAGGAAAAAGTAAGTCCCTCTGGGAACCCATGCTAACAAGAGGATACAAAATCAAGATAAAGGGAAGGTTATGGAGGATAACTATGTTGATCTAGAAATTAATGAATATCACCTCAAATTTTTCATTGAGGAATGGGAATTTTCTAGAGTCCTTAATTGCTCTAGCTAGTATATTTGTGTTGTTATTTAGTTGGTGTTTATTTTATGTGTTGAACAACTTGTTTGAAGTTGGACTTCTCTATATCCCTATTATAGTTTATTATTCATGTTTTAATCTTATTTAAACTATCCTTTTCTTAGTTCTTATACAAGGTTTTGGTCCCTTTTAAAAACCCAATTTTACCTATAATAAAAAATTAATTAATTAAATAAATAAAAATATTATTTATATATTTATAAAATAGATTCAACTTATATTCAATTAAACATTACATTGAAAAAATAATTATATTTAATAAAATTATATAATTTTCTTAGATGCAACTTAAATTAAATAAAATGATGCATTCAAAAAATATTATATTTAATAAAATTATATATTCTATTGCTTCCAAGAGAAAAAATCATCTCAATAAATTATCACAATTGCTTATCAAATCATAACCAATAAAGTTTAAACAAATATTGCATTGCCATTAATCACTTCTATTCAAAATCATATTAAGGAATTATGAGTATATCTTAATAAAAATCACTTATTACAAATACAAAGGCATCATAAATTCAATTGTATATGTGTTATATTCTGACCATTGTTTTACTTGTTTCTACATGAACCAGACAAAGCATATAAGCATAAATTAAATCTTAAAGTAAACGAATAACTACATCACCATAGAAATATACTTTCTAAAATTTCTAACTTCATCATAGACATATACCAATAAATGTCAAATAAACCTCTAATTTTTTTAATCTATTTAAATACATTTATTATATGAAGTATTTAATAGAGCTCTTGGATTTTGTTAGCAAATAATTAAGAAGATGTGTCTAACAGTTTCATTATATTAAACAAAGTATAATAAATATAGTTTTATGTGTGTTTCATGAAATTTAGAATTATAGGATTCAAGGTTGGAATAAAAATTATAGTTTTTACTTTGTTACCACGATTGAAATCAATAAAAGGTTATGAATTTGGTTTAAAAAATATTAAGTTTGTAGATACCACAATCAAACTTATATTTCTATCCATTTTTTGTTTTATTTTTGAAAATTAATTTACTAGCAATGGTCTTTAGTAAAATAAAAACAAGTATTCTATAAAATAAATTCAATTTATAATATACACACATAGAATATATAATCAGATAAACATATGCAAAACAACATTTCTCATTAAATTTTTGGATAAAACATTCTTTAGAACCAAGAAAACACACTATTTAATAGATAAAACTTACAACTTACAACTCTAAATATGTTTCTTTTTAATGTGAAAGAAACAAAACCAACTTTCTTACACTTGCATACAACTAAACTAGTATATAAATTAGTTAAATCTAAAGGATATAATTTGAATTGTTATGCTCTAGATCAAAACACAAATCTATACACACACAAAATCTATAATCAAAGAAGTATATGTAAAATAATATTGCCCATTAAACAAGTATATACACATGTTAAAACGATAATTATACATGTATATTTAAAACAATTTTTCTCACTAAAATCTTGAATAATACAATTTTTGGGACCTCATTATATAATTATATACACACACAACATATACAATCAGACATGGATATGTGGAACAATGTTCCTCATTAAAGCATTGGATAAAATAATTGGTTGGGACTAAACAAACACTCAATTTCATGAAAAAAACTCTCAAATTATAATTTTGAACATTTTTATCTATAATGCGAAGGAAGAGACAATGGAAAACCTAATTTTTTGCACCTAGACAAAAATATACTTTTATATCAATTAGTTAAATCCAAAAAAAATCATCTAAATTGATATACCTAGATTAAACCACAAAGCTAAAAGAATCCATTTTCTTTAAAAAAAATATGGCACTACACAATTCATTGACATAAAAAATATAGTATTAAAAATCTCCTCAATTCAAAGCCTAACTTTTAGGAATTCTCAAACCTGGATTTAAAAAATATTTAAAAATATGGAAGTAGTCAATATAATATTAAACCTCAGCACAAAAATTTGATACTTTTAAGATCACATACATAAAAAAATTAAACATAAAATGCTTGTAATTTTGTATGGTTTCATGTATATTTGTAATTGATTTTGATCCCTTTATTTTATGCACCACTAGGTGTAGGTAATTTTTTGGGCACAAAACAAAACAAAAACTACACATTCATAGGTGTAAAAAAAACATCAACCATAATTATACAAGTATATGTAAAAATTGTTCTTCATTAAAATATTACATATAACAATTTTTAGGGATCTCATTAAATAATTATATACACAGAAAATCTACAATCAGACATGTAGAATAATGTTACTCTTTAAATTATTATATAAAGTAATATTTTAGGACCACAAATTCACTCTATTTCATGGATAGAAGTCAAAACTTATAACTCAAAATCCATATATCTATAATGTAAAGGAAGCGAGACATTGGATAACCAATTACAGTCATATAAATTAACATTTATACTAAAATCATGCATTTTTGTCACCTTTGTTACACACTGAGCTCGACATATTATAGATCCTTTTGACCACTTTTCACATGATGACACACTCTTTCAAATGCCTCAAAATACATATATCTATCTTGCTCAATAATTTAGGCCCATGCTCAAATTATTTCATGATCTTAATTTATATTTTAGCACCCCATTGGGACTGTAGCATGCCCCAATATTATATGAATCCTCTAAAAGTTATCCTTCCACCAACTAACAAATATTTTATGACTTTCAAAGTTTTTAAAAGTTTGGCCCATAATTTTTAGTGAGTTGTATGCAAATAAATTTCAAAAATACCACTATATAAATACATTTCAAATAATTTTTTACACAGAATATTCCATATAAAAAAGCATCAAAGCTCTATTTTCACATTAATATAAAATTCATTATTTCTCTAATTATAATTACTTATAACCATAGTAGCCTTGAGATAAAGTATGAATAAACCATCAAGGTCACAAGTCACGATTTAAGCACTTAATCACACCAGTATTGCACCAACATCTAGCATTTTACACCAATTCCACACACACCACCATAGTATGGGATAATTATATGGAGTTTGATCCATATTCAAATTATTAGTATGTAGGCATCACTCAACATAGGGGGTGTTTAGGTCTCATAAAACTTTAGCCGCTAGACCATTTTTACTACATGATTTGCATTGGTCTTCTTTCCTATTTAGCTAGGGTTTCAAGTGGAAAATTAGTTACATAGTCATCAATAAAGGACATCATAAGCTATTGGATAGTCCATAGATCAAAAAGGTAAAGATGCACAAAACCCATAAATCTCATATCATTGTTCCATGCTGGACAATAATTCTCCCTAAGGACTATAATGCACCCATACCTTATCCAATCATAATGCTCTTATAAAATAACCCTTCTAACTCTTTTTTTTGGTTCATGCATAGTTAACACAGTCAGTGTTTCAATCATAGATCCTGAACCATCTCGAATCTTAATTATATAACTAATTTTAGATTTCTTTTTTGCAATGTCCATATTTAACAAGTTTCTAAATTTAGTAATTTCTAAATCAGTTGTGTCATTTATTGCATATTTGTAATAATATGATTTTACATAATAGTTTGTCTAACTAGGGTAATCTATCTCCTAGTTACCAAATTTTAATAAAACATATTGGTGAACCTATCTATTGATTGAATATTTTAGTTTCTAATTTTAGCAATTCTCAAATCAATTATGTAATTTATTGCATATTTTTAGTAATATTATTTTATACAATAGTTTGTCTAATTAAGGTATATCATCTCCTAGTTCCATACAATCTATAAAATATATTGGTAAATCCTCATATTGATTAAATATTTCATAACCCTAACCATATATTTTGTTAGGTTTTCTATCCTTGTTCTTGATATTTCTTATTATTTTCTAGGGTTTTCATATTTGATAAAATATTTAATAGCATCAATATTTCAATATTTATTTCATCCTATATGCACTCTATAAAATTTATCTTTATTCCTCTTAAATGAAGTTCTAAATTAAGTGTTATCCCAAATACCCTCACTTAGATTCATTTTTTTAAAGTAATTAACATGGATAAGAAAGGGTATATCATAACCTCAAAATGATAATGAACATAATGATCATATATAAAATAATGTTAATAATTCATAACATAAGCAATATGATCAATATAGCCTTAGTCCTCACAATGGATATTAATATGAAATTCCACCCATAAGTGTGTAATAAGTGGTAATCAATAAGGATGAATTTATTAAGATATATTATGAGAAAATCCATTATCAATCTCTCAATTATTTTTAGATTCTACAAATTATTTTGGATATCAAGAGTGTAAGC
This sequence comes from Torreya grandis, assembly GCA_037957365.1. Lineage (NCBI taxonomy): Eukaryota > Viridiplantae > Streptophyta > Pinopsida > Cupressales > Taxaceae > Torreya > Torreya grandis. The sequence goes on from JARHVA010005320.1 coordinate 12,582, forward strand.
ATGGAACAATAATCTCATACTTATAATCCTATGACCATCATAGATAAAAATTTTGTGCTAGAATTTACTATGGGGGTGACCCAACTAATTTAATATATTACTATGCCAATTATGACTCAGTCATTAGGAATGTCACCTTTGGTTAGTATGAATTATTCTTCTCTTGATGTGAAATCCCTTATGCATGAGCTTCATAATATTCAAACTAAGGTTCTACATTTGGATCAAGGTACTTTGAGACCAAATCAGACTCTTGATTCTCATGATCTATTGCATACTCCATTGGTGACACATATAGAAGTATATCCTCTACCTTTCGATTTTGTATCACCCAAGATCACATTATATGATTGAAAGCATGACCCTAAAAAACACTTAAGGGCATTCCACATAGCATTTTTAGATTGTGTCTAATTAACGAATCTTAATTAATTTATTTCCAAGGATTCTAAAGGAATATGATTTATAATGGTTTTACAACTTACCTAATAAATAATTACATGTGTTCAATCTTATGGCTGATATGTTTTTAATGCATTTTTTGTCAATATTAATGATAATGTCTTATATGCTCAAATTACTCAACTCAATTATAATTATAATGAGCCTCTTATAAAATATATCATAAGATACAATACAATGCTATCTAATATGAAAAATCATATGGTAGATAAAGATATTCAAGATATATTCAAGCAAATTTTACTTCTAGCACTCCATGAATCAATCATGTTTAACAAGTTTCCCTCACCCACATATTTATGCCATATAATAAAAGAAAGATAAATCAAAATTTTGGAAATGAATAAGCTCGAGTATGTAACCAAAACATATTAAAATACAAAAAATAAACCTCCATATAAGGTGAGGCCAAAAAATAATAATAGTGATAGAAAATCAATAGTAAACATAGTTTTAAAACTAGCTCCACACATTGTCTTATCATCTCATCTAAGGAGACAATTTACTAATATAACAAAATCTCCATCTAATATTATAAGAACACTTTTTAAACTGAATTTCATATCTCTCCCTCCCATTAAATAGGTAAATGTGAATCAACCTCCTCCTAAAGGTTTTAATCATAATATATTTTATCATTATCATAAGGCACCAAGGGATGTAGGAGCATCCAAGGGTTCATGTAATCTTACATCAACAAAAAATAGAGTATAGTGTGTTTGTATTTTTTTTGTTGTTTATGTTATCATGTTAACCTCTTCTAATGATGTTTCAAAAGTATTCCTTTACTATAGAAATCAAAAAAAAAAATTTAAATATTTATGTTAGTCTGTAGGGACTTTAAGTCACATACACTTATTAGAAATATTTATTCAATTATGATAATAATTTATTTCAATAAAAAATATGGGGGAAATAATTAAATTCTACCTCTATCTCCCCTATTGTATGGGTCATGCATATTTTTCCAAACAATTGACTATCACACAATAGAGATTATATTAATGCATTTCACATAGTGGAATAAAAATAATACTATAAATAACACTCACACATGCCTCTATAGGATTATTTCAGTACATTAAATATTTTTGGACTCTCATACGATCCTTCTTGGATTGATAAAACTCTTTGTTCTACTCATGGAGATTTTTGCTCCTTCCCAACATGTCCTCTCCTCTCTAATCCTTCTTTATTTCCCTATAGTATTCCTTTTTAACATCCTCAACTTCATGGGGTGTATATTTATATTACATTACCTTAACATAATTTAAAATATTCAAACAACCTTTAGTTTTTAAAATCAACACCTAACTATCAATAACTCAAATTTTGTCAGGGGATGTTTCAATCTAAATAACAATTAGAAAAAACACCATAACTTCCACATAGTTAATCCATTTGATATTAAATTTGGACCAAAAATCATAAAATAAAATTTTAATCACTCCTAAATATTTAATTAATTAACTATTAACACATGTTATCTAAGGTTACCACATGTAAATAATAACCTTGCCAATTGATGTAGACTACAAAGATGATAATTCTCGAGAGAATAATAGTTACTAAAACTTATGCAACTTTAAATATGTGAATAAAAATGATATTAAATTTGAAACATGGTAATATTACTACCTTTTATATCAACCTACTAAATTTTTTAACCTAAATCTTATCTCATCTCTACTACAAGGTAGTAAACCATTAGTCTACATAGATGCATTTTTGGGCTGAGTGACAGTTACAAAACCTGTCATAACTTTTCTGACACTTATCCAATTGAGTTAAATTTTAGGAAAAACATTTTAAGATACATTTTATATCACTTATAAATATTTCATTCCAATTATTAATGCATCTTTACCACATTTCTACAACAAGGTAATGAACCTTCTACTGCCCAGAAGGATGCATTATCTAGTAGAATGATAGTTTACAAAAACTATCATACCCTTTTCCTCACTTATCCAATTGAAATAAAATTTGGAGCACAAATTATAGACTACAATTTATATCATTGATCCAAAATTGGTGACCTAAATCTTATGACATCTATACCTAAATGTCATTAACCTTATGTCAAGTGTCATAAGCATAACCAAAATAAATAACCACAAAATTTTCATAATAACTCTAAATGGTCTAAAATTTTGTACAGAGATGTGAAGTGCTAGATTATATATTCCCACCAATTTTTATCATAAAATTATTATTGTATCATTAATTTAAGTAAGGAAACCTCATTTTAGTGTAACATTTGGTGCACCTCCAGAGTAACTCCAAATCATCTAAGGATTGGCACAAATGTTTTAAGAGTCATATTATATGACCTCACAAAATTCAATCAACTAATTTATATCATAATTAAAGAACCATTATCAAAAAGTTTATGTGATTACATAATTCCTACAGACTAACAGAAACTGTCAAAAGATATTTATGCTTTTCTATGGAAAAGTAGTACTTTTGAAATGAAATTTTAAGAGGTTAACAATCTAACATAAACAAAGACACAACCCAAAAAAAATACCACACTTTGTTTTTGGTTAATGCAAGATTGCTTCAGACCTTGGATGTTTCTACATCAAAAATATAAGGTTTCTAAATTGTGAGCTCTTGATCACATAGATGGGATGAGAAAAAAAACATTCCTTTGACCATGAAGTATAGTGTCCATTATGTTCCCTTCCAACACACCATGTACTTCAAAAAAAATTGCACTTGTTCTTCCATTTCCAGCTCCTGCGTGTTGGTTTCAATTCTCTCCTCTTCTTCTTACCTCTGATGTTCCTTTTATCTTCTTTTTTGTTCTTTTTCATATCTCTTCTCATGCCTTATTTTGTTGGATTATACCCATCATAGTATCATTACTTTGTGGGATTAGACCCACCATAGTGTGTATCTTTTTGGGATCACACTTATCATAGTTTCTCGCATGTGTGGGATCACACCCACCATAATCCATCATCCTCTACCATAGGCTTATCCATTTTCTATTCCATTCACATGTGCTATGAAACCCACCTTAATTTGATCACCACCACCAAGATGTTATTTCATGCATCTTACTCTCCCATGTGGGTTTGAACCTAATATACATTGACCACCTCCTCTTAAAGCCTTATTGGATTTATATACTCATTTTCAAACTTGTTAAATCGGTCTCACCATGACATATCCATGTTTGTAGTTGCTTATTCATGTCTAAAATCTCATAAATCATCCCTAATATCATCAAAATTAAATCAACATACACTCAAAAATCTAAATGATAACCCATGACATCTAATATCACTTCAATGATAACATTTACCTTCTCATCCTTCACTATCCATGTTTATATATCAAGAAATTTCTCCATATATATTGTAACATCCACTTATTCTTCACATGTTTGGGCTAATACACACATCAAAAAATCATCCTTCCACTTGGTGAACTCAAGAAACTCAGTCTCTTCACCTACATCAATAATTTATTTAACACATCCTATGGTTGATACCAAACTTATATGAATACTCTCATCCATCATCTCCATGATATAATCTTAATTATCCTCAATATTTGGCTTCTCAAAGCCTTGTCCATTTTACTTGCTCCTCATAACAATATTTATCTTTTATTGTGATAGTTCTCTTTCCTTTGTCTACTGTCATTGAGATTTTATTTACATATATCTTTGAAAAATGACTTGTTTCCATGTTCTACCACTCTCACTTATCTTCACAATGACTTGGCAATAATTAACCATGGCCAGAACATTATCATCAACCAACCCTTAAACTACATGTGCCATATTAGGTTGTTGTTGGGCTTCTTCTCATATAAATGAGCATGTTAGACTGCACCACACTTTGTCCTTTTCTTTATTATTTTCCCCATGGATGGACTTGTACATTGAAAAAACATATTAATGGAATCAAGAGTTCCCACAAATAACTCATTAACCACTGCATCATGCCTAAGGACATGTTGACCAACTCTTATTCACTATTTTCATGACTTTCTCTCTCATAATTGACTCTTAACAGCTAAATTTTAACAACCTTTAGGGTTTTATTCTCATCTATACCCTTTTTTAAGTTATATCACATATATGAACCTTCACTATATCCTTTATGTGTGCACTAACTTGTACAAACACATTATCCAAAGCTTCTATCATGAAAACATGTAACTATACTTAGTTGCTCCATTCACTCACCTACAACTCCTCATGTTTGAAATTTTATTTCACCTCAACTATTCATTCATATAAACATGAATCATAATTTAGTTGTTCTCAAACCTAAAACCATCTAAAAAAAAATTGACAAGCTCAATGCCATCTCTAACCAAGGAAAAAATAGAGTTTTCCCATTTGTGGGTCTTCACAACTTTTTTCCATCATCACGCAATAGGTATTCATATTATGGTGGACAATATACCACATCCATTTCACCCCTCACAAGAATTTATTCACTTATGGGATTCTCACAGCTCATTTCCACACTACTATTCTAAAAATTAGAACTAGGCTCTACATATAGAAGCCTCTCTGTATTCCCTTCCAATAAAACCTACTCTTTTGTGCACCTATGCATGTCCATGTTATTTTTCAAAGTAGTATTTGGTTCTTCATATGACATATTCCCATATTTCTTATCTTAACAATCTTATTCTCACCAACTCTCTCAATCCTCTTGACATAAAGCTTCTTCAACCATCCTAGCTGAAATTTTGGGTACACAAAATTCCCCAACATCTTAGAAATCATATTTTCCCACTCACACATCTTCCACTTACCTTTCCTTAATATCCTGACTTGGATATCTTCCCAATATACTATTATAACTCCACTTAACCAATTACACACAACCTTCACCTTCATTAGGTCAACAATATTCTCAATCACAAAAAAAATTTAAGATTAATTACCTAAGTCATAAGCTATTTAAGACTTTCTTGTCCATAAAAAAAATTATCATTCAAATATTTGCCTCTTTTATTCATCATTACCTCAGTTGGTCCCTTTCATCTATTGGTCTATTTTCCTCCAATCATTTATAATCTATCTTAATAATATATACAAATTTTTAGGGATGATAACCCCACCATCAACTCTTCATCATCAACATCACATCATGTACACCTTCATCACCTTGTATAGTCTTTCCCATCATGTCCAGCCTTACATGGAATAATTTCAACATCTCTATCAACTCACCCATATCATGTTCCCTTATCTTGTATGTCACATCTCACCATGAATCAAAAGTATTATATTTTATAACATACATTGGAATTAAATTTTATCCTCATAAACTCCCTTAATCTTTTAGGACTTCACACACCTAAAAACACCTAATCAATCTTCTAAACAAAGTACAAACCACTTGTAGAATTCTCTCTCATATCCTAAAACCATAATGAGAAGTTTTCCCATAAAAATTTGTAAAGATAATACATTTATATAATACCACTTATTGAAAACACAAAGAGGGGGAATTAATTAAGGTCTAATTTTATCTCCTGTGGTGCAGGGGATTCAACATCCATGGACATACATGCACATTTTGTCAAAAATTGATTGTCACACAATAGAGATTATATTAATGCATTTCACATAGTGGAATACAAATCATACTCTCAAAAACAATCACACATTCCTTTAAAATATTATTTCAATAAATTAAATATTTCTAGACTCTCATACAATCCCTCCTAGACTGATACAACTCTTTTTTGTACTCATGGAAAGCTCTACTCCTACCCATCTTGTCCTTCACTCCTCTCCAATATTTATTTCTTTCTCCCCAATATTAATTTTTAAAATAAATAGATTCATGGGATGTATATTAAACTTTATTTATCTCTATATAACTTACAATTGTTAGCTAACCTTTAGTTTTGAATATAAACACCTAACTATTAGTAACGATTAGATTTTGACAAGTGACACTTCAATTTGAATGGATTGTTAGAAAATCTACCACAACTTTCACATCATTAATCCATTTGATATAAAATTTGAACACATCTAATATAATACATTTTTCATCACCCCTCAAAATTTCATCATATAACTCTTATCGTAGGTTATTTTAGGTTACTACAAGTAAAGAATAACCTTGTCATTGATGTAGACTACATAGATGACGATTCTTAGGAGAAAGATAGTTAATAAAATTTTCACAAATTTAAATTTGTGAATAAAAATTAAATAAAATTTTAAACATGGAAATATGAATATATTTTATATTAACCCATTAAATTTTATAACCTAATTTGTAACTCAACTCTAACAAAAGGTAGTAAACCATCAGGCTACATATATACATTTTTTGGTTGAGTAATAGTTAAAAAAATATCATAAATTTTCCACTACTTATCAAATAGAGATGAAAATTTTAACACATTACAGGAAACATTTTATGTAACTAAAAAATAATTGGCATTTGAATTATTAACATAGATCTACCGAAAGGTAGTCAATATTTTGTTGACTAAACAAAGTTATTGTCTTGCAGAATGATAGTTTACAAAAAATATCATAAAGTTTTCCTCACTTATTAAATTTATATAAAATTTAGATAAAATATTATATAATAAGCAACCTAAATGTTACCTTAGCTATACTGCAAGGTCATGAACATTCTCTCAAGTATTAAAGGCATAGACAAAATAAATAGCCATAAATTTTCCATGGTAACTCCAAATGGTATAATTTGTTTACAAAGGTTAATATAAGTTCCCACCAATTTTATTCATTAAATTATTATGATAATGTTACCAAAATTAAGGAAACCTCATGTTAGTGTAATAATTGGTGCACCTCTGAGGTAACTCTAAATGATCTACAACTTGACATAGATGATGTAAAATTTATATCCTACGACCTCACAAAATTTAATCCTCTAATTCATACCTCAATTGAATAAACATTATTGATAATTTTTCATGACTACACAGTCCCTGAAGACTAATATAAATAGTTTAAAATATCTTTGCACTTTTATATGGTAAAGGAATACTTTGGAACATCATTTTAATAGGTTAACAAGATCACACAAATAAATCCATAACCCAAAAATCAAATAAAACACATTTCACTCTATTTTTAGTTGATTCAAGATTGATTGGGACCTTGTATGCTCCTATATCAGAATTATATGGTGAAATTTTGTGAGGTCATAGCATATGACACTTACAAAATTTGTACCAAGATTTAGAACATTTAGAGTTATGTGGAAGTGTACCAACTATTACATTTTATGGGAGGTTTATTTTATTATGATAAAATGTGTTAATAATTTGATAATTAATTTTATTGAGATCATATAACTTGGCACTTAAAACCTCTAAAAAAACATTTTAGATCATTTGGAGTCACTACAGAGGCATACAACTTGATTATTTAAGAACACTTTACATACGGTTATAAACCTTTTATAAGATCTTGTTTAATAATTAAGCTTCCAAATTTTGATTAGTCATAGAAAATGTAGTCTAAAAAGTGTGTTAAAAAAATTAGCTCAATTGGATAAGTGGTATAAAATATATGATAGTTTTTGTAAATGTTGTTAAGCTAGAGAATGAATTTGTCTAGTTGGTAGATGGTTCATTTCCTTGTGTAATATGTTCAATAATAATTGGGTTACAAAATTTTTATATTTGAAACAAAATTTATCCTATAAGGTGTGTTCCAAATTTAATTTGAATTTGATAAGTGGAGGAAATGTTATGATAGTTTTTTATCTAGAAAATGCATATATATAGTTTGATGGTTCATTACCTTGTAGAAGAACTTCAGTAAGAATTAGGTTACCAAAATTTTGTGTTGCTATAAAATTTAGTTATCTTTTTATGTTTTAAATGTTAGATCAATTTTATAAATTGAGTTAAATTTTTAGAAGTTTTGATAACTGATGTTCAACATGAAAATGTCACCTATGTAGTCTATAACACTTGGAAATATTGTTGTTTACCTGTTGTAACCTTTATTAAGATTTAGATGGTGAAATTTTGAGGGTGATTTAAAATTTAGTTTAATTTTTTTTTCAAATTTAATATCAATGGGATTAAATTTGATGAAGTTATGATAGTTTTTATAATTGTCATTCAGCCTAAAACATCATCTAGTAATTAGGTGTTTATCTTAAAAATAAAGGTCGCCTGACTATGGTACATTATGTGGAAGTCATGGTAGTTGAATAAAAAATCCATAAATATAGGATGTTTATAGGGATACATTTAAATAAATGGGTATTTTTTATGGAGAGAGAGACAAGTTGGGAAGGAATATAATTATCCAAGAGCAAAAGAAAGAGTTGTATCAGTCTAAGAGGTACTTTATGAGATTATATAACTCTTTAATGTATTTAAATAATCTTGTATAGGCATGCATGAGTGTGTGATTATGTTTGAGAGTATGATTTTTTATTCCTATGTGATTTTATTAAGATTAATGAAATGAAAATTTTTTAAGTTTGTGAAGTTAGAGTAAGTGCTAATGTGTGACCATGAGTGAATTTTAGACACTAACAACACAAAGATAAAGTCAAAACTTAATTTTTTCCCTATTTTGTGATAGAATTAATTGGTATCATAGTGAGGTGATTTCCTTATGGTTTGATTGTGTGAAACTCATGTATTATTTTTTTGTAAGATATGAAAGAGAGGTTTATTGAGTGTGCTACAAGTTATGAAAGAGAAGCTTGCAATATGTTGTCATAGGTGTGATAAAATTCCTACAATTTTATATGGAATTTAAGAGGATCTATTTTTATTCTATTTTATGTTGTGAAATAAAATCCTAATTATTTGGGTGAGATATGGAACACAAAGGAATAATAGTACTAGAGATAAAATACTTGAAAGAGATGTTGAAAATATTTCAAGCAAGACTAGAGATGACTAAAAAAAAGTATAGATTTTGTAGTTGTCAATGAATATGGTGAAGAAGAGATAATTGTGGGGTTTATGTCCCTATAATCAATATTTTATGCTTTGGAAATAGGTCAAGAAATCAGAGGAAAAGATTCCAATGGAACAAAAAGACCAACAAAGTTCATGATGAAGTAAAGAGGTAAGTATATTTGTGATATTGATTTATTATGTGGTAAAGAGAAAATTTATAAGTTTATGAAATGGGTAGTGGAGTTATAAATACATTTTTAATATGATAATATTTAAAACCATGTTTGGAAAGATCTCCAAGATACGAGACAAGGAAAATAGAGCCATTAAGTTGATGAATTCAATCTCATTAACCTCATTAGGTAATAAACAGAGCCATTAGGTCTCAAACTATGTCAACTTGGGTTGACATAGTTATGTAATGTGTGGTAGATCCCAGAATAGGGTCAACCTAGTTCACCTAGTAGGAAACATGGTAAAATGGGGTTTTCCTTAGTTAAGGGCTATTTTGGGCATTGATTTGTTTAGGAAAGTATATAAGTAGGGTTTTAATTCCTAGGTAAATGTATAGGAGTATCTTTTATTCATTTTAAGAGGTGATATAAGGGCCAATAATCCTTAAAAGCACCAAAGGTCTACCAACCCCTTTCTAGATGCACCCCTTAAGGCATTCACTCAGAGAGATTAAGATTTGATAGGTTTTTACAAGAGATAAAACATTAATAATTTATAAAGTTTAAAATTATTATGTGTATATATATGCCTCACTCAAATCTTATCACATTTCATGTAGTTGTAACATGGGATGGTACTTCGAGAAATAACATAACAACTCACAACACTGAGTCAATAAATTATATTAAAAATACATAAATTGAAATTATATTAAGGAAAATTATAGATAAAATAATTAAAATTATCATATACATACCTTGACTTACATTTATCATGGAATGGTTATCTATTGTATATGTAATTTTGATTGTGGAGGGTGCATTTTTTGCTTTAGACAAACCCTAGTAGTATAAAACTAAAGAGCAAAAATAATCAAATATAAGGAAATCAAAATAACTGAAATTTATATAATTTAAGTAAATCACTTGGTCAATTAGGAAGCTAGGGTGATATATTCTAAGTTAGAACCAAAATAACTAAGGAAAAGTGAAAGTAAATTGGGTAACTAAAAAATATAAGGCTACTAAATGACCAAAAAACTCAAAAATGTACCTAAATTAAGAAAAGTAATAAACCAGGTCAAACCAAGGACATATGATAGTAAAATTATAATTCAATGAAGTAAAAAAATAAAAGTTAAAAAAATATGGAAAAGGAAAATAAAGTAAAACAACATCAACAAGTGAGAAGTAACAATCCAAACTCACTCAATAATGGAAAAAGTAATATAGAAATGGAACAAGATAATTTTCAAAAATATGGATAAATAATTTTTAAAGAAACTAAGGAAATCCAAGAAGGATAAAGCAATGGTGTAAGGAAGTAACACATTGTCAATCAAAAATACATTTTTATTTTTAAGATAAATATAATCAAAATAAAAGTATGAGTAGCATGTTTTTAATAACATGTGAAGAAGAGGATGTAGAGAAGTTGGAAAAATATTTAGAAACAAACTTGCCTATCAAGGTGGGGAATTAAATGGGTAGTGGGATAATTATAATCAATACTAAGGTAGATAATATTTATTATAAATAATAAGTTATCAAAACAAGAGGACTTTCAACATTAAGGACTCTAGATAACTTGCCTTAACCACACAAATTTGGTTTAACTAATGAAGTATAAATATGATCCCATGAATTTTGTATGCATGGAATTTAAAATGGACCTACCTTCCCATAACATGTTCCCCATTCCTCAGGACCCTTTATAGATTTGCTGGTCCACTATGAAGATTAGGTACTTGAGTGGAAATTTAGGTAACACTATATATAATTGTGAATCTTCTATCCCAAGATACTATCCTACCATACCCCAAAAGACATCAGCTCTATCTTGAGGCCAACTATAGAGTTTGAGATTTGACTAGAATAGAAGGTGTGCGTAATAATCACATATTTTAGTTTTATTTTGAATTTTGAATGTAATATTTGTTTGTTTATCATTGAATTTTATTTAAATGATTTGTATTTTATCTTTTATGTCTTTTTTAATTCCTCTTCCATATGGATTTGGAAAACCAACATGGGTGATAAAAATGACCATCACTAGAAAACTTAAACTTGGTAGCTAAATAAAAGAACTTAGAGAGCATGGTATATATGAGTCTTATATTTACAAGTTTAAGTAAGAATATTATCTTGAAATTGACCTTAATATTCCCATAATCAAATTAAAATAGGGGAATCAAGGAGAGTAAACATGAAATGATTGAGTTACCTCTAATTATAAAAAATGTGATAATGTGAATAGGATGCAATGACATGTAAGTAAGAATCCATATCATAAGAATTAATAGATGTGTAAAGAAACATGCATAAATAGTTCATTCTTAAAGTCTTATAATAAAGAAAATAAAACTAACTTTGATAGTATTAAATCATAAACCTTAATAATGGCCTTAATTTTTAAGAAAATCATTGCAATTTTAATATAGTTTTAAAACTTTAATAGATTCTATGAGGAAATATTTTTCCTATCCAAGGTCTTACACTAAAACTCATAAAATATAAACCAAAGGTGGGTAAAAATTAAAATGTTATTATGATGAAGGCTTGGTCCTTTCCAAGGTCTTATACTATAACTCACAAACTATAAAGTGAAACTAAATGAAGTAAATTGCACAAAAATAAATAAACATGAGACCAAAATAATAATAAAAATATATGCTAATGTCTATATCAAATATGATAATGTGAGATATGAGCCTATGTGTCTCAAAATGTTTCTTGAAATTGAATTTCTTTATTATTATGTAATGTAGAATAAGAGTGGGCATTATAAGGTGACCCAAATGGTAATTGGATTAAGGTATGGGAATCACAATATTCCATAAAGTCTAAAGTGACATGTGGATGGGCATATCAAAATTCCCCCATCATGTGATATGAAATGAGGTGAAGACAAGCTATTATACTGAGTTGCATTGGGTTAGTAGGTGCAGTTAGAGATAAGTAAATATGTTGGTTTGTTGGATTTTTAGGATGTTAAAATTGACATTGGATGTGTAGAAGAGGTTTGAAGAGGTTTATAAGGTAAAATAGGACCATGTATGATTAACTTTAGAGTAGGCATTTGAACTAGGTTCTCCTTGGGTTGGTGTGACCTAAAATGTTGAGGTTTGACCTATGTAACCATGCATTTGAAATTATTCATGTTAATTATCCTTTTCTTATTAGTATAGTAAGAAGGAACAACTATTATTTAGACAACATTAGTGGATGGGGTGGAGGTATGGGGTGATTTTTATTTATGATTATGTCAATGATGTTGATGTGATTTTGATTATTTAGATTGGATTTGAGAGGTTTGAACATAGTCTTGATAACATTATTGAGTAAATTTATCAAGATTGAAATGTGGACCAAGAAAGGAAGAAATAATAAATTAGTGAAGATCATGACAAGTCTCATGAGAATGACCTATTATAGCATGCCACCAATAAAAATTATTAATATTATACCATTTTGGAGGAGGTTTGGAAGGATCAAGCTCATGGGTTTAGAAGGTGGAAATTTCTTCTTTAATTCTTCTAGACTTAAGGGATGGTGGGTTGGGTTTAAATTAGTTCAATTGGATGCTCCCTTCTAAGTTTTGGGAGGCTTATAAAAATTAATGTTATGATAAAATGATTGGAAAGGTTCCTAATTAATTACTTGAGGTGATTTAAATTGAGTCATAAGAAATTATTAACTTTTTGCTTGATCCATGGCTTCTTCTAAAGTTTTAGGGGAAAAGATAAAAAAAATTGTATTAAATAGAGTACTAACAAATAATTTTAAAAGAGTATCATCATTCATGTTATGGTTAACGTTTTTAGCTAGAGACTTCCATATTTTTATGAAAGTGTTAGAAGATTTGTTAGGAAGTTGATTAGTGTTAATGAAATGGCTAAGGTGATTTTTAGGAAGGTCATTATGTTGGAATTCCTTACTAGATCATTGACCAAATCTTCTAGTTGTGTAATGTAATGTCTATAAATTTTATTGTACCATTCAAGTGCATCTCCAACAAAAGTTTTGGCTTAGAGCTTGGTGGTAACAAAGGTGTTCATATGGACCTAATCTTTATAGAGATCACCAAATGATTTAAGAAACTATAGTGGGGTCTTTAGTTTCACACATGTAATATTCAGAGAGATGTTTCCAATGTCTATGGATGCAATGAATGGATATAAAGGTTCATTTTTAATAAGTTAAAGAATTTTGTTATGAAAAGGAGGTTGAGGGATGATATTCCCATTGGCATATCTAAGAGTAGGAGGGATAAGTTTATGATTTGGTTGAGGAATGATGACTTAAGGTGGTTGAATAGTCATTTTTAAGATATGAGATTGCATTTGCATCATTTGGGAAGTGTTAGTTATTTTCATAACATTCATTTGTTAAATAATTTGATAAAATATTTGAGTTGTATCAAAGGGACAATTTTGATTGTTAGTGGTAGGAGGTGGAATGTTAGGGTTGGTAGGAGGATCATTCTATATATTTGTTGTAAGGGATGTATTGTTGGGTGGAATGTCCCAACATTGGTAGTAGGATGATAACTAGGGTGAGTAACCTCAACTATATTACATGTGGTAGTAATTAGTTTGGAATTAGGAATATATGAAAGAAGGAATTAAATAGTTTCATCTAAAGTAATAATAAAAGTGAGGTTCTGATCCAAATTCTTAATTATGTAGTGTTCTTGACTAATTGGAAGTTGAAAAGAAGACATAATTATGAACTTATTAGTTTACTAAACTAGGTTAGCCATATAAAAAACTAGGTTATAAAATAGAGGCAAAATAAATTAAATCAACCACTTATAGAACTATGTTGGCCACCTACAAAACTATGTCAGTGAGGACCTACAAAATCAACTAAGGTGATTTAATCAATTTTTGGGAATAAAAATAGTAAAACTAAATTATACTAGGTCATCCAAGTCCTATAAATTTATCCATTTTGATCTAGTTTAATTTTTTGAAGAAAATTAACATTTAAGAAAAACCAGAACAAACTATGTTGACCAACTCAACTTAGTTTTATTCTAGAAAATACCAAATAAACTAGGTCTACTAACTTGACCTAGTTGATTGTGTATATAATTTTAATAAAACTAAAAAACTTGTAAAAATAGAATAGAATTTTGAAGTATTTGATTGATTTTACTAAGAAATAGATATGAGAGATTTAGATAATTTACAAAGTTAAATGACTAAGTTGATACAAGTGAACCTAGAAGATAGAACAATATCATCCAATTCAATTTAGTAATTTTTTATTAAGAATGTTGAACTACCTATGGATAGAAAATAGAACTAAATTGACCAAATCAATTTAGTTGAAAACTTGCATGCCAAAATAAAACTAACTTAACCAAATTGACTTAGTTGAAAACCTGCACATGGAGAGCCAAACTAGGTCAATAGGATTGACATAATTGACAAACCTTCAAATCGAGTGTTAAAATAGGTCGACAAGTTCAAAAATTTTGGAAAACCTATGCACATAATGTTAAACTGGGTCGATAGGTTTGATCTAGTTGATTGTAAATAAGAAAATTAAAAACTAAAACATTTCAAGGGTTAGATTCACATCAGGTTCACCAAAATATATGCAAGTGAAACTAGGCAATTCTATAACTTATCCTACTCAATAATATTCAAGCTCGAAGAATGCAATCGACTAACAAGTACACTTGGGGATATGTTTAATTTAGGGTCATGACCAATAATAGATCTTCTAAACCTACACTAAGTTATCTCTTATCACACTATGGAAAATGAAAGGCTTCCAAGGCATTTAGGCAAATTCCATCTTGTGACAACCTTAGGTAGGTCTATATGATTGTAAATAACATTAAGAAAGATAATCTACTAAATAACTATGTAAGATAATCTATTTCTCACCAAAGATTGTGGCACAAATTAGGAAGACAATAAACATGAAAAGATAAATCTATCTATAACATAGAAAAGATCTAAGCAAGGAGAGATACATATCAATATATATTAACTTCATAATATCTACTTACTAAAATATGAAGGGTTGAGGAATATGTTAGTGCCCAAAATTGCACTAAAGCAATTGGGCCCTTGTTAAATGAAAGTGCATAAGAAGAGCCCAAGAGTATTTATGCCCAAGTCCTATTTTTGAATTCTCATATTATAGGTCAAGTTCATGTTAAACTGATTAAGTCCAAATTTGGTCTTTGCATTATGTTGGGAAAAAGTAAAGTCCTTATTTGTTTTAGACTTTTTATCCATTGTAAAAAGACTGAATGGAACTTTCCCTTTAGGTATTTTTCCTGCACAGAAAGCCTAACAAATGTCCTTTATTTTGGCAAAAATTTCAAGTCCAAATTCCTTTGGCAAAATTGTATGCTCAATTTCTTTAGAGAAAATGCCAAGTTTAATTTTGATGGGGAAATTGTTTCAGACAAAACATTTGAAATAATTATCCTTATGATGACAAAATATCAAAGACTCAATTTTTGTGAGAAAAGTGCAAAGGTCAATTTCTTTAGGGAAATTGTTTCAGACAAAATATTAGAAATAATTCTCCTAACAAAATGTTTGAAATAATTATGTTGAAAAATAATTGATGTCAAAGATAGGAATGCCAAGGACCTAGGGGCTGAGTGAAGATAGGAGTCCCAAAGACCAAAAATCCAAATAGAGCTAAAATGCAGACAATTTATTCAAAGCATTTATACCAAGAGATTTCAATTCAATCCATTATCCTTTACCTACAATTTGATATGCAATCCAAGGATAGAAGGATCCTAACAGGTTTCATATAGTCCAAGCATCTTAAGGTCATGGACAAGTTGGTCCAAGCTTCAAAAAATCATTAAATCTTTCAAGGATCGATCAAATTTCATAGAACAATTCTATCTAGATTAGGCCATTTTGCACATCATGTATAAATAAATGGGTTAGTTCACTTGTTTTTTATAATTTTGTTCATAAATTATCTCAGACCAAAGAAATTATATGGAAAAAATGTTCTTCATGCCTTAAATATATCTTGTAAGTTTGATGCCTTCATATTTTTTTTGACTCAAGATGTAAGCTTTCAAAAAGGATAAACAAGTAGTATGATGTCCATGCAGATGTCATTGATAGTCATGTGGATGTCAAATGATGAGTACATAGAAATCAAATTTAAGCCACAGTAATTATCCATCAAGAGTTTAAATTTGGTGGTCGTATGTATGTCATTGACAGTCATGCAGATGTCAAATGATGGGTGCATGAACATCAAAATTAAGCTCAATGATTTTATATTGGTGCTTAAATTTGATGGTCATATGCCTATAAAATATGTTCATGTTGACATCAAATAATGGGTGCATGGATGAAAAATTTAATCCATACTGGACATCTAGTGGCATTTGATCCTTTAGATTTGGATCGATGGTTTACGCTCTATTAGGATTCAATATCAACAGTGCATGATGATGGTGGTCTATTCAATAAAGCTCCAATTAAATATAAGACTACCACATGGTAGGAATGCATTATCCTAGTAGAGATGGAATTGTAGGATGCAAAAAGCCATGGATTATCCAAGTAGTATGATCTTGAGGGTCTTGATTAGGATCTTAAAGCTCACAATAAAAAATCTAATGACAATGGGTTTATTCTCGCATAATTGGTGATCTAGCACTGACCTTAGATAAATCCTACATAAGAAGAGAAAATTACTTTTTATGAAATGGAATAGTCAATGCTCAATGCATTACAGTTTAATCTAGATTTATTAATCCCTTATGTGCTCATTTGAATATTTTTAGCCTGGAAATTTACAATTTACAAATTTATAAGAGGGTCCATAATTTGCTCAATTAGGTCAAAAGTTGACAATAATGCATTTATGCATTAAAAATGAAAGAGGAAAAAAATTATAAAATATGAAAAGGTAAGTTGGAGACCAAAAAGGTAAATGGGTCGAGTAAACTTGGGTATTATATTTTCTCATGTTTTGCTCATCCAAACTCCTCCATGGGAGAGATATTATAGGTCTGAAAATCCAAGGTGAGCCACTCCAAATAAGATCTCTCAAGCATCCATGGATCTAGAATATCACCATGCCATCATTGGAAGAGTAGGTTGTTCCATGGAATGCATAAGGGTAAAAGAAGCTATACAAGAGGTTTCAACTATACAATCAAGTGGTCCAGGGCATCTTCAAGCATTTCCACATAAAGATAAATGGTTTGTTTGCATCCACCATGAATATTCTCCTTCCATCTCATTTGGGAGCATTTCTAGCCAAGCAATCAAAGGACATGCCCCAAATCCTCATCATTCCTTGTAAAATTAATTGTAAAAAACATTTTTCATGGAGTTACATGAAGATTTATGGCATGGCAAGTGAATATTTTCTAGTTAGGATCATCTTGATGGGACTGTGGAAACTATATATTTGAAATGGGTAAAAAATGTATAAATAGAGGGCTTCCCCTCTATTCAAGAGGTTGGTTGGCCATTATTTTGGTTAGTGTGTTGGTATGTGTCTTCCTTAGTATAGGATCTTCCACATTTTTGGATCATTATTTTGTGTATTTTTCCTTTCTTGGTAAGGTGGTTACAGTTGTACAACCATTATCAAGCTCTAAGAGCATGTTCATATGTCTCCCCTACCCAACATGGATAAAATGCATCATGCTTGTCCCCATGGTAGCATTTTGAAACACTGACGTGTGTAATATATTCTTACAAATTTGATGAAAATGCTTATGGTTCCCTGCTAATTTATGTTGATGTAGTAATATTTTTTGCAAATGTTGTTGATTGGACATTTGGGTTTATGCTCATTATTGGTTGTCATTTTGAGCATAGATTTAGATTATAAACCCTTTCTACATTATTTTAGGATATGTTGTTGAATAACTTGTTAGGGAACCCTAGGTTTATGGATTTGATAGAAAAAGCATATGTGCTCCTAGATTCAATGTATGTTCTAGGATTTCAAGGATCATTTAGGTATTTGCATTTCATTGGCACCAATAAGTGAAAATCACTCTTGGTAATTCTATTAGGTTGCATTTAAGTTTTTTGCATATTTGTAATAGATAATGTCATCAATGTTGAAAGAATCCTTATTGTTTTAAGTCCACCATTATACTACCCTCTTTTTTTATAATTATAAATCTATCCTACCCTACAAATAATATACCCAGTTGCATACTATAAGAGTTATTTGCTAGCAGATGCACAATTTATTGTATACTTAGCATGTGTTTGAATTTTGTGATTTAAAGCATATCATTTCAATCTTTTATTAATCACCTATTTTGTTTAAAATTATTTTTAATAAAGGTTTTAATCACTTTGATATCTATCTTTAGTAGCTTGTATCTTCCTTAGAACATTTACTCATTCTATGTGACAATCTTTTGTGGGTGGGGTGAGTGAGTTTGGTTGTGTTCTAGTTATATTCATGTCTCTTTATGTTGATAATCCCTGTGGAGGTTGAATTACAGAATCTCTCCATGTGTGAAAGCTACCCCTTAGGTCCTCTCACCTTGGTTTAAGTAAAGCCAAAAGTAGCAGGGAGCTGACCATACCCTTTGAAGGTGCCTCTTAGTCATTTTCTACATTCGGTCCATTCTTGATTCCAAATCCATCCCTAGCTATAATGACATACTAGTGGGTTTTTCATCACTGCTTATCATTTTTTTCAAGTGTGCAAGGCCGAACATACAAGGTGTACAACTAGGAATCAACACTCTTTTGGTGCCATTTCTAGGGACACTTCTTATCACCCATGTTATTGGGGACTCTTTTTGAGAGCTAATTGTTAAAACCAGGTTTAAAAAATGTTCTCTACCTCTTTGTGTTGTTCTAACTATCTTGGTCATCAACACTATAGCACTCCACTAGGGATGTGCCAAGAACTTTGGAGATTTGATAATTTGACATCAATTGAGTTTATTTTAAGGAGTTATTAAATTATCATGTTAGAAGGTGTTTCTTCCCTTTTGAATGTTATTTTTAAATTTTAGTGTCTTTGTTTTTTATAAGCTTCAACATGTTTTTAATTTTAGCATGCATCACAAACAGTTTGTTATCTGTTATTTATTAGAATTGTGATTCTAGTGGTGACTCCAATTTTTATCATCTAGTTTCAAACAAGATAAATTCCTATTTTGAATTATTTTTATTAACCTTCAACTTTGAATATTTTCTTGTTTGTAAAGATAGAAGGACTAAGATCATCCTTCAGAGGTGACCCATCAAATAAACTCATCTCTCCTTTAAGTATTCCTCAAAGAAGGGGGAGATAAGTTTGAAAGCCTGTTGAAGGGGAGAGTTCAGCTACTAAGGGTTGTCAAGATTCTGGTAATCATGATTTTTTTTAACACTCCCATTGTTGATGACTATCATAGTTCTCCTAGAAACTCTAAAACCTATATTCATGTGTATTACCTAGCTCTTTTTCAACTAGCTAAATCCCCTCAAAGTTTGATCCACCAAGTCCACCTCATTTAACCCCTCATATCCCTTTTCTATTTGTTACTAGACCTCCCATTTAACCAATCATGAGGCATAGGGACCAAGATGAGAATGATCATCCTGCATTCCATGTCCCCAAATTTAGGCTTATCAATTTTCATGAAATGGCAGGCTATCTAAATGAAGTCCCAAACAAAGTGAGTAAACACCTTCTAAAGTTCCAAGGAAACAATGCAGTGAGTGGTGATTAGTACTTGAGATATTTTCATAATATCATTGAATATTATGAGGTTGAGTATGAGGATGTGTGCATTAATTTATTTTTTAACACACTAGAGTAAGATTCTCATGAATGGTTCAATTCCCTTCCTCTTGGATGCATTGATTCATGGGAAGAGATGCAAAATGTTTTTAGAATTTAGTATGGTACTAGGATTGATCCAAGGTTTCCCTTGGTTAAATTTAAAAATATCAAAAATAATCATAATGAGTATGTGTATGACTTTAATACATAGTTCAACAAGACCATGATGTAGCTACCTAAAAACATTAGGCCCAATGATACAACATGCTTGATAAAATAATGTGATGCCTTTGATAAGAAGGTTGCATAATAATTGAGGAACAAGGCTCCCATGAACCTGTGGTTGGAATTTAATATGGCCATCCAAATTTGAAGTAACATAAAATTTATGGGTAAGCCCTTGAATAAGTGAGTTGATGTGAAGCTGGTCAATCCAGAAAAGATGCATTCCAAGATAGACAAGCTTGAAGATACTATTAAGACTTTGGCATCCATTATTAAATATATGTCCTACAAGTTGAATAGAATTGAGAAGGGGATAATTCATAGGTTTGCATGAGATGATATAAATTAGAATAGAGAGGTTAGAATGGAAGTGCTTGATTCATTGCATGCCAAGATAAATATTATAAATTTTGATGTTGACATTACTTAGTGTGAAAATTACTTCCTTCCACATCCCCCATGTGATATTGTTGAACCAATTGATGAAGATGTGGATGATCTTGAGTCTACATTTGATGATGATGATGATATTATGATGTTTAATAATTAGGACTCCCCATGTAAGTTTTTTGCTTCCACATAAATGATGAATACTACTATAGATCAGTTTTTTTTGTGTAGTCGATAAGGTATGTATCTCAACATATGATTTTACTTATGATGATATTATAACACAAGTAAATTATATACATAATTATGATGTAATTAAATATCTAAGATTTTCTTTGAAAGAAGTGATATACATGGATATAGCATTAGGTAGCTCTATTGGGAATATGAACATTGTTGAGAAACTGGTTGTTCTTGATACTAGGTTTGATAATGAATATGATGTTTGGAAGATGTCATTTGATGAATATGGGGTTGTATTTTATACCCCTAAGGATGAATTCTTTCAATTTTCTTTCAAGTAGTACTTTGAGTGCAAAAATGACATTATTTATCCTAGGGCACTCTTGTTTGGTACTTACTTGATTGTAGCTAAGAAATAGGTTTATTTACAACAACTAAAGGAATACCAAAATCTTATATCATGTTATTATCCAAATTTGAAATCATATAAAGAGGATTTATTTCAATGTCTCATCCTATCATAGCATAGCATCAGGACCTTCAAGCATGTGTAGAGATTGGTTTACTTCATCTTAGACACCAAAGCTATTGAAAAAGTTAAAAAGATCAAGGGATGGTATAATTCTAGAGATTCTAGTTAATTCCAAGCATTCAAAACATTTCCTCGATTGAGCCTACAACTATGTACTTAATGTATAGTGGTTTTTACTTTGTCCTTATGTTGCTTTCTTGTTACTATACTTCAGGCTTTATTTTTACAATTATTTTCTATTTCTTTTGTTGTTTGTTCATTTTTAGATACACTTGATCTATTTTTTGTTAAATTTATCATGTTTTCATTGAGCCTTCATGAGTGTTTGCTAATAAATTGTTAAAATCTTGACTCTGTGACCTAATAGATTAGAACCTGGTCTTATATTTTATGGTTCTTTGCACGCCTTCAAGGGGTATGCATCCTTGGGTGAGAGCTAGTGTTAGTACCCAAAATTGCACTGAAGCAATTAAACCCTTGTCAAATGAAAGTACCTAAGTTGATCCTAAGTCGAGTATTTATGCCCAAGTCATATTTTTTAATGTTCATATTATAGGCCAAGTTCATGTTGAATTGACTAAGTCATATTTTGGTCTTTGCATTATGTTGAGAAAAATTAAATTCCTAATTTGTTTTAGACTTTTTATCCATGAAAAAATATTAAAGGGCACTTTCCCTTCGAGCATTTTGCCCACATAGAAATCATGACAAAAGTCCTTTGTTTTAGGAAAAATGTCAAGTCTAAATTCCTTCGATAAAAGTGTAAGCTCAATTTATTCAAAGAAAATGCCAAGTTTAATTTTTTCAAGGAAATTATTTCAAAAAAATGTCCGAAACAATTTTCCCTATGATGACAAAATGCCGAAGACTCAATTTTCATAGGAAAAGTACAAAGGTCAATTTTTTAGGGAAATTGTTTTGGATAAAATGTATGAAACAATTTTCTTGATAAACAGAGAGCCTAGGATCAGAAGTGTTGAAGACAAAAATACCACAACAATTATTGTTGGAAAATTGATACTAAATACAAGATTTTCAAGGATCTAGGGGCTAAATGAAGATAGGATTCCTAAAAACCAAAAGGTTTAATAGAGCTAAAATGTAGACAATTTGTTTGGAGCATTTATACCTAGATCTTTCAATTCAAGCCATTATCCTTTACCCTCCATTTGACATGTATTCCAAGGAGAGAATCATCCTAGAAAGTTTCAAGTAGTCTAAGTAGCTTGAGGTCATGGACAAGCTAGTCTAATATTTAGAAAATAATCAGCTTTCAAGGATCGAGCAAAGTTCATAGCACAAGTATAGTTGGACCAGGCCATTTTTCATGTCATGTATACATAAATGGGTCAATTCACTTGTGAATTTTTAAATTTTTATTAATAAATCATCTTAGATCAAATTATTTATATGAAAATGATGTTTTTTATGCCTTGAATATCTCTTGTAAGTTTGGTGCCTTCTAGTTTTTTCTCACTCAAGATATAAGCTTTCAAAAATGATGAACAAGTAGTGCGATGATCGTATGGATGTCATTGATGGTCATACAAATGTCAAAATTATTCTCAACTATCATCCATTGGGGGTTAAATTTGTCTATCATGTAGACATTATTGACAGTCACATAGATGTTAAATGACGAGCATGTGGATGTCAAATTTGAGCCATGGTAATTATCCATCAGGGGCTTAAATTCGATGGTCATGTGGATGTTATTTACAATCATGCAGATGTCAAATGATGGTCGCACAAACATAAAAATTAAGCTCGATGATTTTTTATTGGGGATTAAATTTAATGGTTGTGCACTCATCAAAAATGTTCACATAGATGTCAAATGATAGGCACATGGACATCAAATTCAATCTATAGTTTATAGCTAGTGGCATTTGATCCTTTAGATCTAGATCAAAAGTCCACGCTCCATTTGGATTCAAGATCGATGGTGTATGATGATGGTGGAAAATTTAATGAAGATCCAATAAAATTTAAGACTACCACATGGTGGGAATGTGTTAGCCTAGCAGAGCTCACATTATAGGATGCAAAAATTCATGAATTATCCAAGTAGCATCATTTTAGGGGTCTTGATGAGGATATAAAGGCTCATAATAAAAAATCTAATGACAAGGGATTTATGTTTGCATAATTGGTGATCTAGAGTTGACCTTGAATAAATTTTGCATAAGAAGAGCAAATTACTTTTTATGAAATGGAATAGTCAATGTTCAATGTATTATAGTTTAATCTAGATTTATTAATCCCTTATGTGCTCATTTAAATATTTATACCCTAGAAATTTATAATTTGCAAATTTATGAGAGGTCCATAATTTACTCAATAAGGTCAAAAGTTGAAAATAATGAATTTATGCATTAAAAATGAAAGAGGCAAAAATGCTAAAATATGAAAAGGCAAGTTGGAGAAAAAAAAAGGTAAATAGGTTAAGTAAACTTAAGTATTATATGTTTTCATGTGTTTCCCATTCAAGCTCTTCCATGAGAGAGATATTATAGGTTTACAAATATAAGGTAGTCCTTGCCAAAGAATATATTTCAAGAAGCCATAGATCTAGAATATTCCCATGCCATCATTTTTAGAGTAGGTTGTTCCACAACATGCATAAGGGGAAGGGTAGCTATTCATGAGGTTCTAGCTATACAAGCAAGTTGTCTAGGGCATCTTCAAGTAGTTACACATAAATACAAATGGCTTGTTTGCTTCCAATATGAATATTGTGTTTCCATCTTGTTTGGGAGCATTTATAACCAGTGAATCAAAGGATATGCCCTAGATCTACATCATTCCTTGTCAAGGCAGTTTTAATAATCATTTTCCTTGTAGTTACATAAAGATTTCATGCATGGCAAGGGAATATTTTCCAACTAGGAGCATCTTGGTGGGACTTTGTAAATTACAGATTTGAAATGGGTAAAAAATGTATAAATAGAAGGCTTCTCCTCTATTCAAGAGGTTGATTGGCCATTGTGTTGGTCAATATATTGGTCTATGTCTTCCTTAGTATAGGCTCTTCCACATTTTGAGATCACTGATATGTGTATTTTTCCTCTCTTACTAAGGTGGTTGCAGTTGTATAGCCATTAGCAAGCTCTGAGAGCATGTTCATATGTCTCCCCTACCCAATATTGAGCAAATCCACCATGCTTGTCCCCATGGCAGCATTTTGAAACACTGATGTCAGTAATATTTTTTTGTAAAGTTAATGAAAATACTTGTGGTTCTTTGCTAATTTATTTTAATGAAGTGTATTAATATGTTTTAAAAATGTTGTTGATTAGGTATTGGGGTTTATGCGCAATATTAGTTGTCATTTTAATCATAGATTTAGATTATAAACCATTTATACATTATTTTAGGATATGTTGTTGAATAACTTGTTAGGGCACCCTAGGTTTATGGATTTGATAGACAAAAGCATGTGAGCTTCTAGTTTCAGTGTATGTTCTAGGATTTCAAAGATCATTTGGGTATTTTAATTTCATTGGTACCAATAAGTAAAAATCACTCTTGGTAGTTCCATTAGCTTGCATTTAAGTTTTATACATCTTTGCAATAGGAGATGTCATGAATTTTGAAAGAATTCCTACTATTTGAAGACCACCAATGTACCACCCTATTTTTTTATAACTATCAATTTTTATTACCCTATCCAACCTTGAATATAATACACCCAATTTCATACTATAAGTGTTATTTTCTAGAAAATGCATAACAAATGATATACTTAACATGTGTTTGTGTTTCATGATTTAAAGCCTAGCATTGAAATATTTTATTAAGCCCATATGTTGTTGAAAATTATTTTGAATGAAGGTTTTAATCACTTTGATAACTATCTTTAGTAGCTTTTATCTACCTTAGAACATTTTCTCATTCTGTGTGATAACCCTTCTCAAGTGGAGTGAGTGAGTTTGGTTGTGTTTTCATTACATTCATGTCTCTTTATGTTGAAAATCCCCATGGAGGTTGAATTATAGAATCTCTCCATGTGAGAAAGCTTAGGTAATCTCACCGTGGTTCAAGCAGAGCCAAAATTAGTAGGGAAATAACCATACCCTTTAAAGGTGCCTCTCAATCATTTTCTATGTCTGGTCCATTCTTGATGCCAAACCCATCCTCAAATACAACAACATACTAGCAGGTTTTTCATCACTGCTTTCCATTTTCTTCAAGTGTGCAAGGCCAAACATATGAGATGTACAACAGGGAACTAGCAGAATATACTTACCTTTGTTAAAGTGAACCCATCATGCCTCAATCTCTCCCTTGGCCAATGGTGATTTGCAAGAGATTGTTTTGGGCTTGTAAGGATCACAAGGATAAATTAGATCTAGTTTGCAAGACTTCTCTTATGCATCTAATACTTCCATAAGATAAGTGTTACTCCTTCAAGGGTAAAAACCTAAACAATAAAACCTCTTATTGATTGTATACGTAGATTTTCAAGTAGTAATGATGCACAATTTATTGATCCTCTATTGGAAATGAAGTGAAATGGGGTATATATATCCATTGATTGACCCCAAACCTTCATAGAAATTAAGATGACATAATTGACTTAGTCAACCTCGTTAGCTAGTAAATAGAGTTGTTATGTCTCAAACTATGTCGTCTATAGCTAACATAGTTCTATAGTGTGTGATAAATCCTAGAATGGGGTTGATCCAGTTGACCAACTAGGAAACATGGTAAAAGTGGGTTTTTCTTAGTTAGGGGATATTATGGGTGGTGATTTGCTTAGGAATGTGTATAAGTAGGGTTTAAATGCCTGGAGAAATGTGTATTATTAGCTTGTATTGGATTTAAGTGGTGGTATATGGGTCAACAATCCTATGAAGCACCAAAGGTCTACCAACCCATTTATCAATGCACCCCTTAAGGAATGCACTTAGCTATATTGATATTCAACATGTTTCTAGAGGAGAGAAAGAATCGATATTTGATCAATTTTGAAAATAGTATGTGTATGCACACAAGGTGTGAGGAAGATTTGTTAATTATCATATCAGCCAAATCATGTGGAGAAGAAGAGGATGTTGCAATAAACATGGATAATTTTCTTGATATATTAGTGAGGATAGTGAGAGATGAAGTGAATACTATCCTTGAAGTGATTTTATAAGTTACATGTTCTCATTTGGATGCCAAATTGTATGTTGATTTAGTTTTCATGTTATTGATGATGAGAGATAATATTTAAGCCATGAGAAAGTAGTTACAAATAATAATGTGTGATGTTGAGAAGAGTGATCCAATATTAGGTTGGATATTGAGTAGCCAAAGTAGAGAAGGATTTAGGAGGAGGTGGTTGGTCTATGGTGGGTTTAAGCTCATAAGGGAGAGTAAGATGCATGAATAAGCATCTTGGTGGATGTGGTCAGATGAAGGTGGGTTTCATCCCACAAGAATATGAAAAGAAAAAAGGATAAACCTCAGGTAGAGGAAGATGAACTATGGTGGGTATAACCCCACAAATAGATGAGTGAGGAGATATAATAAAAAGATGGAATGAAAGAGTATAGATAAGAATAGAAGAAAGGAATTGAGACTAACAAGGAGGAACTAGAAAAGGGAGATAAAAATGAAAAATAACTAAATTAATTAGTGTGTTAGAAGTGAACACCATGGACATTATAATTCATGGTCAAAGAGTGGATTTTCCACTTATTGCATCAATGTGATTAGGAGATCACATTTTCTATGTCTCGAGTGTCTGATGCAGGAGCATCTAAGGGTTTATGCAATTTTACATCAACCAAAAATAAAGTATGGTGTGTTTTTCTTGGTTTTTAGACTATGTTCTTATTTGTGTGAACTTGTTAACCTCTTATAGTGATGTTTTAGAATTATTCCTTGGCATAAAAATTCAAAGATATTTTGACTATTTATGTTAGTCTGCAAGGACTATTAAGTCATAGACACTTTTTTAAATTTTTTATTTGGTTGTGTTAATAATTAGATAATGAAATTTTGTGAGCTCATATCATACAACACAACATTAATACCAAGTATCATACCATTTTGATTTTCTACAGAATCCTACTAACTATTACACTTGGAATTAGATTTATTTACTTATGATAACATGTGGTAATACATTAATGATAAAACTTGGTGGGATAATATAACTTGGCACTTACAACCTTTGAAAAAATGTTCAGATAATTTGAAGTCACCATATAAGTGTACTGATGGATTTTTTTAGAATACTTAGCATATGGTTCTTGACCATACGGAACACTTATGATAATAATTAGGCTATTAAATTTAGATTGGTAATAAAAAAATTTGGTCTAAAATGTGTCTTCCAAATGACATCTCAATTGAATAAATAGTAGAAAAGTTACAGTAGTTTTTGTTATTGTTGTCCAGTTAGAGAATGAATTTTTATAGTCTATAGATGGTTCATTTCCTTATAGAAGACCTTTTTCTGGAGAAAAATATATTGTAATTCATTAAATAAAATGAAATTATAATTTTCAAATGTTGATAAAATCATTTTGGAACCTTGTAGAATACTTGTGATAATAATTAGATAAAAAAAAAATTATAGGTGAAATAAAAAGTATCCTATAAAGTTTTTCCAAAATTTCATCTCAATTGGATGAGTGGAGGCAAAGTTATGATAGTTTTTTTAATTGTCATTCAACTAGAAAATGCATATGTCTAGGTTGATGGTTCATTACTTTGTAGAATAACTATGTTAATAATTAGGTTATAATTTTTTTTTGTTTATATAAAATGAATTTATCGTTCTATGTTTTAAATTTCATATCTATTAGATATACTAAGTTAAATTTATATAATTTTTGGTAACTATTGTTCAACCTAAAAATGTTACTTATATAGTATGGGACAATTGGCCAGGTTGTTCTTTAGCTGCAGTAACATTTTTTAATATTTATATGGTTAAATTTTTAGGTTTGATGTAAAATTTATTATAAAATATGTTTTTCAAATTTCATATCAATTCTATTAATAGTGGTGAATTTATGATATTTTTTATAACTATCATATACCTTGAAATGTCACTTGACAGTTATTGACAGTTAGGTGTTGATCTTGAAAATTAAAGGTTGCCTGATATGGTATGTTATGTCTAGGTTAGGTGAGTTGAATATATACACCATGAATATAAGGATTTTAATATGGATTCATGATTGAAATAAAGGTATTTTTTGGGGGGAGAGAAAGACTTGCTAGGAAGGAGCAAAAATATCTAGGAGCAAAATAAGGAGTTGTATCAATCTAGGAGGGACTGAATGAGAGTATATAACTCTTTAATATATTTAAATAATCCTATATATTCATGTGTGATTTTTTTCTACAATGTCATTTGTATTCTACTATGGTGTTCTTAATATTTATGAAATAGAAATGTGTTATGTCAAGCTTGAGTAAGTGCTAATGTGTGACCATGAGAGAATGTATAGCCCTAGAAACACAAAAATAAATGCATATATTAATTGGTTTCCCCAATTTTTTATTGCACCACTAATCCATAATACAAATAGGTGTATAATTTTAAGTTACAAAATCAAATATTTGATAGATGTAGACATCATTGATGTGAGCACACCTATAGAGAGTTAAAAGGCACAACTAAGTTAAAGCAAATAAATTAAAATATTTAATTATCCTTTTCCTTAGCATATAACTAATGAGATGAAAAATACTTTAAGAATGAATTATAAATATATTTCACACCCTCTGATAATTTCCTATCATTCTCAAACTAAGGTACCAATTCCTTTAAATGGCATCACTGGTATCCACCATACTTCAGTACCCTCTCAACCTCTTGTCACATTTTTAGATCACAACATAGTAGATGATGACTTAAATTTTCATTCATTTTTCATTAGAGCTGACATTGGTCACTAACATATTCATAGTTTCATGGTCGATAATGGTTTAAGTGTAGATATGTGCACAAATAAACTTATCTACCATCTAGAATACACATACTGAGATTTAATTCCTAAAAATATGGAAATAAAAGGGTTTAATGGGCACATTCAATGTTCCATTGGTGATATTAAACTACCAATAAAAATTGGTCTAGTATATATGGCCACTAGATTTAAATTAGTACCTAGTGTAGGGATATTCAATATGTTATTGGGACACCCTTGGACTGAATAGATTCATGCATTTCCTTCCACATTACAAAATTTTTTAAAGTATATCTATGTTAATAATATAATCATAGTTCAAAGTATCCCATATGAATACGCATACCATAGTTTGAACTGATTCCACACCATATATTTCAATTGATTTTCCCACAAATGTGTAATCCACTCATATAATTTATAAACATATATCTACCCTTTCAAGAAGGATTATCCTTGAAATTCTAATTTCATAAATATTTATCAAATATTCTAGAGCTCATCTTTCTACTCCTATACATCAAAGATTGATATTACAAGGAACAGAGTGTGTTTCACATAAGGCACCAAATCATAGTTCTTCCATTACATGATGGGTTCTCAAAATCCATAAAGTTCATCATGCTCAACCAAACACACATTATTCTACTAATAATCATTAATCCCATGTCACTTATAGTAAAAATAGAAATTAGTGTTCAAATTTAGAATTCAATTCAATACAATCTTAGAAATATACACTTCTCATTCATGAAAGGTCATAATTCCTAACTTTGAAATATGACCTATGGATTATGAATGCCTTGAAGGAATCATTAGTTAGTATCTTTCTCCTATTTTTATCATTTACATTTACACATATATTTTCTAAAATACAAAAAAACAAATATTTTGTTGTCCCCAAAAAATATCAGTCATTTTTTTGGAAAACATTTGAACTATTTTGAACTATTTTGGCCCCTTAGGCTAAAATTATCTCTCCCCTTCCCAAAAATTGTTTTGTGCATTCAAATTATCCATTTTTCAAGTTTTTCAAAAATCTACAGACTCTGCAGAGATGAATCTACAGATTTTGCAGGCTTGAATCTACGGACTCTACAGGTTTAAATCTATGAACTCAACATGCTTGAAATCTATAGGTTCAACATGTTCAAAGGCTTCTATAGGCGATTTCAATCAAAAGAACAAATTTCCAACACTTAGTCATTTTCAAGATTGGTTCAATGCTTTGGTTCAATCAAAAGAGTTCATCAGCAAGCTTCTATGCAGTGTTTGAACCATTGAACCATTGAACCGTTGAACCTTAAACCATTTTGGTTCAACAAGTTCAATGGGTTCAAAGGTTCAACGGGTTCAAAAGTTCAACAAGTTCAAGGTTCAACATCTTTGACAAAGGTTCAAAGGTTCAATGCAGTTTGCTTCAATGCAATTTGGTTCAACATAGTTGGTTCAAGCAGTCAATTGAATGAGTGGAACAAAAGATTGAACCATTGAACCAAAGCTATTTCAATCGGTCAGTTCAAATGGCTAAGGAAAATAAAAAGCCTGAGAGCAGAAGCTACCAGGTGTCATCTATCGGACACATTATAATTCATCTCTAAAAAGCAGTGGAACGTGCCATGTGTCCCTTCTAAGATAAATGGAGCATGCTAAGTGTCAATATTTGTAGCTTCTTCCTTTTGTTTTGTAAAGACTATGTTGGGCCCTAGGTAAGTTGCTAAGGTCAAATAGAATGTGACAAGTGTCATTGTCTACATAAATCTAAGTGTTTCCATAGTGTTTCTCAAAGCTCAGTAGAAGCCATCATGTGTCATCTTTCATTTCACAGTGGATGCTGCCACATGTCACCTATTGAGATCAGCATAAAATCAACTAAGGTAGAGCCAAAGGACAAACAGCCCTTGTGGAGGGTAGGCAAGGAGTAGATGGACCATTGCAAAAACCCAAAGGATAGTTCCATGCTTGGACAAGTCCTTATGGAGGGCACAGTTCTCTTTCAAAAAAGTTCTTATGGCAAAATGGTTAAGGCAAAAATCCTTCAGACTTTTTATCTGAAGGAATTCACCAAAGAAGTCTGTCAAAACAAAAAACCCACCAAAATAGAAAACCCACTGAGAAAATAAAAGCTCAAAAATCTACCACATGTCCCTTCTCAAGTTGCAATAGAATGTGCCACATGTCCTTTACAAAGTGCAGCAGAAGCTGCCATGTGTCATCTGTCGAGACATAGTTTCTAGTAACTTTCAACATAGCAGAGATCACCACATGTCATCTTTCACAAGAAACTAATATAAGTCCCAAGGACTTTCCAAAGGCAGCTAAAGCATAGTGAAAGATGACAAGTGTCACCATCTGAGTGAATCTCAAATGAGTCCCAAACATTTCTATAGTATAGCCAAAGCTCAATAGAGACTACCACATGTCCTCTTCCGTAAGATTTTCAAAAATATTTCTAAAGCTTCTATAGACAAATGGAAGCTGCCATGTGTCTCTACCTATTTCAAAGCAGAGACTGCCACGTGTCCCGTTATGACTCAACATAGCATGACAAGTGTCTGCATTTGTGTTTCAAGTTTCTTACCAATTTCTAAGCTTATCCTAAGTCTCTAGCAAAGTCTAGCATATACTGCCAAGTATCCTTGTCTGTTTCATAGTGGAATGTGCCACCTGTCAATTGCAAGTTCAACGATCAGCCAAAGAGACAGCTTGAGATCTCAGAAAAGGGATAAAACATGGCTAGAAAAGGAGGAATGATGAAGGACCAGAAATATCCACACATGGGATATGTTTCTAGAAGGTAAAATAGCACACCAGGTGGACATTAGAGAACATGAAAATTCAATGGCATGACCCATTTCTCTACATTGAGAAAAGCAAATAGGCAACTATGCTCAATTCCAGCATATCGTCTTGACAGAATTTAAAATGTATTGAATGCAACATGATGTGTTACTACTCCCAAGTCTTTCTTGGAGAGATATATATTAGACTCTCTCTTATTTTTTTTAAGGGAGATCTTTTTGTTATCAAAAAATAATTTCTACCCAAATTGAAAGGCACTACTGAGACTTTGAGCTCATATTGTTGATCATATTTTGTTATTGGAATAAGAAAGCAAGTGACTTTTCAGACTTTATGATATAATAACTTGGTTGTTGGGGAAATTGTTCTTATGTCTACTTCCTTAATATGATTTTTGTCCCTTTAATTAAATAAGCAGAATTAGTGAAAGTAGTCAGGAAGATGTCCTGAAGGCAATTGTAGAGAGAATTTGTGCCCACATAATTGCCTGTAGTGTGTTTATCTTTTCTATTTCTATGTAAATGATCTTGGGATGAATTTTTGCCCTCATTATCCTTCATATCTCACTCTTTGGCAGTTGAGCTGGAGACTTTGTGTTACATTTCATCCTATTGTGTTACTATGTCCTTGGTTACCTGTTGCAATTACTACCAAGAAGATTCTTGTTGTTTGCTGAATAGTACTTCTAAAAAAAGAGGAGTGCTTTCTATCATTACTCCTAAGATTTCTCCCTTGATCCTTGAACATCATCTCTAAAAAAAGAGAGATGGATGGTGTTGTCCAACCCCAAGTGTTATTTTCAGCATAAATATATAGTATATAGCTCCTCATATTTAATATGGAACCTCCCCTTGATGAGAGGAGAGATTAGTCTCCTTTTGATGTGGTAAACCTTCACATCTGGCTAACCAATCTCCCTATGCTATGGTGAATAGAACTATTTTTCCTATCAGTTAGCTGAGTGACCAAATATTCACCCAATAGTTTTTGGTGACTCCACCGAGGATCTATGTGTAATCTGAAGCCTCAAGTTTTAGATTGAAGCAGTCCCTATCCTTATCCATTATAGACTCTAGTGACTCCATTATGTGTCTTACCCATTATCATTATAGCCTTACCATCTCCCTTCACCACCATGCTAACTGGGATAGAACACGTAGTTTGAAGCCTCAAGTTTCAAGCTGAAGCAAGGCCATTTCTTTCCCATTTTTGTTTTACAATCTGGCAGATCCATAGTATACATGAATCCAAAGGGCTAAAGGTATTGTTGACCTTGTATTCGAGTTGGTACAATAAAGTAATTTTGATCTATTTCCTTCACCATCTCATCTCCAATGAACTAGGAGCTTTCTTCCTACTAAAGTCAAGTCTCCATTACCAGGCAAAGCCTCCATTTCTACTATTAATAAAGCTTTGTCAATACTTACTCCTCTAAGATTTGTTATTCCAACTTTTCATATTCATACAATGGTAGTTCGAGGTCCTTGGGGTAACTCTTTTGCCCCACTCAGTTTAACTCCACCTCTACATGAGCTACCATGCAGTTCAAGGAAAAATTTCCCCAAGTTTTATGGTGATAGGAAGGTTCATCTTGATGAACATATTTCAGCCTTCAGCATACCCTGTGGCATAATAGGGGTGGAATTTGAAGATGTAGCAGTCAAGTTATTTATAGAAACATTACAAGATGCTACTATAGATTGGTTCTACCATTTGAAAGCTCAGTCAGTGACTGACTGGAACACCCTCAAAACCAAGTTTGAAGCTAGATTCAAACATGCATAAGATGCACATGCCTTTTTGGACCAACTCACATAGATGAAGAAGGAGCCTCATGAACCAATGAGGGACTTCATAGCCAAGTTTGATAAGCTGAGGAATAAGATTCCTATAATTACTCAGCCAACACCTAAAAACCTCAAATGCTTCTTCATCAACTTGCAGCTACCTAAAGTGAGTTTTCTGCTAAGATGGGCTGGCCAAATAGACCTTGCTAAAGCTCAAATTTTGGCCACTGAGGTAGAAGATGACCTTATCTTGGATGGAAAGATAAGGAGAGACCCTAATAGAAATAGACCCTCATCATCTTCTAAATATCCATCTATAGGCACCACTGATCCAATGGTGTAAAAGTTGGCAAATGAGTTGCTTGCTCTCAAAAAGCAAATGGCATAAGGAATGTCTTCTGCTCCTTCATATAGAGATATGCCAAGGAGAAAATTTCCAAATCAGTCGTACTAGGGTAATGCTATCAAGAATCAAGGGTAGATAAATATTCTTCCTCCACCATAGGGGAAACTTGCCATTGAATCACCCCCAACCAATTCAACAGTTGAATATCTCAAAATAGAATATAATTTCTCTTTCTAGCCTAAATTGAACCAAGAAAATGATGTTGATCTCCTTACAGAAGATCAAGAAGAGTCAGCTGGCGACTCCAACATTGGCTTCCTAAATTATCAAGATGAACCCAGAAGTGAAGGTAAAGTAGATAAGGGATCATATGTTGTATTCACTCAGTCCCAGAACTAGTCAGCCCAGCAAGCTGATAAAGGAAAAATAGAGGAAAGTTATCAACCTGCAATCTCAATTTCCAAACGAGGAACTTCTCTGCCTTTCCAACCAAAGGACCTAGTGAGTAATAAAAAGGTAAGTACATCAAGCATTCTTCCATCTTTAACTTCAATTCCACAAACCATTTCTCCCCCTCCTAAAAACTAGAAAGATGAACTACCTTCCCCTTTTCCTAGTCCATTTCAGTCATTTGACATAATCGATCATGTCGAGAAGACCAAAATTCAAATGTCTAAATTTGAATTCCTACAAGCCAATCCTGAATAGTTGGATAGGTTAGTTTAGTGTGTAAAGAATAAAGTTATCCCTGTAGGACAAGATGCTGAGAAGGTAACTCATGATTCCCCAAAGAACATGTCCATCCCAAAAAATATTGTCATTACTCCTCCAGCTACCCCTAGAAAAATAGATCCTTTCTATGTTTCCCTATTGATAAATGGTCACAAACTGAGCAATTACATCATTGATTCAGGAGCTTCAGATAATGTCATGCTCGCCAAGGTGGTAGAATATCTTAGACTCACATTGACCAAAACTTTTAGGAGATGTTTTTCCATGGATAAAAAATAAGTACCTTTGCTAGGACAAATCAAAGATGCCCAATTTGCATTTGCAGCATTCCCAAACAAAATAATTAAGATGACAGTCCTAGTGGATGACATCCTAGCATCATATGGCATTCTTTTGGGGTGAAATTTCTTTAAGGATGTTGGTGGAGAATTGAGCATGGACCTATCTGAAGTGAGGATCCCTGTCAAAGGCATCATGTAGAGGTTGTTTCTTGAAAAAGAATCAAAATATGTTATCACTCAGACATCAGCCCCTAAAGGCCAAATTCTATTCGATTCTTCAGGCATGGGTAATTACTTTTTATCCACAGAAAAAGTTCATGAGGTGCTTGATGAAGTCCCTAAATGTGATCCAGGGTTTGACTCAGACCATAAATTAGAAGAACTGGTAGGTTGTAGTATAGATGGAGAAGGATCTTCCCTCTCTAATAAAGGAAAATTAGTGTCTGATGAGGTATGGATTCTAGAATTTGATGGCAGTTGCTCCTCTACCAGCTCAAGATATGGCATTGTATTTATATCTCCTCAAGGAGATATATTCCCTTACTCATATAAGTTATAGTTCAGCAATACCGATAACACACCTGAGTATGAATCTCTATTTCTTGGATTGAAGGCTGCTAGAGATAAAGGCATCAAACTCCTTCATGCCAAAGGAGATGCTAAATTGGTGGTTTTTCAGGTAAAGAACCTGTATCAAACCACAAATGAGAGATTTTGCCATTACCACAACCTAGTCTGGGATCAAATTGAAAGTTTTGATTCTTTCAACATCTCTACCATATCCATGGAATTCAATGACTGAGCTGATGCACTAGCTGTTTCAGCAACTCTCTTAGTCCCTCACTTAGACTTCATAGGAAACAAGTACACTATTGAATTGGTCTTTTGACCAAGCATACTTGATAATGCTAGGTATTGGCAAATGTTTAACAATGACAACCAAATCATTGCCTTTCTAGAATAAAGAGACAACTTTGAACAGTTACACTTTGAAGGTAGTAATCCTCAAAAGCTTGAATCAACTCCTAAAATGGACTCAGATGCAGATGAAGAATTCTTGAAACTCAAAGGGAATAAAATTCCCAAAGGTTTAATTTCCCTCGAAAAGCTAAATGACAAACATGACAGATTCATTAAAAAGCAACAAATAGATTCAAGCTCCTCCCAAGGGTTTGATCAGATAAATTTAGGTACCAAGGAAGATCCCAAGATGGTTAACATTGGTAAATGCTACACTCCTGAAGAGAGGTTCAAGTTTACTACTTTGCTTAGCCAATACATGGACATCTTAGCATACTCCTATGATGACCTGAAGTCTCTCAAGCCTAATGAAATTTTCCATGACATTCCTCTCAAGGCTGACTCAGTAGCTTACAAGCAAAAGTCTAGGCAGTATAATCCAAAGATATCATGTACTATTCTATCTAAGATACAAAAAATGCTAAATGCTAGGATAATTTTCCCAATCCATCATTCCACATGGATTACAAACATAGTGCATGTGAGGAATAAAAATGGCAAAATTTTCATATGTGTGGATTTTAGGAATCTAAACCAGTCATCTTTGAAAGATAACTATCCTTTTCCAATCATGGATCAAGTGCTCCAGATAGTGACCAGTTCAAATATGTTATCAATGCTAGATGGCTTCTCAGGATATAATCAGGTTGAAGTTGGTGAAGAAGACCTACACAAGACTACCTTCACCACACCTTG
The DNA here is from genome assembly GCA_037957365.1 of Torreya grandis. NCBI lineage: Eukaryota > Viridiplantae > Streptophyta > Pinopsida > Cupressales > Taxaceae > Torreya > Torreya grandis. Next base: position 49,786 of record JARHVA010005320.1, read on the forward strand.
GGGCACATTTGCATATAGAAGGATGCCTTTTGGCTTGATAAATGCTAGTGCCACCTTTCAGAGAGTAATGGACCTTGATTTCAACTATAAGATGGGTAAGTTCATTATAGTTTATCTTGATGACTTGATCAGCCTGGATCATATACACCACTTCTAACAAGTGCTAGAGCACTACCACCAGAATGGTATTTCCTTAAACCCCAAGAAGTCTATTTTTGGAGTAATAGAGGGGAAACTTCTCAAACACATTGTGTCCAAAGAAGGCATAAATATTGACTTAGACAGAGTCAAATATATCCAAGAGCTTACCTTGCCTACAAGTAAGATTGTTGTTCACTCTTTCTTTGGAAAGGTGAATTTCTTATAGAGGTTCATCCCTAAGTTTGCTGAGAAGACTCAACACATTGTGAACATGATGAAGGGAAAGGCCACCTTCAGCTGGACTGAAGAAAGCAAGTCAACATTTGAGGATATCAAGATTGCCATTACCCATGCCCCAATTTTGGTTTATCCAAATTACAACAAAGAATTCATTATATATAGTTATGCTTTTGAACACATGCTTTCAGCAATTTTGGTTCAATAGAATTAAAAAGTATGGAATCTCCCATTTCTTTCATGAGCTTTCCTCTCAAAGCTCATGAGCTGAAGTACTCAAACATGGAGAAGCATGCTTATGCAGTGGTGAAAGCAGTCAAACATTTTCACTTCTACATCTTAAATTCTCACACTACTGCCTTGGTTTCTGATACCACAGTCAAATCTATACTAACTCAATAGGAGTTTGGGATGAAAAGAGGCAATTGAATTGTAAAGATCTAGGAGTTTGATCTAGTCATCAAGCCAACAAAGATGGTATAGAGAAAAGGCCTATGTCAATTAATTGTTGATAACCAACTAAAAGAAACATAGCATGAAGAAGCAGAGATGGAAGACACATCGAAAGTCCTCTTTGTCTCCACCATGAATGAGTGGTATTCAGATATTGCTCATTTCCTTACTTATGGTGAGTTTCCTACTCACCTATCTTACAAAGAAAGGAGGACTATCAAGTTGAAATCTACCAATGTTGTCCTTTAAGACAACGACCTATACAAGAGGAGCCTTGATGGAGTGTTCCTTCACTGTGTGGACAAGGAGAAGCAAAGCCAACTTTTGAAATCCTTCCACAATCTATCATGCGGAGGACATTTTTTTTCTCCTATGACTACCCATAAATTTTTTTGATTCAAGTATTATTGGCCTACTCTTTTTCAAGATGCATATAAGTGGGTAAGAAAATGTGAACTATGCTAGCAGTTTGTTGGGAGGCCCAAATCAGCTGCTCTACCTCTCAAGCCAGTGGTCATAAAGGAACCATTCCATCAATGGGGAATTGATTTTATCATTGCTATAAACCCATCTTCAAGTGATAGACATGATTATGTCCTTACAGCCATAGATTATTTCAGCAAGTGGGTGGAACCTATCCCAACCAAGCAGGCTACTTCAGAAGTAGTGTGAAATTTCCTTAAGGAAAACATCATTTCCAGATTTGGGGTCCCAACTAAGATTATCACAAATAATGCAGCTTGTTTTTATTCTCAAGAGATTACTCAATTTTGTTTCTATTATGGGATTACTCTCTCCCATTCTTCTGATTACTTTCCACAAGGGAATGGACAAGCTGAATCAAACAATAAGAACTTGGTAACTATCATCAAGAAGCTGGTGGATGACAACCAAAGGATATGGCATAAAGTATTAGTTGATGCTCTATGGGAAGATAGAATTACACCAAAGAGGGCAATTGGTATGTCTCCTTTCCAACTTCCTTATGGTATCAATGCTGAGATACCAATCACCTTGGAATTGCCAGCATTAAAATTGGCTAAGGCAATTGAAGATTAGACATATGAAAGCCTCTTTGATAAGAGGATCATGTTATTGATTGAGTTGGATGAAAAAAGAACTATGGTGGTGGACTGAATTACTGCCCATCAAAGTCTGGTGAAGAAACTCTTTGACCAAAAGGCAAAAAACTGTGATTTCCAGGTTGTAGATCAAGTCCTACTATGGGACAAGAGAACCAAAAGGGATGCATGGAAAGTTTGATTCCCTTTGGAGGGGCCCATTTACTATTCATCATCTCAATGGTGACAAAAATTTCTTGCTAAAATATCAAGATGGTACATTCTTTTCATTGCCTCACAGTGGGCAACATCTGAAACATTTCAATCTGTGAAGTATCAGATAAGCTCAGCTTATACAATATGTATATTTGTATAGTCTTTAGTCCTATTTTTGTGCTTTCAATTTTGTTTTTGTCACCTTTATTTTTGGATAGCATGACTCCATAGCCCAATGGCACACTTTAAGGCACTAGAGATTCTATTTTCTACTCCCCTCAGCTATTCCAAGTTTTCAACTGAGGGAAGTTCCCCAACTGGAGCCAGCTATTGTCCCCCAAAAATATCAATCATTTTTTTGGACAACATTTGAACTATTTTGGCCCCATAAGCCAAAATTATCTCTCCCCTTCCCAAAAATTATTCTTTGCATTCAAATTCTCCATTTTTCAATTTTTTCAAAAATCTACAGACTCTATAGGCTTGAATCTATGGACTCTGCAGGCTTGAATCTACAGACTCTACAGGTTTATATCTATGAACTCTATAGATATGTTTCTATGAACTCAACATGATTGAAATCAGTAGGTTAAATAGGTTCAAAAGCTTCTACAAGTGAGTTCAATCAAAAGAACAAATTTCCAACACTTAGTCATTTTCAGGATTGGTTCAATGCTTTGGTTCAACCAAAAGAGTTCATCAGCAAGCTTTTATGCAGTGTTTGAACCATTGAAACATTGAACCATTGAACCTTAAACCATTTTGGTTCAATAGGTTCAATGAGTTCAAAGGTTCAATGGGTTCAAAATTTCAACGAGTTTAAGGTTTGGCATCTTCAGCAAAGGTTCAAAGGTTCAATGCGGTTTGCTTCAACACAGTTTGGTTCAACGCATTTGGTTCAAGCAGTCAATTAAATCAGTGGAACAAAAGATTGAACCATTGAACCAAAGTTGGTTCAATTGGTTGGTTCAAGTGGCTAAGGAAAGGAAAAATCTTGAGAGTGGAAGCTGTCGGTGTCATCTGTCAGACAAATTATAATTCGTCTCTAAAAAGTAGCGGAATGTGCCATGTGTGCCTTATAAGATAAATAAAGCACACCAAGTGTCAATATCCATATCTTCTTCCTTTTATTTCTCAAAGACTATGGCCGGCCCCAGGTAAGTTGCTAAGGTCAAACAGAATGTGATAAGTGTCATCATCTGCATAAATCTAAGTGTTTCCATAGTGTTTCTAAAATCTCAGTGAAAGTCGCCATGTGTCATCTTCTATTTTATAGTGGATGCTACCACGTGTCACTTGTTGAGATTGGCATAAAATCGACTAAGGTAGAGCCAAAGGACAAATAACCCTTATGAAGGGTAGGTGAGGAGCAGTTGGACCATTGCAAAAACCCAAAGGATAGTTCCATGCTTGGACAAGTCCTTGTGGAGGGCACAATTCTCTTTCAAAAAAGTTCTCGTGGCAAAATGGTTATGTAAAAAATCCTTCAGACTTTTTGTCTAAAATAATTCACCTGAGAAGTCCACCAAAATAGAAAATCTATCGAAATAGAAAACCCCTCAAGAAAATAAAAGCCTAAAAAGCTGCCACGTGTCCCTTCTCAAGTTGCAACAGAACATGCCACATGTCTTTTACAAAGTGCAGTGGAAGCCGCCACGTGTCATTTGTCAAGACACAATTTATATTAACTTTTAATGTAGTCAAGATCACCACGTGTCATCTTCTGTAGGAAACTAATATAAGTCCCAAGGACTTTCTGAAGGCAGCTAAAGTGTGGTAGAAGCTGATAAATGTTAGCATCTGAGTGAATCTAAAATGAGTCCTCAACATTTTTATAGTATAACTAAAGCTCAGTGGAGACTGCCACATGTCCTCTTCCAAAAGATTTTCAAAAATATTTCTAAAGATTTTATAGACAAATGGAAGCTGCCACGTGTCTCTACCCATTTCAAAGTGGAGACTGCCACGTGTCTTGTTATGACTCGATGGAGCATGACAAGTGTTTGCATATGTGTTTCAATTTTCTTACCAATTTCTAAGCTTCTCCTAAGCCTCTCCCAGAGTCTAGTAGATACTTTAGAGTATCCTATTCTGTTTCATAGTGGAATGTGTCATGTGTCAATTGCAAGTTCAGTGACTAGCCAAAGAGATAGCCTGAGATCTCAAAAAAGGAGGAACGATGAAGGACCAAAAATATCCATGCATGGGATATGTTTCTAGAAGGTAAAATAGCACACCAAGTGGACATTGGAGAACAAAAACATTTAATGGCATGACCCATTTATCTACATTGAGAAAATCAAATAAGCAACTGTGCTTGATTCCAGCATATCTTCTTGACAAAATTTAAAATGTATTGAATGCACCATGATGTGTTACTACTCCCAAGTCTTTCTTGGAGAGATATATATTAGACTATCTTATTGTTTTAAGGGAGATCTTTTTGTTATCAAAAACTAATTTCTACCCAAATTGAAAGGCATTACTGAGACTTTGAGCTCAGATTGTTGATCATATTTTGTTATTGGAATAAGAAAGCAAGTGACTTTTCAGACTTTATGCTATAATAACTTGGTTGTTGGGGAAATTGTTTTTATGTCTGTTTCCTTAATATGATTTTTTTCCCTTTAATTAAATAAGTAGAATTAATGAATGTAGTCAGGAAGATGTCCTGAAGTCAATTGTAGAGAGACTTTGTGCCCACATAATTTCCTGTAATGTGTTTATCTTTTCTATTTCTGTGTAAAGGATCTTGGGATGACTTTGTGCCCTCATTATCCTTTATATCTCACTCTTTGTTAGTTGATCTAGAGACTTTGTGCTACATTTCATCCTTCTATGTTACTATGTCCTTGGTTACCTATTGCAATTCTTACCAGGAAGATTCTTGTTGTTTGCTGAATAGTACTTCTAAAAAAAGATGAGTGCTTTCTGTCATTACTCCTAAGATTTCTCCCTTGATCCTTGAACATCATCTCTAAAAAAAGAGAGATGGATGGTGTTGTCCTACCCCAAGTGTTATTTTCAGCATAAATATATAGTATATAGCTCCTCATATTTAATATGGAACCTCCCCTTGATGAGAGGAGAGATTAGTCTCCTCTTGATGTGGTAAACTTGCACATCTGGCTGACCAATCCCCCTATGTTATGGTGAACAGAACTATTTTTCCTATCAATTAGTTGAGCGACAAAATATTCAACCAACATATTTTATAAAAAATACAAAATTAGGGCTCATGCATGCTTATGTTGAGTTTATTTATGCTAATTAAATTTGTGCATATTTTGTAGAAATTGGGGGTCAATTAATTTATTCATGGGGTCATGTGATTATTTGGTTGTCTAAGTTACTTCTAGACTTATTATATCTAGGTGCAACCATAATATGTTCCTGTAACACTCAATAATTATCACTCTTCTACACTGGCATCGATTCCTTATAGAACTTGATCATTCAACAAAGGCTTTGGTAGGAACATTAGCACAAGCAATTTTTGGGAGAGGCTGATGGTCCATAGGCACAAAGCCTATCTGTGGAACTACTTCTGGTTATAAGGGTGCAAGCCTTTGCTTCACTAAGCTTAGCATCATTTAGGCACTTTTAAAGGGTCAAAGGATTGCTTTACATTAAATTCATACTAGATTCATGCTTCATGTAAGGATATCTTCACTAGGTATGGGTTCCTATCTATACTTAGGCCATTTCATAGAGTATGTTGACATCATATTTTACACAGGGATGCCATTAACAATCTAAACCAAAAGCTTACTTAAGCTTAACATTCATACATTAAAACTAAACCATTATAACTATTGCATTCATTAGGAAATTCAATAGCAAAGCAAAAGATATTCACTTAAAGGGAATCATATACTACTGTAACCATTCTTATTCATTACTTAAAGCTTTGAATATAGTGCATAGTTCATATTACATAAAATAGAGTATATAAGATAGAGTACATGCTTTGATAAACTAATTATCTATCCACAGGCTCATAATTGAGTTTGGGATAATATTATGGATCCTTCATGACATCCAAGCTAGTCCCAATATTAATGGCAACCATTACATCTAGAACTAATTTTCCAAATATTTGTTAAGTCCAATTCCCATCTCCCTACTCAATGGTTTGAACTCAATTTTATAGCACACGAGAGCATTTTCTACTAGGGTGGATTTGCACACATTGGGTGCTAAGGTGGAGATTTTACAATCAATATGTTTGTCTTATTACCTTACATCCTTTTTTCTATGACTACCATGTGTATCTACTCCTTAAATATGCTTGAGACATCATTAAATTGCTTATCCACTTACTAGCTGGCACAAGGTGTGTATTGATTCCTCCAACTAGTGTAAAAAGGTATCAAAATAATAATCATACAAATTTATTACCTCACATCAAGATTTTAATCAAGTTGGTACTGATCCATACTTAGTTGAAATAGGGGCCCAAAATTACCACATAAAAAAATTCTAGTCCACCCTTAGACTAGGACACCAAAGCTTTAGGCACACAAATCTCAAGTGAGCTCTCATTTATCTTGAAACTGAAGTCTTCAAAGCCCTTTATAGTGAGCTTGATTTCCTTCATGACACTATCTATTTTTATGGAGGTACCACTAAGTTTTATCACATCAATTCTATCTAGCTCTTTTCTAAGGGATTCTAACCTTTCCTTATCATTTTTGACTCCTTTATCTATGATTACTCCTTGATTGTAGGCCTTAGTTTATAAGGCACAAAATTTTTCTTCTACGTTCAACTCCTAGTCCTTTATTTGTGTTCTCATCATGTTTACCCTACCTATTATTTGTGTGTGCTCTTCCCTACTCACATAGTATACTTATGTCATTATCTCTTCCTTCTCTCCCTTTGCCTACTTCAGGCACACATATGTGACTGATGCTTGGTTGAAAAATTTCATGAATATGACATCATTTGTGTATGCACCATCTTGTAGCTTTATAAAGTGGTCTTCTACCTCTTCAATCTTGGTATCTAGTTCTTTATACAACATAGTGCATGGGTCTTCTTCTTCCTATGTTGACTCTAATTTCAACCTTAAGAGCATTTGATCCACTAGCACACACACTTTTTCAACCTCTAAGAGTTTTGGTGTATCAATGTTGACCAACAGGGATGGTTTAGTGGCCTCTATGTGCTCATCTAATTGTTATAACTTAAATTTCATGGCCCATGCATCTTCTTCAACATCTTTGGTGATTTTATTCAATTTTTTTCCCTAACATTATTGGCAGTGTTATTCTATGTGACTTTAATGGCCATCCAAATGAGTGCATTCACCAACCTAATTGGGTTCATGGCATAGGGATTTATGATAAGGGAGTCATGCCCTTCTTTAGGTTTATCCACACCCAATATGGACTTTTATGGTGCCTCAAAGTGAGGCTCATCCATGTAAATATCAAATGCAAATCAAAGTTATTGGTGTGTCCAAGTTGTGGAAGCTTTAGGGGGCATGTATTCAAACATGTAAAAGTCTTCATATTTTAACCCTTTCTACATTTTGTCTTTGAGGCTCAATTTTTAGAGGTATATTAACTGAGAGGGTGGGTGAATCAATAAACCAAGATATTAGAACTTCAATTCCAATCCTTTTAAACCCTTATTCAATTACCACAAACATTCATAGAATATACAAGTCATACATAACAATGAATAATAGATCATTCAAGATCATACACACAACACAAGATCTATGTGGGAAACCCTCTTGGGGAATAAAACCCACTCTCAAGCCTATAAACACATGGACTACTTTTCCTATAAGGTATTACAAACATGAGACTTTAGTGGAACACCCATTCCATAAGGAGCACCTACCCCTAGGATGGTCAATTACTTCTGACTAGAATTGATTAAAACACCTATTCCATAAGGAGCACCTATCCCTAGGATGGTCAAGTCCTTCTGAACATAATTTTGTAAAACACCTATTCCATAAGGAGCACGTGCCCTTAAGATGGTCAAGTCCTTCTGACCTAGATGTTAAGCACCCTCCCAATAACTATGATATGAACATCTCTTGAACATTGATTGCCTACCAATATAATGGAGATATAATATACATCATCCCCCTAAAATTCTTCATGCACCCATAAAAATACAAAACCACCTTTTGGATCACTTTACTCTTCTTATAAATAACTATATCACAACCTCAAAAACATGACCAAATGGTCATACACATATTCCACACTCTTATCTACCTCTCAAATCAACCACCAACCTCATATAGACAACATATATCCTTCACTCATACTCAAGGCATCTAAAACATCCTTTTGGATCACTCTATACCTATTTTTTCATCCTTAATCTTCAAACCTAAAAAATCACTATTCTAACATCATAAATATGACCTATAGGTCATACACACAGTCATCAATTTAATCTACTCTACAACCTATCCATTTGGCACACACCCTTTCTTCTATCCTTTATTCCACAACAACCCATCCACTGGGCACACACACTTTTTTCTATCCTTTGCTCCACAACACTTACACATGCCTCTCTTTCACAAGTATTCAAACCTATATATATGAGCACTATTTCTAACTTTAGAAATATGACCTATAGGTTATACACATAGTCATAAACCTTTTTTTTTCTTCAATCCATCCACTAGGCATCCTTACTCTCCTTTGCCTCTCAACTCTATACTCTTCCTCCACACTTATAGCCCCTAGAAATCATCATCTTTGATTTCATTATTTATAGAACCTTCATAAATATCAATTTATTGGACGGCCATTAGATATGTCTTAACCCTTAAGGATTATATCACATTAATACAACTCAATACCATCCTTATAGGTTAGCCATATCAAAAATGGGTCACACTTAAGTAGCTACACATTTCAATTAGACCTTAGTAGCCTTTATAGGTCACATAGAGACTTATTCACCCATTTAACACTCCATCAATAAATTTAGAAACACAATACCACTTCTAGATGCATAGGTCCACCCTACATGACCTATTAGACGTCCTCAAATGATTACAGTCATCACAACATTCCTTTGCTAAAGCCAAATAGATCAATCTTTGACCTTATACACAAAAACACCATGAACAAAGAAAAATAGTCAGCTTATAAGCATTTATTCATACTAAATATGGATTGGTCAAACCTAAAAAATCCATATAAATTATCCTTGTGGAGTCTAAAATACTCTTTAATATCTCATTCCCCTCAAAACATCCAAATATGATCAGAAAACCTCAAATGTCCTTCTTCGTTCACTTACAAAACATTGTCAAATAGACAATCAAATTTGGATCTTAATAACTTCAAATATAAAAACATTCATACTTTATAACCACTACAATGTTTCTTTTAATTTCATCAATAAATTCATCTTGGATCAAAGGTTATAGGTCAAAAACTAATCATTGGTTTTCCATTGTTAATATGAATATTCAAATTCCAATGGTCACTGTTAAACATCAAACACTTTGTCAACATCTTGTGCCCTCTCATAGATTGAATGAATATACACTATTTATCTCCCTTGAAAGTATGTTGATCTTTAACTATGCTAAACATCTGTCATTTTGACCTCATCTCACTCCTTAGCAATTTTGACCAAATATGCACTGTTGATCTCCTCAAAATTAGCTCAATTTTTACCTTTACTTACTATTAAACATCGAGCACATGTCATCATCTTACTGCTTCCTAAATTATTTGAATAAACATGCTCTATTGATATCTTTAGATTATCCAAGTCTTTATCTTACAACTCTCACCATTAGATCTTGATTAGAATTCCTGTGATTAAGACACTTACCACCCTCACATGCCTTTTGAACACTTTATAATCAGTCTATGCACTTGTGCCACTTGGAAATTCCACATGATTTGTTGAGTATTTGACTTGTCCCACACTGTACATCTTCATAATTATGAACCATCCCTCATTATTTATCTTCTATCAGATTAGCAAGCTTGTGACACTTATCACCAGTGCATATAACCTTTGACATGTTGACTTCATATGAGCCATTGATCTCAATATGTGTGATTAATCACTCACCATTTTATCTTCTATACCAATGACCTTATACCTTAATGTGATTAAACTTTATGGTCTCTGAATCATCACAGTCTGCTAGAGCAACTTTAAAGCTTTATAACTTGAGTTATAAATCACTTCAAGACTCCAAAATTTTAGGATGAGTTCTTGGCACTATAGATAACATATTCATGTAAACTTGTAACCATTATTAAATTTATTCATACATAAATTAAATGCACAAACTTACTAGTTCATACATATCTACATGACATGCAGTGATGGTCTAGCTTCACTTAAGCTACAAGATGCATTTTGCTCATTCCAAATTCTCATAAAACAAACCAAAGCTTTGTCAAGATATCTATGGATGCCTCACAACCTCTTATTTGTTCTTATAGACCTACACAAGTGCCATATCTCTCCAATCTATCCATCTAATTACTTTGTCATTGATGCATTAGTACCACATGCTCTATTTCACATCAATGACAACACTTGCCAATAATCTCCCCCTTTGTCATTTATGGAAACCTCTTCTTTTCCTTTTCCCCATTTGACATTAATGAAAAAGTGGAATAAATAGCCTCCAAACTCCCCTTAGCTTCATGAATGTATTCAAATAAACTTATAAGTGCTCAAGATACTTACATACCTCATATGAAATAATTTCTCTCCCTTTTAACATACACCAATCTAAACTTGGGATTCTCTGATCCTTGGACCTATTAACCTAAAAAACTCACAAGTTCCCTTTACTTATGTGTGGATATTCAACACATTTTCTCAATGACTGGAACATCTCACAAATACTTCTTACATTATGCATAGATCCACAAGTCACTCAAACTATCTGTGTTAGCTCCCCCTAAATCTATGCATACCACCTTGTACTTATCACCTATACACTATGAAAACACTTTTATTTGATCATGCACTACTATCAATGTAGACCAAACACAAATGAACACCATAAACTAATTGAACTCACCTTGAGAACACTTAGAGGGACTCCCCCTAAGATCTCTAAGCCATTGCACCTCTTGAGCATCTTTAGATATCCACACCATGGATAACCACCACACATGCTTACGAGCCTTATCTCTCAATCCACCTTAAGGACCACCAACAAAACTTCATGCCACTAATCCTACAATAATCACCTCTACTCTAAGCCTTCCTGATCCTTGGACCTAACAAATTGAATAATCTATCTCCACCTTTTATCATGAAAACTTCTCAATCCATCTGAGTTAGCTCCCCTTAACTCCATGCTTCTCCTTATGCCAACCTGAAAGACTCCCCTTTAATCATCATAACCAAATCTCACCTACAAAATTTTTGATAACACCTTAATGGCCTCAACAACATGAAAATATCAAACTCACAACACTATACTTCGTTGGGTCTTCAAACAACACCACTTTGATTTCATACTCTCACTTGCAAACCACCTCCAAGAGTACCAACAGATCATCAATCCACACACTAAATATGAAATATGTTCTAAATGAGCCATATAACTTTCATTGAACCACTCATACCTTGATGTTTTTGAGAAATTGATCAAAAAACACTTTTATTCATACTAGGCCTATATAGACTCCTTGTAGCCCTAATTGAAACTTGAAGAGCCCAAAAAATTTAGTACACACACCTTAAAAACATGAAATTTCTTATCTGGATCACTCTCATATTCCAACTTAAGAGCACCAATTTGCATCACCTATCTCATCCTCTTCAACATACTTCCTTCATAAACCTTCTAGCCAATTAAGACTCCATCTTGATAAAAACTTGAATAATTTAAAAAAAACAAACCTTCAAATCTATATGAATTTTGATTTGATAACCCACTTGGCCCATTTAACTTATTAAGAATCCTCAAACCTAAACTCATAAGGCAAGCCATTTTTATAGCATAGCCCAAAACTCTAGAATCTCAAAACAAACAAGGTCAACAAACCTCCTTTTGGTTAATGTCCACCTCTGAAAATTCTTGCACACCTTATAGACACCAATATTACATTACACAAATGTGTAACTCCCTATGTCAAAACCCTCCTTGAGCCCCTTTTAATAATTAACCTTCCTAACCCATGTTTTCACCCCTCACACATTTAATTAATTTAAAATAGTTAAGTTAATTAAAAACTACTTATGCCAACTTACCTAGCCACCTCATGTTAAGACTAATCCTTACCCTCTGAGTCACCTCAAGACTTAGTCCCCTAATCCTAACTACTCATGACTTGTTCTCACCCCAAACATAAATTCCTAACTAACTATGTCCTTCTTAACCTTGTATTTCTACCATTTCTTAATAAATACCACACTTGACAAGAGAAAGAAAAAAATAGGCTAAAAATAGCCCTTTTACCTATTCTCATGATAACAATGTCATTCAACCCATGGATGACATTAGTGGGATCACCAACATTAGTTAATTAAGCCAAATTCTAAGCTAATGTTCAGGTCAGTAGAAATTAGAAAAACTTAGTCATTCACATACAGGCTTTAGCATTCAACTTTCTGCATACAAGCTTATTGTTGCTTTGCAAAAATTAGGCTAGATTAGGAATTGATATACTACATAGAGCTTGGATTATTCTAAACTAGTAACACATGCTTATCTTTTTATTTACCTACTACTTCAACATGCCTCATCAGAGCCATCTATCTGGCATTCATGGTTCATCTATTTCACCAACTAATTATATCTCTATGTTTTGTAATCCCTTTAAATAGTCACTTTACAATTACTTTGCATTATACTATTTATCATTTTATGAACATCCTGACTCTCCCTATGGAGGAGTTGTAAAACTCCTTCGCCTATTTTTCTCTACTTCAAACACACCAACCTTCTGTCTAGACCCACTTGAGTCTTACCCACTCCCTTATGACTCTTCCTAGCCTTATAAACCTAACCAACATCCACCTCCTAGCTTAGAAAAATCTCATGTGCCCTCCTGAGAACCTCTTGCCCCTATTGACATAGATCACATAACTGACATCAGTCATATATCCTTATTGACATCAATAGCCTAACCAACAGTGGTGACTGTGTATTTCCACTAACCTCCCTAAGCTTTCCCAAATAACCTCTATAAACACAAATAACTCACATTACCTACACTGTGTCACTCTTTGCTACACTCAGACTGCAAGAATGATATGAACATCTCTCTCTTTCTCTTTCATTTTTTTATTCATTACCATTTTGTTTTAAACAGTGGACTATCATCCCTAAATAAGTTTGACACTTTTAGGAATAAGCGTGTAGCTTGGTATCCCATTCATATATCTACTAACAAATATTTTTTATGGTAGTTATTTATTGATCATAGGTAGTCCTCCCTATCCAAAGAGGAGTGCTCAACATCATTTGGATATGGCATGTAACCAATTCAGGTTCTCTCTAATATATAATCCTACCCTTCATTTATGTTTCTCCTTAAACATCAAATAGATTCAGAATTTAGTGAAACATTTATAGCACACTTGATGGGACCTTCGAGTTTTCCTTAGGCTCATTGCTTGTTTTAAGTGTTCATATAGGTTCATTATAGTGAAAATTTCATTCCTTACAATTTCTCCCTCTCTTTTTCCTCAAAATGAAATATTCAACATTTTATTTTTTGTTTAAAGGCAACAAATTGAAATGTCTTCTTCATTTCCACTCTTCTCTTTTTTTTGCCTCTAAAAGACACTTATCATTTTTTTGCAAGTTAAAATGAATCTCTTCTTTATCTCTTTCTTGCATGCACTTTAGGATAGTGAAATTCATTCTCTTCTCCTAGTTCATCATTGTTTTCATTTGAATCAAAACACTTCAGATTTGGGTTTAAAATTTATTGCACTTCATTGTTTGCTTGTTGTATATTAGCTCACCTAGTTAATTACAAGCATTAAGAATGAATTATAGTACACCAGTGTTACACTAACAAACCATACTCACAAAAAAAACATCTAAACTCACCTGAGATAAGGCCCATCAATATTTCATCACTTGGTGGATCACCTACCCTATCCAGTTATCTTACTTGGATTTCACCACCAAGGGGAGAACCCACTCCATTCTTTGGTAGAGTATAAACTCTAGACAGAAAGTATATTTTGGCTAAGTGGCCTATATTGGCTTGAGGTTTGTGAAGTGTGGGAAACAATCTCCTATAACAAGCCACATACTTGGTCTAACATAGATTTCCTCTTGAGCACCAAAACTAACCTAAAACTAGCTCTAGATTGTTTTTTAGTACCTTCGGTAACCAAACTCTCATCTCACTATCTAATTAAGGCATAAGCTAACACGAGACTAAAATTAATCTCTAGGAGTTAATAATTAGTGGTTGTATGTTCCTTTTCTACTTTTCTATTGCCTTCTATATTTTGGAGTTGGTAAGGACATTTTTCTATTGATTTATAAAATCAACACTATTCATAATACTCAGGTTGTATAAACTATTATATCAGTTTTTCTAAGTGTTCATCCTCCTTATACAGACCTCTTGCATCCTCTATTTTTCCTAGATTTTGACTCTAGGTTTCTACAACATTGATATTTTCATTTATCAAGACTCCACAGTGACTGACATCAGTCAAGTGACTGACGTCGATGACTATGTATTTGGTTATTTTTAGTTTGCTCAAATTAGCAAGCTAAAACAACCTACTTACCTACACCCAAACCTATTTTTTCCTCATTCTGTCACTAATACAGAGTGATAAGACTATTTATACTTTATATTGCATGGTATTGACATGAAGTTAAGATAAAATTCTTGCTAATTATGCAAGTCAGTAACCACATCTACCTTCCCCTCTTGTTGTTGATTCTCTTGTAGAGCATACTTTAGGTATAGATAATATTCCTAGCCCCAACCAAATTCCCATTGTGCTTGAAGGAGATCAAGTTTTTTCTAAATTTATTGATCATAAAGTGGTAGCCCTTCAACATTACCTTGCCATGAGCCAAATCCATAATTCTTCGGGTGACCCACTATATGTTATGCCAACTTATCTGATGGAAACAAATTTAGTTTTATTTATCTCCACTATGTTCCCCATGGTTACCCAAACCACCAAATTCTCTGATGGAAACAAATTTAGTTTTAGTTATCTCCACTATGTTCCCCATGGTTACCCAAACCACTGCTTTGACAAGTAACCCAACCATAAACAATTTCCAAAGTTTAGCATCACCAACTACCCAATCCCACCTAAACCTTATCGTTCCTTCCCTACCTTCACAACCATAAGTAGTTTAGTCAAATCTAACCCTATTTTAGAATTTGGTGGTACTCGTCTCCTCTACTCTTGCACCTATAATTGCATGAGTTATGACTCACCCTTCACCCAGTTTAACCATGCCAATTATCCAACCTATAATAACAACACTCAACCAAAGCATTATCTCTAACCCAATGGGATAAACCCCTGTCATTTCCACCTCCCAGCCTATGACTCATTACCCATATGTTGCATCAACATGATTGCAACAAGCTATGTCATACTCTCCCTCTACCTCTTATTAGGTTCCCTATAACTTAGGGGGTATCTTTGAAGCCAATCATCCTCTAGACCTCTTTAAGATGTTGATGGACAAGATGTCTAATCTAGAGACATCTGTGTCAAGTTCAAAGAATGCCTATTTTCCCTTATCCAAGACAATAGGAACACCCCAAATTTACTCACTTCTAGAGTAAAGAGGACCCATAATAGCATTTTTGAGAATTTAGACATGCTTATTATTTAATATGGCACAATGATGCATTATTACTTTGTACCTTCCCTATGTCTCTTTCAGGTGCTGCTTTAGATTGGTATAGTTCTATAACTCGACACTCCCTTTTCTCATTTAACCAACTCAAAAAATTATTCCTTGACTATTTATCTATTAACATTTCTAAAAAGGTTTCTATTATAGACCTTTATTCTATTAGATAATTTAATGATGAGTCTATCATATATTTTTTTACTATCTGGAAAGGCTTAATTAATCAACTCTCTTTTTCTTTACCCCAACCTGAGCTTATTGAGATCTTCTCAATGGCAAGTGCTAAGAACATTTTGTCCACACTCTGAGTAAAAACTTTCTACAAATTTGATTAAGCCTTTAAAATGGTGCAAAAACATGAGATTTGTGTTATAGATGAAGACAGTCTGGTCAGGTTGCGTAGTAAGAATGCTTATTCCAAATCAAATGACTCCTCTTCTTCTAAAACATCTCCTTATAACCAAAAATTTAAAGGCTTTGCCAATGTGGTGGTCATCAAATTAGCTTCTTCCATAACCACAAACTAGCCTAATTCTTTGACTTCCCAAAATCTAAAAAAGCAATTCCAACAATGGTATGAACAAAGACAATACACTCCTATTGGGGAGTCATATACTTCCATTTTGGAAAAAACTATTACATCAGGGAGCCATAACCCTTCCTCAAATCAAGCCTCTTATACAATTTGATCCCTCCCATCCTATTCCAACTTGGTATAAGGAGGATGATTTTTGCAGCTACCATCGAGTCAAAGGCCACAATTCTAATAACTATAAAACATTCAAGAACATTATTCAAGACATGCTTGATAGGGGTGATCTCATCTTGGATAACCCTAATGCACCTAATAATCAAAATATAGATTTGTTCAAATATCCTTTTCTGAACCATTCACCCAATCAAAATATTATTCAGACCATGATTAATAAATCATGTGATCATAGCATCTATATGGTTAATATGGTCTTTCCTCTACCTCTAGTCCAACCTACCCTACAACAAGAGGCACCTATTTTACCTACTCCTCCCCCACAATTCGTGGAGTTTATTTTTCCCATATTCCTCCTCAGGTAGAAGAGCCTACTTCACCCATTCCACTCCCATGTGATTAAGGGCCTCCTTTACCTCTCCTTTTGCCACAATAGGAGCTTGTATTGATAGTTCCTTTTTCACCCATTTTACCTATCCTCTTACCACTTAAGGACCTTTCCTTACTCATTCCTCAATTACATGTTGAGGGGAACATCATTCCTATGTTATACCCTTTTGAGGAACCTTATTTTCCTACCTCTCCTTCACTGATAGAAGGTAGTACCCCATCCACTTCTCATTCGCATCTAGAGGAGCCAACGTTATCTACTCCTACATGAGATGAAAGACCTATTGTGCCTACTCTAATTTAACCAATTTTAACACTTATTTTACCTATGGAAGATCACACTTGACCTATTCCTCACCCACATGATCTGGGAGCAATTATACCTATGCTCTACCCCCTTGGAAAGCCTTCTTTGTCTACCTCTCCCCCACTTGAGGAAGACCATGCCTCTTCTCCTATCTCTATCAAAGAAGACCCTGTTGCATCTCTTTATCATATTTGGCTTGATGTAATTGAGGCCAACAATTTCCCTCTTTCTTAATCACCTAAGCCTTCTCAAGAAACAACTGTAAGGCCTACATTAACTCCATATAAACCCTTCTCACATTTAGTGAGAAATCTATAATTTTTTGACTCTACGAAGCTAGATCATGCATCATTTTGGGACTTATTTAAAAATTCTTATCCTACACAATGAGTGTCTTCCTCTACTACCAATCCTTTCACTGCTCTTTACCCCAAGGTCTTTGATGAAGTTAGAGTTTATTCACTGAAGTCAATAGAATCTTGTTCTTTTATGTCAAAGCCCTCACCCTCATAGGCAACTACCACATTAAAGTAGATTAGGTCTTTAGGTGTACGTATGATCTCTAATCTAATTCATCCATAAGTAAAACTAGATCTAACTCTCCAACCATAATTTAGAGTTCCCCAACCTGAACTAAGGAAGAATGTTAAGCTTCCTAGACTTCACCGATCCTTCCCTCTTCCACCTTCAAATTTGTTATGAATTTTAGGACCATATCCATCTACTTTAGTTGGAGTATCATTGATCTAAGTGAAATAAAATAATAATTTACCTCCACTACTACCTCTACCACCTATTAGGCCTTTCACATTTGACACCATGACACTTACCACTAATAAAGTGTCAATAAAACACGTGGCTCCATTGCCACCTAGAAAAGTACCACACAAAATTACCCCTGTGACTCCTAAACCAAAGAAGGTATCCACTCCTATCACAATAATAAGTGCTAGCCCACTCACAAGCTCTCAGATCTTTTTCTTATGCCATTTTTTTTAATCCTCTATAATAACTCTTCCTCCCATTAAGCCTTATAGACCTCTTAGACCAAAGCCATCTTGGTTCGATGATACACATCTGTGTCTATATCATCATTCACCTAGACATGATACTGAGAATTATAAATCTCTCATAAAATTCATTCGACAACACTTTGATATTGATGCTTACTTTATTGATACTCCCATTAACCTCCCTACTATTCCACCTATGGCATCCATAATGCCTCATACCATTCCACGTGAATTCAAACCCAAAGATGTTGGTGTACCCTCTTTGCCACCTCCTTCACCTATGTTTCAGATCAACATGATTAGTGTGGCCACACAATCAAAAAATAAAAAGGATAAAGATAAATAAATTTTCATTTCCCCTTGGGCTCATCCCTTCTTAAAAGACACCCCTCCTTTGAATCCCAATATTTCCATCTTGGGTATCCCAAAGCTAGTATCTTCAAAAGTTATTCAAAACGCAATAGTGAAATAATTTCACCAAAACCCTCTAAAAATGTCCTTGTATGAGTTAATCCAAAACTCACTCCAACACTATCAGGCTTTAATTAGTGCCTTGTAAGTGGTTGAGTTACAACCTGACGATCCCTAGCCTCTTACAACTTTGGTAAACTCTCTTAACACCATCTCCCTAATTTATTTTAATGATTCAAAAATTCCACTTTAACATCCTAAAGATTAAGATTCTACCCTTTTTATCACTACATATATCAATCAAACTCATGTCAAAAGAGTCATGATGGATGGAAGAGCTAGTATTAATATTATCTCCACCCATGCCTACAAACAGCTAGCCTCTCTCGATAATTGCATGTCTCAAACTGACATGGTGCTCTGCTCTTTTAATGATACCATAATTACTATAGTGCACACTATTATCTTACATATCCATGTGGGTCTCTACATAATTCCTAACCTCTTCTATGATGTAGAAGGAGATTTCCAATACAACATACTAATTGGATGACCTTGGATACATGTTATGGCATGTGTGCCCTTGAATTTGCACTATTGCATCAATTTTGAGCATAATGGGCAAGTACATATTATTCCAACTGACCCACCTCCTTTCAAAACATGAAACATGACTTATATCCCCAATGATGTTCTCATTCCATTAAAGATATCATCTTCTTCACATGATACTTCTAAAGCTTCCACAATCTCTACTACCCTGGTTACATAGATATCGATAATACAAATTCCTAATAAAAACCCCATGGAGGAAACTTTCAAGAATTTTTCGCTTAGAGAATATTATTTTTTGACACTCAACCTATTCCATACTCCACAAGAGTATGGAAAACTTCATTTGCACTGTAATTATGATCCCCGTATTGGGATGGTCATCTCATATGGTCACCCTAACCATCAAACTAATTTCACATATGGGGGAATGAATCAAGCTCTAACTGTTAGCAATCCATCCTCTTCACCACAACCATTTACCTATGACTTCTCTTTCCTAAGCAAGCCTATATTATGTCACACCTATCTTTATAGGTGTAGCTAGAAAAGATTTGGTTTGGGTCATTATGAGCAAGGTTTTCATACTCCTATTGAATATCCCACCAATAAAACCATTAAAAATGCCAAAAAATAGCATGGAGTGGGTTATGATGAACCAACTAAACTCACTAAAACTTCTCATATACCAATTATCAAAGAGCCAGTCTCTCCTTCTCCATCCTTTCCTCCACCATCACCTATCAAATCAGAGGTATCTATACCTCTAAATTTTTTTCAATAAATTCCATCCATTTGGGTCCCCTTACCTATCATCAAGGTAAGGAAACAAGGTCCCTTCCTCACATTCATCTTGAAATGATTGATGAAGACTATCCCACTATCAACACTATTTAATGTCAAGATGATGATGTTATTCTCACATACATGGGTGAAAATGATTCCTATATCCAATGATCACTCCCATTTGAAACATAGACTATGTTAAATAAATCAACCATTTACATTAATTTTCCCTCTCATGATAACCCTTATGTCCTTAAAATTAGCTAGTCTTTGGATTCCTCTAAGAAATCAAATTATGCCACATTTTATAATGACCATAGAAAATCCTTCACTTGGTATTATAATGACATGCCTGGTATTGACCCTTCTAGCATCACCCATAACATTATCACCAACTGAGATACTAAACCTATTAAATAAAAGCTTCACAAAATGCATCCTTGTATTGCTCTCCTTGTCAGAGAAGAGCTCCAACACATTCTTTTTATTAAATTTATCTAACCCATCAACTACCCATAATGGGTTTCTAATATTGTTCCTATCACAAAAGTGATAGGAGGAATCTACATCTGTACTGACTAATATGACCTAAACCTCACTTGTCCAAAGGATGACTTTTCTTTGACAAGTATTGACCAACTTGTTGATCTAATAACTAGCCATGAGATGCTATCACTTATGGACAGGTTCTTAGATTACAATCAAATCTTGGTTGCTCCCTAAAATCAACACAAGATAAATTTCATTACCCCATGGAGGACTTTCTATTATCCGGTCATACCCTTTGGTATGAATAATGTTGGTGCCACCTACCAATGCACCATGACTTATATCTTCCATGGTCTCCTACATAAAATTATGGAAGACTATGTGGATGACTTACTTAGAAAGTCTAAAATTCACCAAGATCACTTGATGATTCTCAAAATCATATTCACTTGTCTCCTCTAATATAACATTCAACTAAACCCAAATAAATGTGTCTTTGGTGTCCTTTCTAGTAAGCTCTTAGGCTTTATCATTTTTATCCATGGTATTGAATTCAACCCTACTAAATTTCAAGCAATATTGGACATGACTCCACCTACTAATATCAAACAACTCTGTAGTCTACAAGGAAATCTTCTATCAATCCATCACTTCATCTCCCAGTTGTCAGATTATTGCCAACCCTTTCACCATCTCCTCAAAAAAGATGTATCTTCCATTAGAATATAGATTTCTAGGAAACCTTTGACACACTCAAATGATATCTCCTTTCCCCACCAAATTTTATTCCACCTAAGGAAAACAAGCCTTTCTACCTTTACATCTCAAAAATAGACCATTATCTAGGTGTTACAATTACACATCAAGATGATTACCATCAAGAACAAGTGGTTTACTACATAATCCATAGACTTATTGATTATGAAACTTGATATACCCATACCAAAAATATTTGTCTCATGTTAGTCTTTGCAGCCTCTAACCTCTGTCATTACCTCTTAAATCAAAAAACCTAAATCATCACCCATATTGATCCCCTCAAATACATACATTTGAAGCCATATGACAACTAACGTGTAGCTCAATGACTCATGCTCCTTGCTAAATTTGACTTGGAATTTATTCAATAAAATTCTATCAAAAGGCAAATAATCACGAACTAGTTAACTGTTGCCCCTTTACCTGGCAATCAACCTTCAAACCTCAAATTCCCTAATGAATCTATCATAATGCTCTTCATCGATGACATCTCCTATCAAATTATGATGTTCTTTGATGGTTCTAAATGTCAACATGGTGGGGGTACATGAGTCATTTTCATTCCTCTTGATGGCGATCCTATGTCTTTGTCATTTAAACTAGATTTTGAATGTACAAAAAATATGGTTGAATATCAATCTCTTATCTTAGGGCTTTAAATGGATATTTTCTTGGGTGTCAAATCAATAACCATTTTTGGTGACTCCCAACTAGTGGTTAATCAGGTTAATGGTTGATACCTATGTAAAAACAAAATTATATAATGATATAAACATCATGTAGATACGTTATTGGAATCATTTAACTCCTACCTCTTGCAAACTATTCCTTCATCTACAGACAAGTTTATTGATATAATGGCCTCTCTCACTTCACACATACCCTCTTCACCCTCTTCCTTAAAAATCTATGTCACTATACTTCACTTAACATTGCCCTCATTCATATCAACTAACATCCTTTTTATAGGTAATGTAACACACAACCCACATGACTTATGGTACAAGCAACTCATGGATTACCTTTCCTTTTCTATTACCCCTTCTAACCTCTCCAATAATGGGAGACATGCCTTCATGAAATGTGTCACTCATTATACTATGTTAGGGGTACTTCTCTACAAGTGAGGTTTTGATGGTCTCCTCCTTAGATGCCTCACTAGTAATAAGATACCCTTCACCATTAAGTAAGTCCATGATGGTATTTATGGTGGACATTTCAATGGTAACATAGTCTCCAAATTTATCCTTTAACTCAGCTATTATTGACCAACACTCCATCAAGATAGTAGTGATTACATTTAGCATTACATTAAATTTCAACAACACATTAAACTTCTTCACATTCCAAGCCATGCCTTACAAGTCATCAAATACTTCTGCCCTTCTCCCAATGGGGTTTGGATCTAATCAGTGAGATTAACCCTCATTCATCTCTCTATCACCATTTTATCATTACTGCTACTAAATACTTCACCAAGTGGGTCGAGGCCATTCCTCTCATCTCCACTAAGGCTGAAAAAATTGTTGACTTTATCAACCATCACATCATCTATCATTTTCTTGTCCCCCATAAACTTATAATAGACAATAACAAATCTTTCAAAAACAAGATTGTCTAAAATCTTTGTAACACTTTTGGAATAAAATTAAGCTTCTCATCACCCTACTATCCATAAGCAAATGCACAGGGATAAGCTTCTAACAAAACATTGACCAAAATCATCATGAAGATAGTCAGTGATACTGGCAAAGATTAGCATACACACATTTATTTTGCTTTATGGTCTTACCACACTAGCATTCGAACCCCTACAGGTACTACACTTTTTTTCTTAGTCTATGGGATGAAGCTTATTTTTCCCCTTGAGGTCCAAATGCCTTCACTTCAAATTTCTCTACAAGATACACTTACTAATGATGACTTTCACCGATAACATTTGGCTAAACTTGAGTTTCTTGATGAACACCATCTCATAGCCCTCAACCACCTCGAAATCTATCAAGAGCATATTAAATGTGATTACAAAAAATATCTTAAGGAGAAAGATTTCAATATCGGAGATCTTGTCTTAAGGGAAAATCAACATGCGATGAACATGGAGAAAAGCAAATGGGTTTAGTTTGTTCCTAAATGGCTTGGACCCTACATCATAACTCACAAGTATGGTTTAGGAACTTATTGCTTGTCTTCTCTCAAAGGAAGGCCATAACTCAAGCCTTTAAATGATTTACACCTATGACCATTATTTTTTTAATCAAGTGATGCTTCACCTCGTGTTTCACTTGAGCTCATCCCTTTAACAATTCTATTACACTCATCTCCCTTCCTTTTAACCCTTATTCATACACACTTAGTTGACCAATGAAGTGTTATGGTTTTGCCCTCAAAGTGGAAAACCTCTAAACCTCTATAGTCCTATCCATGACTAAAGTTTAAAAAAAAAATGGGATACATAGACAAGTTATAATCTCTTAGGTCATGATTCTCAATGTAGATTGCTCCCTTGAAGGACAACTATGTAACTTCTCCTTGATACTATAAATAGACTACTCCCTTGAAGGATAGCTATTAAAAATCAAAAATAAAAGCTTAGACTACTCCCTTGAAGGATGGCTAAGCCAAGATTTGTTATAAATAGAAATAATGACTAAGAATATTCTCTTATTGATTAGCTTCATATGACCTCAACAAAAACAATATCCCATTGTGGGCTTCCCGCATTGATTAGTTTACACACAAAAAAGCTTTAAATCATGGACTTGCCTATAGTAGCTCTCAGGTCACCCACAGAATGAGCATACAATCCCCACTAAGAAGGTTACACTACCCAAAAACTCTCATTCCTTTTACCCTTTTCCCCTCATACTCTTTCAAGGGACTTTTAACTCACTTGACATAAGGTGAGTACATCAATGGATCATATTATTATCATATCTCTCTCAAAAAAGTACATCTCTCATCTTTAGATCATAGGCTAGTGTGTATACAACATCAATAATAATATCTGGCACTCAACATCCTCAAGGCTATAGTCATGGTCGTGAAGAAGCAATATCATCACCACTCTTATCCTATCTGCATCTACATGAGCTAGAATTCATGGCACATGTCATCAATCTCTCCTACTCTCTAAACTTGGAATACCTCTAAATCTATGGGAACTCCCTGATGTCTCTCTCATAGTATGCAATCTCATCTAGAGCAGTGTTGTACCTTGTTATAAATACAATATGTAACAGACCCATCAAACCTACTAAAAGCCCCTATATTGGTCCCTATGGTGGAGGAGGAGTATTAGCCTGTCCTACTACTCTCAAACTATCTCTCTATTATTATTGTAATAACTTAGCCCTATAATGCCCTAATGTAACCCTGTAATGCCTGGACCTACCCCTATAATGTCATAACCTACCTCTATAAGACCAACACCTATGCTTGTGCTACACCTCAAGCCTAAAATACTATCTCTTGGGCATGTACCACTACATCATAGGCCTATACAATTGCATCTCTCTCTCATCACTCCCTATACATCTGGTGGTGGCCTCTTGACCTGAATCGTGGGATGTAAACCTATCCACCAAGTAATATAAGCCATTATGCATCCAGGATCTACCACACCTAGGCTTGCTAGTAGTTCCTCAAAATTTGTCCCATTTGTATCCTAGGGAAAAGGTAGGGGTACCTCTATATCATCCCTCCTATATTGAGGAAAGGTAGGAGGCACATCTTATTAAAATCCAAACTATCTCCTAACCTGTGCCATGGGTATCATCTCTAGCTCTCCAGCTCATTTCCCTCTAACCCATAACATGTTTTATAAACTGATAAGCTACTCTGCCTATCCTACAAATGATAGATATGTCAACTAAGGCCTCCAAATAATATCTATGGGAATCAATCCATCTATCATACACCTATAATAACCAATATCTAGTACTATGTTGTCTACTCATGTTTAGGCCATAACCTCTCTCCATCATCTAAACTCAACCCTAAAACCAACTACAATCATTATGGGTAGCCCTAATGGCTATGCCACCATGATGTGCTCATATGCCTAATAATAGATTAAATGACTGATGCACAAACTATACCATCACCACAACCTCAAACCCCATAACTCTTTATATAACTATGCTATAAATGTGGTCCTCATGCATACATGATCTATTTCTCAACCATCTATGCCAACATACTTATCAATGCAATAAATAATCTCCCCCTATCTATGTCTAGTAGTGCATATACTATAATCCCTATCATCATTAGGATACTCAACCAATGCTACTCCTCATTAGTAGTGTACAGTGGCTCATATGCAAAGCTTACTAAGTGATAGGTCACCTCGCTAACATGCTCTCCAAACAATATAACCATGTGAATATCATGCTCCTCTCTTAAATAAGAGAGGAGCTCCTCACCCTAGATCAGTAACTATAAAATCTTGTACACATCCTCTTGTGTCACTATCAACTCTTCGATAGCTAAATGGAAGGTGTTGGTGGTGTGATCCCACCTCTCTATAAAAGCTATCATCAAGCTAACATCACATGCAACCTAGAAATATTATTGCACTCCTCTTAATCATATGGCTGCCATGTGTTCCCATTCATCCATGATGACATCCCTCCTTATCCTCATCAGTAGCATAGGTAGTCGATCTCATAACATCAACTCTTGCCTAGCTTGTATCTACACACACAAACCTCAAGTCATATACTTTCCAATATAAACCTCCACCTTTTTTCCCTTATCTTTGGGAGAACTACATTGGATTGAAGCCCTCATTCCAGATATGTAGGAAGAACTCAGTTGGCATGGGGTCTTCTAAGGTTATCTCGATCATATACCCACCTAACTATCTAACCTGTTAACCCACCTAAACCCTAGGCCTAACTACCTATCTCTTAACCCTAAGCCTAAATACCTATCTCTAAACCCTAAGTCTAACTACCTATCTCTCAACCTAGACCCAACTACCTATCTCTAAAACCCTACACCTAATTACCTATCTCTCAACCCTATGCCTAACTACCTATCTCTAAACTCTAGGCCCAGTTGCATATCTTTTAACTCTAGGCCCCATGGCCTATATCTTGCACCCTCAACCCTATGACGTATATTTTAATCCCCAATGACCTATTTCAACCTACCTTTTTCTAACTACTTCCATTAAAAAAAATTAACCATACCACAGCCTTTTTCCCTATGCATTGGGAGAACTACATTGGCTTGAGGCCCTCAACCAAGGTATGTAGGAAGCATTCAATCGACATGGGGTCTTCTAAGGCTAGCTCAACCATTAGGATTGATGAATAACTCAATTAAGGATCCAAAATGGGCCTTTTCTTCTTATTTAGGGGTTTTTCCTATGATCAACATCAGTTAAGACTACCGACATCAGCGTTGGATGTTAGTCAACTCTGGTGCCTTATTGGTCAACATCGGTGAACCCCATCAACCAGTTTGACCCTAGGGTTGAACAACCCATCTCCTAAATTTAATTTTTTCCCTAAAAACTACACCCAAACCCCTCCAAAATTATCCTAAACCTACCTGTACCCCATTTATTATCCCTTTAATTTCCCTCTCTCCCCCAAATATAACAAATTAACCCACATCACAAATTAAAAAATTTAAATTCAAATTCAACTCAAAGAGGATCTTACCTCATCTCTCTATTTCTTCTAGGTTACAATAGCTAGTACTTATGGTGGCATGCCTCTAACTAGGTCCCTTCCTAGTTCTTCCATCTCTGCCCATACCAACACCTAGAGCTCTTTTTCTCTAATCAAATATTACAAATGAGTTTTGATGGGTCACTAAACTCCTTTTTAATGGGTTTGGTCACCCACTAACATCTATAGTCTTGACCTAAGATGTCAATGTTGGTAATACTTCCTACTGACATCAGTGGCACAACCAATATTGATAACCTTAACATTATAGTTTTCAACCCCAACTATCACCCTTTGGACTACACCATCAATCTGGGGAAACTTGGAGATCATGTATATCTCTCTAACCATGACAACTAACCTTGGAGATCACATACATCTCCCTGACCATGACAACCAACCATGGAGATTGATTAAATATCTACCCACAATGATTTTGATCAAAGATCATGAATATCTCCTTGACCATTGACCCTTTTGAACCACCCTTGCATTGCTTGCCTTGACCACTTATGCTACCTAGCTATAGTTGGAAATTATACAGATACATGTATATCAGGTGTTTTGGATCGTGACTATGCTATTCCTATCATCTGTAACCTTTTGTGTTTACTAGGAGCACTTCCTACCTTGGATACCTAGAACACATTGACCATTAGAGCTATAACTTTAATTGTTTTAACCTTATCAGTTATCATTTACAAGCTGTAATTTGGTTATTTCTATCTCAGTCCTCCTTGCATTTACTTGTTATTGATTTTATTGACTATAACTCATATTAGTATATGCGCAAGTAGTAATACCATACTCTCACTTAACATCCACTCACCTAATTAAATCCTTATCAAACCAATACCTGATTCTAGAGTCTCCTCCATCAATTCTTTTTTTGAGGAAGGATACCTCATCCCATACCTAGAGCATCTAATTCCTATTTTTGTCTTACAACTTGTTAGTATAAATTACTTGATAAAAAGGGGGAAATGTAGACACAAAAATTACATTAGACACATGTGTAACTCCCTGTCTCTAAACCCCCCTTGAGCCCATTTTAATACTTATCCTTTCTAACCCATGTTTTCACCCCTCACACATTTAATTAATTTAAAATATTTAACTGGGTTAATTAAAAACTACTCATGCTACCTTACCTATCCACCTCATCTTAAGACTAATCCTTACCCTCTGAGTCACCTCAAGACTTAGTCCCCTAATCCTAACTACTCATGACGTGTTCTCACCCTAAACATAAAATCCTAACTAACTACGTCCTTCTTAACCTCATATTTCTAATATTTCCTAATGGATACCACACTTGGTAGGAGAAAGAATAGAAAATAGGCTAAAAATATCCATTTTATCTATTCTCATGATACTAACATCGGTCAACCCACAGTGGATGTTGATGGGATCACTGACATCGGTTACTTAAGCTAATGTGATGGGTTCTCCCCTTGGTGGTGAAATCCAAGTAGGATAGCCAAGTAGGGTAAGGTGATCCAGCAGGTGAGGAAATCCTAATGGGCCTTGTCTCAAGTGAGTTTAGATGTTTGTTATTGTGAGTGTGGTTTGGTAGTGTAACATTGGTGTACTAAAATTCATTCATAATTATTGTAATTAATTAGGTGAGCTAATATGCAACAAGTAAATAATGAAGTGCAGTAACTTTTAAACCCAAATTTTAAGTGTTTTGATTCAAATGAAAATAATGATGAAATAGGAGAAGAGAATTAATTTCACTATCCTAATGTGAATGCAAGAAAGAGATAAAGAAGATATTCCTTTTAACTTGCAAGAAAAATGATAAGTTTCTTTTAGAGGCAAAAGAAAGAGAAGAGTGGCAAGGAAGAAGAGATTTCAATTTTTTAACTTTAAACAAAATATAAAATGTTGAATATTTTATTTTGAGGAAAAAGAGATGGATAAAGTGCAAGGAATGAAATTTTCACTATAATTCACCTATATGAATGCTTAAAACAAGAAATGAACTCAAGGAAAACTCAAGGGTCCCACTGGGCATGCCAAAAATGTTTTGCTAAATTTTGAATCTATTTTATGTTTAAGGAGAAATAAAAATGAAGGGTAGGGATTAGAGATTAGAGAGAACCCAGATTGGTTATGCATTATATCTAGACAATGTTGAGCACTCCTCTTTGGCTAGTGAGGCCTACCTATGAATAAGAAAGCACTACCACCAAAAATATTTGTTAGTAGATATATGAGTGGGTTGCCAAGCTATACACTTGTTTTTGGAAGTGTTAAACTTCCTTAGAGATGACAGTCCACTTTTTGAAAAAAAATGGTAATGAATAACAAAATGAAAGAGAGAATAAGATAGATATGTTCATACCATTCTTACAGTTTGAGTGTAGTAGAGAGTGATATAGTGCAGGTAATATGAGTTATTTATGTTTTTGGACATTGTTTGGGTAGGCTCAAAGAGGTTAGTGGAAACACACAATCATCGGTGTCAGTTAGGCTACCAATGTCGGTAAAGATATATGACCAATGTCAATTATGTGATCAATGTTGGTAGGGGAAATAGGTTCTCAGGAGGTTGCAGGATATTTTTGTGAGCTAGGAGGTAGATGTTGGTTAGATTTATGTGGTGGTCATTAAATTAGCTTCCTTAATAACCAAAAACCAACCTAATTCTTTGACTTCCCAAAATTTGACTATGAAATTCCAAAAATGGTATGAACAAACATTATACACTTCCATTAAGGAATCATATACTTCCATTTTGGAAAAACTATTGCAACAAGGAGCTATAACCCTTCCTCAAATCAAGGCTCTTATATAATTTGATCCCTCCCATCCTATTCCAACTTGTTACAAGGAGGATGAGTTTTATGGCTACCATCGAGTTAAAGGCCACAATTATAATAACTATAAAACATTCAAGAACATTGTTCAAGACATGTTTGATAGGGGTGATCTCATTTTGGATAACCCTAATGCACCTACTAATCAAAATATGGATGTGTTCAAATAACCTTTTCCTAAACATTCACCCAATCAAAATATTGTTCAAACTATGATTGATAACTCATGTGGTCATAGCATCTATATGGTTAATATGGTTTTTCCTTTACCTCTAGTCCAACCTACCCTACAAAAAAGGCACCCATTTTACCTACTCCTCACCCATAATTGATGGAGTTTATTTTGCTTATTCTTCCTCCTCAAGTAGAATAGCCTACTTCACCCATTCTACTCCCATGTGAGGAAGGGACTTCTTTACCTCTCCTTTTTCCATAAGAGGAGCATGTATTTATAGTTTATTTTGCACCCATTTTACCTATCCTCTTACCATTTTAAGGACCATGCCTTACCCATTCCTCAACTACATGTTAAGGGAAACATCATTCTTGAGTTATACCCTCTTGAGGAACATTCTTTGCCTACCTCTCCTCCACCGATAGAAAGTATTACCCCATCCACTCCTCCTTCATACCTAGAGGAGCCAGTGTTATCTACTCCTACATTAGATGAGAGACTTATTGTGCCTACTCTAATTCAACTAATTTTACCACTTATTTTACTTATTTAAGATCAAACTTTAGCTATTCCTCACCCTCATGTTGAGGGATAAATTATACCTATGCTCTATCCCCTTAAAGAGCCTTCTTTGCCTACCTCTCACCCACCTGAGGAAGACTAGGCCTCTTCTCTTATCTATGTCGAAGAAGACCTTGTTGTGGCTCTTTCTCATCTTTGGCCCAAGGTAGCAAAGGCCAACAATTTCCCTCTTTCTCAATCACTTAAGCCTTATCAAGAAGAAACCATAAGGCCTACGTTAACTCCATCTAAACCCTTCTCACAGTTAGTGAGAAATCTAGAATTTATTGACTCTACAAAGCTAGATCATGTGACATTTTAGGACTGACTTAAAACTCCTTATCCTACACAATGAGTGTCATCCTCTATCACCAATCCTTTCACTACCCTTTACCCCAAGGTCTTTGATAAAGTCAGAGCTTCTTCACGAAAGTCACTAGAAGTTCATCCTTATATGTCAGATCCCTCACCCTCATAGGAATCTACCACATTAAATCAGATCAGGTCTTTAGGCATATATTTGGTCTCTAATCTAACTCATCCATAGGTAAAATTAGATCTAACTCTCCAACCACAAGTTGGATTTTTGTGGCCCAAACTAAGGAAGAATGTTAATCTTCCTATACCTCACTGATCCTTCCCTCTTCCATGTTAACTTTATCATCAATTTTAGGACCACATCCCTCTACTTTAGTTGGAGTATCACCGATCTAATTGAAACAAAAGGCTAAGTTACCTCCACTATTGCCTCTACCACCTAGTAGGCCTTTCACATCTGACACCATGACACCTACCACCAATAAAGTGTCAGCAAAACATGTGACTCCACTACCACCTAAAAAGGTGCCACATAAAATCAACCCTATGACTCCTAAACAAAAGAAGGTGTCTACTCCTATTAAAACAAGTGTTATCCCACTTGAAATCTCTCAAATCTTTTTCATATGCTAGTTGTTAAAATCCTCCATAATAACTATTCCTCTGATTAGGTGTTTATATCATCATTCACCTAGATAGGATATAGAGAATTGAAAAGCTCTCACAATATTCATTTGATACCAATTTGATACTAATGATCTCTTTGTTGATACTCCCATTAATCTCCCTATTATTCCACTTGTAGCATCTACAATGCCTCATATCGTTCCACCTGAATTCAAACCCAAAGATGTTATCATACCCTCTTTTCCACCTCCTTCACCTATGTTTTAGATCAACATGGTTAATGTGGACACATGATCACAAAATCAAAAGGACAAAGGTAAGGAAAAGGTCATTTCCCCTTAGGCTCATCCCTTCTCAAAAGACACCCCTCCTATGAATCCCAAGATTTCTATCTTGGGTACCTCGAAGCCAACATCTTTAGAAGTTATTCAAAACTCAATGGTGAAATAACTTCACCAAACCCCTCTAAAAATGTCCTTATATGAGTTAATTAAAAACTCACTCCAACACATTTAGGATTTGATTAGTGCCTTAAAATCAGTTAAGGTACAACCTGATGATCCTTAGCCTCTTACAGCTTTGGTCAGCTCTCTTAACACCATCTCCTTGATTTCCTTTAGTGATTTATAAATTCAACTTCAACACCCTAAAGATTAGGATTCTATGCTTTTTATTACCACATATATCAATCAAACTCATGTAAAAAGAGTTATGATGGATGAGCTAGTATTAATATTATCTCCACCCATGCCTATAAATATCTATCCCTTCCTGATAATTATGTCTCAAATCGACATAGTGCTCCACTCCTTTAACAATACCATAGATACTACGGTGAGCACTATTATCTTACATATTTATGTGGGTCCCTTCAAAATTCTTAAGCTCTTCTATGTTTTAGGATATTTCCAATACAACATATTACTTGGATGACCTTGGATACATTCTATGGCATGTGTGCCCTAGACATTGCATTGTTGCATCAAGTTTGAGCACAATGGGCAAGTGCATGTTATTCCCACCGACCCACCTCCTTTCAAAACATGCAACATGACTTATATCCCTAATGATGTTCTCATTCCATTAAAGATATCATCTTCTCCACATGATACTTTTGAAGCTTCCACAAGCTCTACTATCTCAGTTACATAGATACTAACAACACAAATTCATGACAAATACCCCATGGAGGAAACTTTCAAGCATCTTTCACTTGGAGAATATCATTTATTAACACTCAAAATGTTCCATACTCTACAAGAGTATGTAAAGCTTCATCTGCACCCCAATTATGATCCCTTTATTAGGATGGTCATCTCATATGGTCCCCCTAACCTTTGAACTAATTTAACATATAGGGGCATTGATTAGGCTCTTGTTATCGACAATCCATCCTCTTCACCATAATCATTTACCTATGACTTCTCTTTCCCGAGCAAGCCTAGCTTTGCTTACAACTATTTTTATAGTTGTGCTTGGAAAAGATTTGGTTTGGGTCATTACGAGTAGGGTGTTCATATGCCCATTGAATATCCCACCAACAAAACCATTCAAAATTTCAAAAAATAGCATGGAGTGGGTTATGATGAACCAACTAAACTCACCAAAACTTCTCGTATACCAATTATTGAAGAGCCAATCTCTCCTCCATCCTTTCTTCCACCATCACCTATCATATACCAATTACTAAATTGAAGGTATCTATAACTCCTAAAAAAAAAATCATTACCTATCACTAGGGTAAGGAAATAAGGTCCCTTCCTCTCATTCATATTGAAATGATTGATGAAGACTCTCCCACTATTAACACTATATAATGTCAAGATGATGATGTTATTCTCACATACATGGGTGAAAATGATTCCTATATCCATTGATCACTCCCATCTGAAACACAGGCTATGTTAAATGAATCAAAAAATTGACATTAATTTTCCCTCTCATGATAACCCCTGTGTCCTTAAAATTGGCTAATCTTTGGATTCCTCTAAACAAGCAAATTATGCTACATTTCTTAATGATCATAGTAAAACCTTCACTTGGTATTATAATGATATGCTTGTTATTGACCCTTCTATAGTCACCCATAACATTTTTCCCAATCGAGATGCTAAACTTGTTAAGCAAAATCTTCACAAAATTAATCCTCATATTGATCTTATTTTCAAAGAAGATCTCAAACACCTCCTTTTTGTTAACTTTATCCAACCCATTGACTACCTATAATGGGTTTCCAATATTTTTCTTATCACAAAAGTGACAAGGGGAATTGGAATCTACATTGACTACCATGACCTAAACCTTACTTGTCCAAAAGATAACTTTCCTTTGCCAAGTATCGACCAACTTGTTGATTTAACAACCAACTATGAGATGCTATCACTTATGGATGGGTTATCAAGTTATAATCAAATCCTACTTGCTCCTCAAGATCAACACAGGACAAATTTCATTACCCCATGGGTGACTTTCTATTATTGGGTCATGCCCTTTGGTCTAAAGAATGCTGGTGTCACCTACCAACATACCATGACTTATATCTTCCATGATATCCTACATAAAACTATGGAAGACTACATGGATGACTTACTCAAAAAGTCTAAACTTCACCAGGATCACTTAATTATTCTCAAAATCATATTCACTCATCTCCTCCAATATAACATTTGACTAAACCCAAAGAAATGTGTCTTTGTTGTCCTTTTTGATAATCTCTTAGGCTTTATCATTTTTCTCTATGGTATTGAAGTCGACCCTACTAATTTTTGTTAAATACTAGACATGCCTCCACCTACTAATATCAAACAACTTCGTAGCTTACAAGGCAAGCTTCAATCAATCCACCACTTCATCTCCTAGTTTTTGGATCATTTCCAACCCTTTCACTATCTCCTAAAAAAAGATGTCTCCTTCCATTGGAATATAGATTGTAAAGAAGCCTTTGATGCACTCAAATAGTATCTCCTTTCCCAACCAATTCTTATTCCACCTAAATAAAACTAGCCTTTCTACCTTTACATCTCTGCAATAGACCATTCTTTGGGTGGTATGATAGCACATTAGGATTATCACCATCAAGAATATGTGGTTTACTACATAAGGAACACACTTATTGATTATGAAACTTGATATACCCATACCAAAAATATTTATCTCATGTTAGTCTTTGTAGCTTACAATCTCTTTCATTACCTCTTAAATCATAAAACCTACGTCATCACCCATACTAATCCCCTAAAATACATACATTCCAATCCATATCATAACTAATGTGTAGCTCGGTGGCTCATGCTCCTTGTTAAATTTGACTCGGAATTTATTGAATAAAATTCTATCAATGACCAAATAATTGTTGATCAATTAGCTACCACCCCTTTACCTAACAACCAACCTTAAAACCTCAAATTCCTCAATGAATCTATCGTAATGCTCTCCATCGATGACATCTCCTATCAAATGATGATGTTATTTGATGGGTCTAAATGTCAACACATTGGGGGTATGGGAGTTGTTCTCATTCCTATTGATGGCAAGCCTATGCCTTTGTCATTTAAACTATATTTTGAATATACTAATAATATGTTTGAATATGAATATTTGATCTTAGAGATTTAAACAGCTATTTTTTTGGGTGTCAAATCAATAACCATTTTTGATGACTCACAACTAGTGGTTAATCAAGTTAATGGTTCCTACATATGCAAAAATGAAATTCTACAATAATATAAACATTGTGTAGATACGTTATTGGAATCATTCGACTCCTACCTCTTGAAAATTGTTCCTCAATATACAAACAAGTTTTCTGACATAATGGCTTATCTTGATTCACACATACCCTCTTCATCCTCTTCCTCTAGAATCTATCAGTGTACATTGTTTAACATTGCCCTCTTATGTATCAACTAACATCCTTTTTATAGGCAATGTAACACACAACCCACATGACTTATGGTACAATAAATTCATGGATTACCTTTCTTTTTCTATTACCCCTTCTAACCTCTTTAATAATTGGATATGTGCCTTTATGAAATGTGTCACTCATTACACTATGTTAAGGTGACTTCTCTACAATCAAGGTTTTGATGGTCTCCTCCTTAGATGCCTTACTAGTACTGAGATACCATTTTCCATTAAGGAAGTCCATGATGGGATTTGTGGTGGACATTTCAATGGTAATGTAGTCACCAAACATATCCTTTGACTTGGATATTATTGGCCAACACTTCTTCAAGACTGTAGTGATTAAATTTAATGTTGCATCAAATGTCAACAATATGCTAAACTCCTTCACATTCTAAACCATGCCTTACAAGTTGCCAAAGACTTATATCCCTTCTCTCAATGGGGTTTGGATCTAATCGATGATATTAATCCTCATTCATCTCTCCATCACCATTTTATCATTATTACTACTGAATACTCTACCAAGTGGGTCAAGGCCATTCTTCTCATCTCCTCTAAGGCTGACAAAATTGTTGACTTTATCAACCATCACATTATCTATCATTTTGGTGTCCCCCATAAACTTATAGTAGACAATAAAAAATATTTCAAAAATAATATTGTCCAAAATCTTAGTAACACTTTTGGAATAAAATTAAGCTTCTCATCACCCTACTATCCATAAGTAAATGGATAGGTAGAAGCTTCTAACAAAACATTGACCAAAATTGTCATGAAGGTAGTCAATGATATTTGCAAGGATTGGTACACACATATTCCTTTTGATTTATGGTCTTACCACACTAGAATTCAAACCCATACAGGTGTTACACCTTTTTCTTTAGTCTATGGGATGAAGGCTATTTTTCCTCTTGAGGTCTAGATTCCTTCTCTTCACATTTCTCTACAAGACACACTTACTAACGATGACTTTCACCAAGAATGTTTGGCTCAACTTGAGTTTCTTGATGAATTCTTTCTCCTATCCCTCAACCACCTCCAAATCTATCAAGATCATATCAAATGTGCTGACAAAAAAAATCTCAAGGAGTGAGATTCTAATATCAAAGATCTCATCTTAAAGGAAAATCAACATGTGTTGAACATGGAGAAAAGCAAACAAAGTAAGTTTGCTCCCAATTATCTTGGACCCTACATCATAACTCACAAGTATGGCTCAAGAAATTATGTTCATCTTCTCTCAAAGGAAGGCTAGAACCCAAGACTTTAAATGTTTTACACCTATGACCATTCTTTTGTTAATCAAGTGAAGCTTCACCTTGTGTTTAACTTGAGCTTGTCCCTTGATCAACCCTATTACATTCATCTCCCTTCCTCTTAACCCTTATTCCTACACACTTAGTTAACATATGAAGTGCTATGTTTTTTCCCTCAAAGTGGAAAACCTCTAAGCCTCTATAGTCCTGTCCATGACTAAAGTTAAAAATAAGGGATACATACACAAGTTATAATCTCTTAGGTCATGATTCTCAAAGTAGACTGCTCCCTTGAAGGACAACTATGTATCTTCTCCTTGATACTATAAATAGACTACTCCCTTAATGGACAACTATTAAAAATCAAAAATAAAAGCTTAGAAGACTCCCTTGAAGGATGGCTAAGCCAATATTTATTATTAATAAAAATAATGACTAAGAAGATTCTCATATTGATTAGCTTCATATGACCTCAACACAAACAAAATCCCATTATGGGCTTCTTGAATTGATCAATTTACTCAAAAAAAATATTTACATCATGGACTTACCTATAGTAAAGCTTAGGTCACCTAGATAAGGGACATACCATCCCCACTAAGAAGGTTACGCTACCCAAAAAATCTCATTCATTTTACCCTTTTCCCTTCATACTCTTTCAAGGGACTTTGAACTCAATCGACACAAGGTGAGTATGATGCTTCTCTAACAAAAAAATGGTCAAATGATGAAAAACATGAAACAATCTCATACTCCTGAGCCTATTTATGGTTTGATTATGGTTGTTTCTAATACATGAGCATCATGCCTCTTTCTTTCCCATCCAAAATGCATGTCACTTTCTCTTCTAAGATTACATCTCACCAAAAAGATTCAATCACCTTCTCGCCTTTCTACCAATCTTTCTTAATTCCTAAACTTATGTGTTTAATAACTATTATCACTCATATATCCATCTCAAGTAAGGATAATAAAATAACTACCCATATTCATACTAAAACCAACAAATCATTTCCCATTAATTTATTTCATATAATCCCATGTGAAATAAACCAAACATGAAACCATAGTTTCTCTAAATAACAATAAATAAGAAAACTATCAATCAATATAAGCCACTATGCATCTAAGATCTACCACACCTAGGCCTATTGGTAGCTCCACAAAATCTGGCCCATATGTATCATGGGGTAAAGGTAAGGGTGCCTCTATATCATCCCTCCTATATCAAGGAAAGATAGGAGGCATGTCTTGTAATAAGCCAAACTATCTCCTAACATGTGCCATGGGTATCATCTCTAAAACTCTATCTCATCTCCCTCTGACCCACAACATACTCTATAAAACAACAAGCTGCTCTGCCTATCCTCTGAATGATGGGTATGTCAAGTAAGGCCTTCAAATAATATCTATGGGAATCAATCCATCTATCATACACCTATAATAAATAATATCCCACACTATGTCATCTACTCATGTCTAGGTCATAACCTCTCTCCACCATTTGCACTTGACCTTAAAACTAATTGAAATCATGGTGGGTAGCCCCAATGGCCATGTCACCATGATATTCTCATATTCCCAATAATGGAGTTAATTCTTGATACATAAACTATACCATCATCACAGCCTCAAACCCCATAACTCTCTATATAATTATGCCAAAAAAGTTGGTCCCCATGCATACACAGTCCATTGCTCAACCATCTGTGCCAACATACCTATCAATGCAATAGAAATCTCCCCCTATCTATGTCTATTAGTGCATATACTATAATCCTTATCATCATTAGGATACTTAACCAATGTTGCTCCTCATTGGTAGTGTACAATGGCTCATATGCAAATCTCATTAAGTGATAGGTCACCTCACTAACATGCTCTCTAAATAATGTAACCATGTTAATATCATATACCTCTATCAAATAAGAAAAGATATCCTCACCTTAGAGTGGTAATTTTAAAATATTTTACACATCCTCCTATGTTACTGTCAACTCTCTGATAGGCAAGTGGAAGGTGTTGGTGGTGTGATCCCACCTCTCTATCAAAGCTATCATCAAGCTAACATCACATGTAACCTATAAATATTGTCACACTCCTAACCCTATAGCTACCATGTGATCCCACTCATCCATGGTGACATCCCTCCTCATCCTCATCAATAGCATAGGTCATCAATATTGTAACATAAACTCTTATCTAGCTTGCATCCACACACACAAACCTCAAGTCACATACTTTCTAATATAAACCTCCACCCTTTTTTCATTTCTCTCTAGAAAAACTACATTGGCTTGAGGCCCACATCTGGGCTATGTAGGTAGCACTCAATCAACATGGGGTCTTTTAAGGTTATCTTAGTCGTATACCCACCTAACTATCTAACCTATTAAACCACTTAAACCCTAGACCTAACTGCCTATCTCTTAACCCTAGGCCTAACTACCTACCTCTAAACCTTAGGCCTAACTACCTATCTCTCAACCCTAAGACTAACTACCTATCTCTAAAACCCTAGGCCTAACTACCTATATCTCAACCCTAGTCCTAACTCCCTATCTCTAAACTCTAGGCCCAATTGCCTATCTTTCAACTATAGGCCCCATGGCCTATATCTCACACCCTCGACCCCATGACCTATCTTTTAAGCTCTAAGTCCCATGGCCCATTTCATCTTACCTTTTTCTAACCACTTCCCTTAACAAATTTTTAACCATACCTCACCCTTTTTCCCTATGTACTAGGAGAACT
Organism: Torreya grandis; assembly: GCA_037957365.1. Classification (NCBI taxonomy): domain Eukaryota; kingdom Viridiplantae; phylum Streptophyta; class Pinopsida; order Cupressales; family Taxaceae; genus Torreya; species Torreya grandis. The sequence goes on from JARHVA010005320.1 coordinate 89,250, forward strand.
ACATTGGCCTAAGGCCCTCAACCAAGATATGTAGGTAACACTCAATCGACATGGGTTCTTTTGAGGCTAACTCAGCCATTAGACTTGATGACTAACTCAACTAAGAATCCAAAATGGGTCTTTTCTTCCTATTTTTGGTTTTTTCCTATGGCCAACATCATTTAAGGCTATCGATGTCAATGCTACATGTCAATTGACTTTGGTGCCTTATCAGTTGAAGTTGGTAAACCCCACCAACATCAACGACTGGTTCAACCCTAGTGTCAAATAACCCATCTCCCAACTTTAAATTTTTCCCAAAAATCTACACCCAAACCCCTCCTAAATTCTCCTAAACCTACCCTTACCCCATTTACTATCCCTCTAATTTCCCTCTCTCCCCCAAACATAACAAATTAACCCACATCATAAATTAACAAACTTAAATTCAAATTTAACTCGAATAGGATCTTACCTCATCTCTCTATCTCCTCTGAGATAGAATATCTGGCACTTATGGTGGTGTACCTCTAATTGGATCCCCTCTTAGCTCTATCATCTCTACCCACACCAACACCTAGAGCTATTTTTCTCCAATCAAATATTTCAAATGAGTTTTGGTGGGCCACCAAACCCCTTTTATCAGGTTTAGTTTCCCACCAATGTCGATAGTCTTGATCTAAGACATCGATGTTGGTAATACTTCCTATTGACATTGATGGCATAACCAATGTTAGAAACCGTAACATTAGAGTTTTTAACCCCAACCACCACCCTTTGGACTACACCATCAGTCTGGGACAACTTGGAGATCACGTATATCTATTTTACCATCACAACCAATCTTGGAAATCACATACATCTCCCCAACCATGACAACCAACCTTGGAGATCACTTAAATCTCCACCCATGATGACTCTAATCGGAGATCACCAATATCTCTTTGACCATTGACCCTTTTGAACCACCCTTTCATTTCTTGGCTTGAAAACTTATGTTACCTTGTTATAGTTGGCTATTATACATATACATGTATATCAGGTGTTTTGGTTCATGACTATGCTAGTCCTATCACCTACAACCTTTTGTGTTTACTTAGAGCACTTCCTACCTCAGATATCTGGAACACATGGATCATTAGAGATATAAATTTGATCATTTTAACCTTATCATTTATCACTTACAAGCTATGATTTGGTTACTTCTATCTGAGTCCTCCTTGCCTTTACCTATTATTGATTTTGTCAACTATAATTTGTAGTAGTCTATGCACAAGTAGAGATACCACGCTCTCACTCAACATCCAGCCACCCAATTAACTTATTATCAAATCGGTACTTGATTATAGATTTTTCTCCATTAGTTCTTGTTTTGAAGGGGGATACCTCATCCCATACCTAGAGAATCTAACTCCTATTCTTGTTTTACAACTTGTCAGTATAAATTATATGACAAAAAGGGGAAAATGTAGACACAAAAATTAAATTACAAATGTGTGTAAATCCTTGTGTCAAAACCCCCCTTGAGCCCATTTTAATACTTATCCTTCCTAACCCATGTTTTCACCCCTCACACATTTAATTAATTTAAAATATTTAATTAATTTAATTAAAAACTACTTATGCCACCTTACCTAGTCACCTCATCTTAAGACTAATCCTTACCCTCTGAGTCACCTCAAAATTTGGTCCCCTAATCCTAACTACTCATGACTTGTTCTCACCCCAAACATAAATTCCTAAATAATTATGTCCTTAACATTACATTTCTACCATTTCATAACGAATACCACACTTGGTAGGAAAAATAATAGAAAATAGGCTAAAAATAGCCCTTTTACCTATTCTCATGATACCAATGTTGATCAACCCATGGATGATGTCAGTGGGATCACCGATATTGGTTACTTAAGCCAATATGGTGGGTTCTCCCCTTGGTGGTGAAATCCAAGTAGGATAGTCAAGTAGGATAAGGTAATCCACCAGGTGATGAAATCTTGATGGGCCTTATCTTAGGTGAATTTAGAAGTTTTTTTTATGAGTGTGGTCTGGTAGTGTAACATTGGTGTATTACAATTCATTCATAATGCTTGTAATTAACTAGGTGAGCTAATATGTAGCACACAAACAATGAAGTGAAGAAAATTTTAAACCCATATATGAAGTGTTTTGATTCAAATGAAAATAATGATGAAATAGGAGAAGAGAATGAATTTCACTAGGTGAGCTAATAAGTAGCACGCAAACAATGAAGTGAAGTAAAGTTTAAACCCATATATGAAGTGTTTTGATTCAAATGAAAATAATGATGAAATAGGAGAAGAGAATGAATTTCACTACCCAATTTTCATTCAATAAAGAGATAAAGAATAAATTCCTTTTAACTTGCAAGAAAAATGATATGTTTTTTTTAGAGGCAAAAGAAAGAGAAGAGTGGCAAGGAAAAAGAAATTTAGTTTTTTCCTTTAAACAGTAAATAAAATATAAAATATTTAATTTTGAGGAAAAATAAAGGGAGAAATTGCAAGGAATCAAATTTTTACTATAATTCACTTATATGAACACTTAAAACAAGTAGTGAACCCAAGGGAATCTTCAAGGTGCCATTAAGCATGCCAAAAATGTTTCACTAAATTTTGAATCTATTTGATGTTTAAGGATAAACAAACATTAAGGGTAGGGATTATAGATTAGAGAGAACCTATATTTGTTGCACGTTGTAACCAGATGATGTTGATTATTCCTCTTTGGCTAGCAAGGACTACTTGTGAATAAGAAAGCACTACCACCAAAAATATTTGTTAGTAGATATATGATTAGGTTACCAAGCTACGTGCTTGTTCCTAAAAGTGTCAAACTTCCTTAGGGATAACAGTCCACCATTTGAAACAAAATGATAATGAATAACAAAATGAAAGAGAGAGTAAGAGAGAGATGTTCATACTATTCTTGCAGTCTGAGTGTAGCAGAGAGTGACATAGTGTAGGTAATGTGAGTTATTTATGTTTTTAGAGGTTGTTTAAGTAGTCTCAAGGAGCTTAGTGGAAATATATAATCACCAACATTGGTTAGGTTATCGATGTTATTAAGGATATATTATCGATGTCGATTATGTGACTGATTTTGGTAGGGGTAATAGGTTCTCAGGAAGTTGCAAGAGATCAGTGGATGTTGGCCAGGTTTATGTAGTGGTCATTAAATCATCTTCTTCTACAACCATAAACCAACTTAATTCCTTGACTTCCTAAAATCTGACCAAGCAATTCCAACAATAGTATGAACAAAGACAATACACTTCCATTGGGGATTCATAAACTTCCATTTTTGAAAAACTATTGTAATAAGAAGCCATAACCCTTCCTCATATCAAGCCTCTTATACAGTTTGATCCTTCCCATCCTATTCCAACTTAGTGCAAGGAGGATGATTTTTAAATCTATTATCAATTTAAAGGACACAATTCTAATAACTATAAAACATTCAAGAACATTGTTGAAGACATGATTGATAGGGGTGATCTCATCTTGGATAACCATAATGCACCTTTTAATCAAAATATGGATGTGTTCAAATATCCTTTTCCTAGCCATTCACCCAATCAAAATATTATTCAAACCATGATTTATAGCTCATGTGATCATAGCATCCATACTTTCAATATGGTCTTTCCTTTACCTCTAGTCTAACCTACCCTACAATAGGAGGCACCCATTTTACCTACTCCTCCCCCACAATCGATGGAGTTTATTTTACCCATTCTTCCTCTTTGAGTATAAGATCCTACTTCACCCATTCCATTCCCATGTGAGGAAGGGCCTCCTTTACCTCTCCTTTTGTCACAAGAGGAGCCTATATTTCCAATTCCTTTTGCACCCATTTTTCCTATCCTCTTACCACTTGAGGACCATGCCTTACCCATTCCTCAACTACATGTTGAGGGGAACATCATTCTTGTGGTATACCCTCTTGAGGAACATTCTTCACCTACCTCTCCTCCACTGATAGAAGGTAGTACCCCATCCATTCCTCCTTCGCACTTAAAGGAGCCAATGTTATCTACTCTTACATTAGACAAAAGACCTATTATGCCTGCTCCAATTCAATTAATTTTACCTATGGAAGATCACATTTTACCTATTCCTCACCCACATATTAAGGGATAAATTATACCTATATTCTACCCCCTTGAAGAGCCTTCTTTACATACCTCTCCCCCACTTGAGGAAGACCACGCCTCTTCTCCTGTCTCTATCAAAGAAAACCCTATTGTGGCTTTTTCTCATCTTTGACTTGAGGTAGTAGAGGCCAACAATTTCCATCTTTCTCAATCACATAAGCCTTATAAATAAGTATCCTTAAGGCCTATGTTAACTCTATCTAAACCCTTCTCATGGTTAGTGATAAATCTAGATTTTCTTAACTCCATAAAGCTAGATCATGTAGAATTTTGGAACTGACTTAAAAATCCTTATTCTACATAATGAGTGTCATCTTCTACTACCAATCCTTTCACTACCCTTTACCCTAAGGTCTTTGACAAAGTTAGAGCTTATTCATTGAATTCACAAAAAGCTCACCCTTCTACATCAAATCCCTCACCCACATAGGCATTTTCCACATTAAAGTAGATAAGGTCTTGAGGCATATGTCTAGTCTCTAATCTAATTCATCCATATGAAAAATTAGATCTAAATCTCCAACCACAAGTTAGATTTTTGTGGCCTAAACTAAGGAAGAATGTTAAGCTTCCTAGACCTCATTGATCCTTCCCTCTTCCACCTTCAATTTTGTCATCAATTTTTAGACCACATATTTCTACTTTAGTTGGAGTATCATCAATCCAAGTGAAACAAAAGGCTAAGTTACCTCCAATACTACCTCTACCTCCTAGTAGGCCTTTCACATCTAACACCATGACACCTACCACCAAGAAAGTGTCAGAAAAACACATGGCTCCACCACCACCTATGCCAATTGTTGTAGCCTCTCAAATCTTTTTCCTTTGCTAGTTGTTTCAATCCTCCATAATTAACCTTCCTCCCATTAAGCCTTATATCCCTCTTAGACAAAAGTCATCTTGGTTTGATGATATAGAAGTGTGTCTATATCATCATTCACCAAGACATGATATTGAAAATTGTAAAGCTCTCATTATATTCATTTGGTAACACTTTGATATTAACTCTCTCTCTTTTGATACTCCCATTGACCTCCCTACTATTCCACCCATGGCATACACAATGTCTCATATTGTTCCACCTGAATTCAAACCCAAAGATGCTATTGTACCCTCTTTTCTACCTACTTCACCTATGTTTCAGATCAACATGGTTAATGTGGCCATGCAGTCACAAAATAAAAAGTATAGAGGTAAGGAAAAGTTCATTGCCCCTTGGGCTCATCCTTTCTCAAAATTCACCCCTCCTTTGAATCCTAATATTTCCATCTTGGGTGTCTTGAAGCCAACATCTTCAGAAGTTATTCAAAACTCGATGGTGAAACAACTTCACCAAATCCTTCTAAAAATGTCCTTATATGAGTTAATCCAAAACTCACTCTAACACCATCTTGATTTTATTAGTGACTTGCAAGTGGTTGAGGTACAACTTAAGAATCCCCAAAATCTTGTAACTTTGGTTAGCTCTCTTAACACCATCTCCCTAATTTCCTTCAATGATTTAGAAATTCCACTTCAACACCCTGAAGATCAAGATTTTGCCATTTTTTATCACTGCATATATTGATCAAACTCATGTCAAAAGAGTCATGATCAATGGAAGATCTAGTATTAATATTATCTCTAGCCATGCCTATAAATATCTAACCTTTTCTCATAATTACATGTCTCAAATCGATACGGTGCTCTATTCCTTTAATGATATCATAACTACTACATTGGGCACTATTGTCTTAGATATATGTGTGGGTCCCCACATAATTCTTGAGCTATTATATCTTGTAGAAGGAGAGTTCCAATACAACATACTTCTTGGATGACCTTGGGTACATGTTATGGCATGTGTGCCCTTGACTTTGCACTATTGCATCAAGTTTGAGCACAATGGGCAAGTGCATGTTATTCCTGCTGACCCAGCTCCTTTTAAAACATAAAACATGAATTATATCCCTAATGATGTTCTCATTGCATTAAATATGTCATTTTCTCTACATGTTATTTATAAAGCTTTCACAAGCTCCAATACCTCGGTTACACAGATACTGGTAACACCAATTCTCGACAAAGACCCCATGGAGGAAATTTTTAAGCATCTATCACTCAAAGAATATCATTTTTTGACATTCAACATGTTCCATACTCCATAAGAGTATGGAAAGCTTCATCTACACCCTAATTATGATCCCTGTATTGGGATGGTCATCCCATATGGTCCCCCTAACGTTTGAACTAATTTCACATATGGGGGAATTGATCAAGCTCTTACTATCAATAATCCATCCTATTTGCCACAACCATTTACTTGGGACTTATCTTTCTTGATAAAGCCTATCTTTGCTCACACCTATCTTTATAGGTAATCCTAGAAAGGATTTAGTTTTGGTTTTTATGAGCAGGGTGTTCATACACCCATTGAATATCCTACCAACGAAACCTTTGAAAATGCCAAAAAATGGCATGGAGTGGGTTATGATGAACTAACTAAACTCACCAAAACTTCTCATATACCGATTATCGAAGAGCCAGACTCTCCTTCTCCATCCTCTCCTCCACCGTCACCTATCTAATCAGAGGTTTCTATACCTCCTAGTCTTTTTTTCAATAAATGTCATCTATTTAGGTCCCCTTACCTATCACCAAGGTAAGGAAACAAGGTCCCTTCCTCTCATTCATCCTGAAATGATTGGTGAAGACTCTCCCACTATCAACACTATCTAGTGTCAAGATAATGATCTTATTTTCACATACATAAGTGTAGATGATTCTTATATCTAATGATCTCTCCCATCCAAAACACAGGCTATGTTAAATGAATCAACCATTGTCATTAATTTTCCCTCTCATAATAACCCTCATGTCCTTAAAATTGGCTAGTATTTAGATTCCTCTGAGTAAGCAAATTATGTCACAATTCTTAATGACCATAACAAATCCTTCACTTGGTTTTATAATGGCATGCCTAGTATTGACCCTTCTATAGTTATCCATAACATTTTCACCTACTGAGATGCTAAACATATTAAGCAAAAGCTTTGCAAAATGAATCCTCATATTACTCTCCTTGTCAAACAAGAGCTCCAATGCCTCCTTTATATTAACTTTATCCAACCCATCGACTATCCACAATGGGTTTCTAACATTGTTCCTATCATAAAAATGACAGGGGGAATCCTCATCTTCATCAATCGTAATGACCTAAATCTTGTTTGTCCAAAGGATGGCATTCCTTTCCCAAGTATCGACCAACTTATTGATCTAACAGCTAGCCATGAGATGTTATCACTTATGGATGGGTTCTCAGGTTATAATCAAATCCTGGTTACTCCCCAAGATCAACAAAAGACAACTTTCATTACCCCATAGGAGACTTTCTATTATCAAGTTATGCCCTTTGGTCTAAAGAATGTTGGTGCCACCTACTAATGCACCATGACTTATATCTTCCATGATATCCTACACAAAATTATGGAAGAATATGTGGATGACTTACTTCAAAATTCTAAACTTTACCAAGATCACTTGATGATTCTCAAAATCATATTCACTTATCTCCTCCAATATAACGTTTGACTAAACTCAAATAAATGCATCTTTGGTGTCCTTTTTGATAAGGTCTTAGGCTTTATCATTTTTCTTTGTGGTATTAAAGTTAACCCTACTAAAGTTTGAGAAATATTAGACATGCCTCCACCTACTAATATCAAACAACTCCATAGCCTGTAAATCAAGCTTCAGTCAATCTACTGGTTCATCTCCCAGTTGTTAGATCATTGCCAACCCTTTCACCATCTCCTCAAAAAATATGTCTCCTTCCATTGGAATAAATATTTCTAGGAAGCCTTTGATGCACTCAAATATTATCTCTTTTCCCCACCAATTCTTATTCCACATAAGTAAAACTAGCATTTCTACCTTTGCATCTCTATAATAGACCATTCTCTAGGTGCTATGATAGCACATCAGGATGATCACCATCAAGAATAATCACTTTACTACATAAGATACACACTTATTGATTATGAAACTCAATATACCCATACCTAAAATATTTGTGTTATGTTGGTCTTTGCATCTTTCAAGCTCTGTCATTACCTCTTAAATCACAAAACCTATCTCATCACCCATACTAATCCCCACAAATACATGCATTCCAAGCCATATCAAAACCAATGTGTATCTCAGTGGCTCATGCTCCTTATTGAATTTGACTTGGAATTTACTCAAAAAAATTCTACCAAGGGGAAAATGATGTTCTTTTATGGGTCCAAATGTTAACATGGTTAGGATATGAGAGTCATTCTCATCCATGCCTTTATCATTTAAACTAGATTTTGAATGTACTAACAATATAGCTGAATATGAAGCTTTGATCTTAGGGATTCAAATGGCTATTTTCTTATGTGTCAAATTAATAACCATTTTTGGTGACTCCCAACTAGTGGTTAATTAGGTTAATGATTCCTACCTATGCAAAAACAAAATTTTACAATGATATAAACATTGTGTAGATACACTATTAGAATCATTCAACTCCTACCTCTTACAAACTATTCTTCAATCTACAAACAAGTTTACTAACACAATGGCTTCTCTTACTTCACACATACCCTCTTCACCCTCTTCCTCAAAAATCTATGTCACTATACATCGCTTAACATTATCCTCCTATGTATCAACTAACATCCTTTTTATAGGCATTTTAACACATAACCCACATGACTTATGGTACAAGCAACTCACAGATGACCTTTCCTTTAATATTACCCCTTCTGACCTCTCCAATAATGGGAAATGTGCCTTCATAAAATGTGTTGCTTATTATAGTATGCTAGGGGGACTTCTCTACAAGTGAGGTTTTGATGGTCTCCTCCTTAGATGCCTCACTAGTACTGAGATACCCTTTGCATTAAGGAAGTCCATGATGGGATTTGAGGTGGAAATTTCAATGGTAATGTAGTTGTTAAATGTATCCTTTAACTTGGTTATTATTGGCCAACACTCCATCAAAACTGAACTGAGTATGTTTGGTGTTACATCAAATTTGAACAACATTCTAACCTCCTTCACATTCCAATCTATGCCTTACAAGTATCCAAAGACTTCTAGCCCTTCTCCTAATGGGGTTTGGATTTAATGATTGAGATTAACCCTCATTCATTTCTCCATCACCATTCCATCATTAATGCTACTGAATACTTCACCAAGTGGGTCAAGGCCTTTCCTCTCATCTCCACTAAGGCTGACAAATTTTTTGACTTTATCAACCATCACATCATCTATCATTTTGGTGTCTCCCATAAACTTTTAATAAACAATGAAAAATCTCTTAAAAACAAGACTGTCTAAAATCTTTGTGACACTTATTTTTCCCCCATAAAATTAAGCTTCTCATCACCATACTATCCACAAGTGAATGGACAAGCAAAAGCTTCTAACAAAACATTGACCAAAATCCTCATGAAGGTAGTCAATAATACTGGCAAGGATTGACACACTCACATTTCCTTTGCTTTATCGGCTTATCACTCTAACATTTGAACCCCTATAGGTGCTATTCATTTTTCCTTAGTCTATGGGATGGAGGTTGTTTTGCCTCTTGAGGTCCAAATTCCTTCTATTCATATTTCTCTACAAGACACACTTACTAATGATGAATTTTTCCAAGAAAATTTGGCTCAACTTGAGTTGCTTAATGAACATCATCTCATAGCCCTCAACCACCTCCAAATCTATCAAGGGCATATCAAACATGCTTATAATAAAAATCTCAAGGAGCCAGATTTTAATATCAGAGATCTCATCTTAAAGGAAAATCAACATGTGACGAACATGGAAAAAAGCAAATAGGGTAAGTTTTCTCCTAATTATCTTGGACCCTACATCATAACTCATAAGTATGGCTCAAAAACTTATCACTTGTCTTCTTTCGAAGGAAGGCCAAAACTGGAGCCTTTAAATTATTTACACATACAACCATTCTTTTGTTAATCAAGTGACACTTCACCTTGTGTTTAACTTGAGCTTATCCCTTGAGCAACCCTATTGCACTCATCTCCCTTCCTCTTAACCCTTATTCATACACACTTAGTTAACCTATGAAGTGCTATGGTTTTACCCTCAAAGTGGAAAACCTCTAAGCCTCTATAGTCTTGTCCATGACTAAAGTTTTTTTTTTTTTTTTAAAATGGGATACATGGACAATTTATAATCTGTTAGGTCATGATTCTCAATTTACACCACTCCCTTGAAGGAAAGCTATGTAGCTTCTCCTTAATATAATAAATAGACTGCTCTCTTAAAGAATAACTATTAAAAATCAAAAACAAAATATTGGACCACTACCTTGAAGGATGGCTAAGCCAAGCTTTATTATCAAGAGAAATAATGACTAAGAAGCTTCTCATATTGATCAGCTTCATATGGCCTCAACACAAACAAAATCCCATTGTGGGCTTCCCACATTGATCAGCTTACACACCCAAAAAAAAGTTGTACGTCATGGAATTGCCTATAATAGCTCTTGGCTCACCCAAAAAAGGGGCATACCATCCCCACTAAGGTTACGCTACCTAAAAAATCTCATTTATTTTACCCTTTTCCCCTCATACTCTTCTAAGGGACTTTGAACTCACTTGACACAAGGTGAGTATGTTGCTTGTCTAACAAATAAATGGTCAAATGATGCAAATCATGAAGAGGCTCATACTTCTAAGCTTATTTATGTTGTGATTATGGTCTTTGCCAGTATGTGATAATTGTGCATCTTTCTTTCTCATCCCAATCACATGTTGATTTCTCTTCTAATATTGCATCTCACCAAAAAGATTCAATCACCTTCTCGCCTTTCTACCAATCTTTCTTGATTCTTAGAGTTATGTGTTTAATAACTATTATCACTCACATATCCATATCAAGTAAGGATACTCATATAAATACCCAAAACCATACTAAAACTAATAAATCATTACCCATTAACCCATTTCATATATTCCCATGTGAAATAAACCAAACATGCAACCATAATTTCTCTAAATAGCAATAAATAGGAAAACTATCAAGCCTATGTGATTTATTTTAAGCATACACCATCACAAACATAGAAAAATACTGAAATAAAAAACATACCCAACCCATTCATTTTAAGCATACACCATCACAAATATGGAAAAATTCTAAAGATGAAGCTAACTAGTCAACTATGCATACACCATCACAAATATAGAAAAATGTTAAGATGAAGCTAACCAATTAACTATGCATATACCATCATATATATGGGAAATGCTAGTCTAAATCAAGTATCATACTCAATATTAACATAAAACTAACATAACATAAACATCCACATCATTATAATAACTTCAACATCATCACCATCACATAAACATATCTCAAAATAACATATCTCATATATATATATATATATATATATATATATATATATATATATATATATATATATATATATATATATATATTATATATATATATATATATATGTGTGTATATATATATATATATATATATGCATTGAATATGCATTGAACATGAATGCACACTAATGGATCATATCAGTATTATCTCTCTCTCAAAAAAGTACATCTCTCATCTTTGACTCACAGGTTGGTGTGTATACAACATACATAACAACATCAATAAAAACATCCAGTACTCAAAATACTCAAGGCTATAGTCATGGTCATGAAGAAGTAGTGTCATCACCACTCTTAGCCTATCTACATTTGTGTGAGCTAGAAGTCATGGCATGTGTCACTAATCTCTCCTACTCTCTAAACTTGGAATACCTCTATATCTATGGGAACTCCCTAATGACTCTCTCATAGTATGAAATCTCATCTACAGTAGTGTTGTACCTCACTAGAGATATAGTCTATGACAGACCCATCAAACCTACTGAAGGCCCCTGTACTAGTCCCTATAGTGGAGGAGTAGCCTATCTTACTACTCTAAAATTATATCTCTCTACTTTCATTGTAGAACCTTGGCCTATAATGCCCCAACCTAGCCCTGTGATGCCCTGACCTACCCCTACAATGTCGTAACCCACCCTTGTAAGACCAACACCTATGCTTGTGTTATATCTTGATCCTACATTATTTTCTCCTAGGCCTATACCATTACATCTTGGGCCTATACAACTACATCTCTCTCTCTCTCTCTCTCTCTCTCTCTCTCTCTCTCTCTCTCTCTCTCTCTCTCTCTCTCTCTCTCTCTCTCTCTCTCTCTCTCTCTCTCTCTCTCTCTCTCTCTCTCTCTCTCTCTCTCTCTCTCTCTCTCTCTCTCTCTCCTTATACATCTAGTTGTGGCCTCCTGACTTAAACCATGGGATGTAAACCTATCCACCAAGAAATATAATCCACTATGCATCTAGGATCTACCACACTTGGGCCTATTATCATCTCCTCAAAATATATCCCATCTATATCCTATGGAAAAGGTAAGGGTGCCTCTATATCATACCTCATATATCAAGGAAATGTAGGAGGCACATCCTATAATAAGCTAAACTATCTCCTTACCCGTGCCATGGGTACCATCTCTAGCTCTCTAGCTCATCTCCCTTTGACCCATAACATGCTCTATAAACTAACAATCTACTCTTCATATCCTATGAATGATGGGTGTTTCAAGTAAGGCCTCTAAAAAATATCTATAAGGATAAATCCATCTATCATACTCCTATAATAACCAATATCTTACACTATGTCATCTACTCATGTCTAAGCCATAGCCTCTCTCCACCATCTGAACCAGACCCTAAAATTGGCTATAATCATGGTGTGTAACCCCAATGGCCATGTCACCATGATGTGTTCATATTCCCAACAATGGATTAAATTATCAATGCACAAACTATATCATCACCGTAGCCTTGAACCCCACAACTCTCTATATAATTGTGCCAAAAAAGTTCATCCCCATACATATACAGACCACTACTCAACCATCTGTGCCAATATACATATCAATGAAATAATAAATATCCCCTCCTCTATGTCTATTAGTGCATATACTATAATCCCTATCATCATCAAGATATTCAACTGATGATGCTCCTCATCAATAGTGTATAATGGCTCATATGCAAAGCTCATTAAGTGATAGGTTGCCTTACTAACATGCTGTCCAAATAATGTAACTATATGAATATCATGCTCCTCTCTTGAATAAGAGAAGAGCTCCTCACCTTGAAGTGGTAACTATAAAATATTGTACACATCCTCTTATGTCACTGTCAATTCTCTTGTAGGCAAATGAAAGGTGTTGGTGGTGTGATCCCACCTCTCTATCAAAGATATCATCAAGTTGACATCATGTCCAACCTAAAAATATTGTTGCACTCCTCATAACCCTATGAATTCCATGTGATCCCACTCATCCATGGTCACATCCCTCCTAATCCTTTCCATAGCATAGGTAGTCAATCTCATAATGTCAACTCCTACCTAGCCTACATCCACACACATAAACCTCAAGTCACATACTTTCTAATATAAACCTCCACCCTTTTTTCCCTTCTCTCTAGGAGAACTACATTGACCTGAGGCCCTCATTTTGGCTATGTAGGTAGCACTCAATCAACATGGGGTCTTCTGAGGTTAGATCAGTTCTATACCCACCTAACTATCTAGCCTATTAACCCACCTAAATCTTAGTCCTAACTGCCTATCTATTAAACCTAGGCCTAACTACCTATCTCTAAACCCTAAGTCTAATTGCCTATCTCTCAACCCTAGGCCCAACTACCTATCTCTAAAATGCTAGGCCTAACTACCTATCTCTCAACCCTAGGCCCAACTGACTATCTCTAAACTCTAGGCCCAACTACCTATCTTTAAAATCTAGGCCCCATGGCCTATATCTCACACCCTCGACCCCATGATATATCTCTTAAGACCTAAGTACCATAACCTATTTCAACCTACCTTTTCCTAACCACTTCCCTTAGCAAATTTTTAACAATACCTTACCCTTTGTCCCTATACACTGGGAGAACTACATTGGCCTAAGGACCTCAACTAGGCTATGTAGGTAGCACTCAAATGACATATGGTCTTTTGAGGCTAGCTCAACCATTAGGCTTGATGACTAACTCAATTAAGGATCCAAAATGGGCCTTTTCTTCTTATTTGGAGTTTTCTTCTATGACTAATGTTAGTTGAGGCTGTTGACATCAGTGTTAGATGTTGACTAACTTTGATGCCTTGTCAGTCGATGTCAGTGAACCCTATTGACATCAGTGATTGGTTCAACCCTAGGGCTGAACAACCCATCTCTCAACTTTAATTTTTTCTCTAAAAACTACACCCAAACCCCTCCTAAATTCTCCTTAACCTACCCTCACCCCATTTACTATCCCTCTAATTGTGTTCTTTCCCCTAAACATAACAAATTAACCCACATCACAAATTAACAAACTTAAATTCAAATTCAACTCAAAGAGAATCTTACCTCATCTCTTCATCTCTTTTGGGATAGAATATCTTGAAATTGTGATGGTGCACCTCTAATATGGTCCCCTTTAGCTCTGCCACCTCTACCCACACTAATACCTAGATCTCTTTTTCTCTAATCAAATGTTGTAAATAAGTTTTAGTGGGCTAGCAAACCCCTTTTTGTTGAGTTTGGTCACCCACTAACATCAACAGTCTTGACTTGAGACATTGATGTTATCAATACTTCTTACTGACATCAATGGCATAACCAACATTATCAACCTTAACATTAGAGTTTTCAACCCCAACCACCACCCTTTGGACTACACCATCAATCTGGGGTAACTTAGAGATCACGTATATCTTTTTGACCATAATAACCAACTTGGGAGATAACATACATCTCCCCAACCATGAAAACTAACCTTAGATATCACTTAAATCTCCATCCATGATGACTCTGACCATAGATCATGAATATCTCCTTGACCTTCACCCTTTTGGACTACCCTTGCATTGTTTGTCTTGATCATTTTTGTGACCTCACTATAGTTAGATATTGTACACATGCATGTATATCAAGTGGTTTAGATCATGACTATGATATTCTTGTCACCTATAACCTTTTATATTTACTAGGAGCACTTCCTACCTCAGATACCTGGAACACATGGACCATTATAACTACAACTTTGATCATTTTAACCTTATCAATTATCACTTAAAAGATATGATTTGGTTATTTCTATTTGAGTCCTCCTCACCTTTACCTACTATTGATTTTTTTGTCTATAACTCATAGTAGTATATGTTCAAGTAGTGATACCATGTTCTCACTCAACATCCACCCACCCAATTAACTCCTTATCATACTAGTACCCAATTCTAGATTCTCCTTCATTAGTTCCTATTTTGAGGGGGGATACCTCATCCCATACCAAGAACATCTAACTCATATTTTTGTCTTGCAACTTATCATTACAAATTACATGACAAAAAGGGGAAAATGTAAACACCAAAATTATGTTACACATGTGTGTAACTCCCTGTGTCAAAACCCCTTTGAGCCCCTTTTAATACTTAACCTTCTTAACCCATGTTTTCACCCCTCACACATTTAATTAATTTAAAATATTTAATTAAATTAATTAAAAAATACTTATGCCACCTTACCTAGCCACCTCATCTTCAAACTAATCCTTACCCTCTAAGTCACCATAAGACTTAGTCCCCTAATCCTAACTACTCATAACTTGTTCTCACCCCAAACATAAATTCCTGACTAACTACATCCTTCTTAACCTCACATTTCTATCATTTCCTATTGGATAGCACACTTGGTAGGAGAAAGATCAAAAAATAGGTTAAAAATAGCCCTTTTACCTATTTTCATGATATCGATGTTGGTCAACTCATAGCCAACATCAACTAAATCACTGACGTTAGTTACTTAAGCCAAATTCCAAGCTAATGTTTAGGTCAATAGAAATTAAAAAAATCAGTCATTTTCATACAATATTTAGCATTCAACTTTATACATTTAGTCTTACCATTACTCTACACAAATCAGTCTAGATTAAGAATTGATATACTACATAGAGCTTGGATTATTATGAACTGGCAACACATGCTTATCTTTCTATTCACCTATTGCTTTAACATGCCTCATTAGAACCATATATCTTTCTATTCATCTATTTCACCATATAAGTATATCTCTATGTTTTATAATCCCTTTAAATAGTCATTTTACAATTACTTTACATTATACTATTTATCATTTTATGAACATCTTGACTCTCGTTATGGAGCAATTGTAAAACTCCTTCACCTATTTTACGTTGATCCAAACATACCAACCTTCTATCTAGACCCACCTGAGTCTTACCCACTCCCTTATGACTCTTCCCAACCTCATAAACCTAACCAACATATACCTCCTAACTCAAAAAAAAAATCCTACAACTTCCTAAGAACCTATTACCCCTACCGCCATCGGTCACATAACCGATGTTGGTCATATATCCTTACTGACATCGATAGCCTAACCGATGTCAGTGACTATGTATTTCCACTAACCTCCTTGAGCCTACCTAAACAACCTCTAAAAACACAAATAACTCACATTACCTACACTGTGTCACTCTCTACTACACTCAAACTATAAGAATGATATGAACATCTATCTCTTATTTTCTCTTTCATTTTGTTATTCATTATCACTTTGTTTCAAAAAGTGGATTGTCATCCCTAAGGAAGTTTGAAACTTCCAGGAACAAGCACATAGCTTGGTACCCCACTCATATATCTACTAACAAATATTTTTCATGGTAGTGCTTTCTTATTTGCAAGTATTCCTCCCTAGCCAAAGAGGAGTGATCAACATCATCTGGATACGGTGTGCAACCAATCTAGGTTCTCTCTAATCTATAATCCCTACCCTTCATTTTTGTTTCTCCTTAAACATTAAATAGATTCAAAATTTAGCAAAACACACCTAGAGACAAACACTGCACACTTCTAGAATAATATTTGAGCCTCCATAATTTTGAGAATCCATACATCTTATAACTCATTTTAGGCCTACTTTCCCTAAAGCCAAAAATTGAGAAAACTAAGAGCACTTAAAAATCTCCAATTTAACTTCAACATACCTTCAAAATAAAAAACCACCTAGAGCATGTTAGAATAAGGTTAGCATACCTTTCTATGCAAAAATATCATCTTGACAACTCACAAATACTCCTTTACCACCTGAAAACCTTCAATATATCCCTCCTAACTTAAAACACCCTTGCAAGATCAAATGCTTCTTCAAACTGATAAATTTCTTCATGAATCACAACAAAGAAATCTATAATTCACAAGGACCTAGAACAGACGAGCATACTAGTCCTCATCACATGACTAAAGAACCTTCTTCTTCATTTTTTTGACTGGAACAACTTACTTGGCATCCATCTCTTCTTTGGCTTCCTTGAAAATGCATGATGAAAACATAGGTTCTTGGCATTTCTCTTCAATTAACACCTTCTCCTCATTTAAATCAAATAACAAAAACTTTTGGCAATCATGAGACTCCTTCTTACCTAAAAATTCTTCAACTACAACAAATAAACCATTAGATCAAGATCTTTCTTTCAAATTATCCTTGGCCTTAAATGGTATAACTGACTTGATTCTTCGATCATCTACCTTATTCTTTATTTGGAATGATATCAAGCTTCCTTGACACTCTTGAAACACTTCTATAACTTATTCCTTTTCTATAATATCAAAAGTTTGATCCTTGAACTTAATAGGACTAATCTTCACTACATTAGGTATCCACATCATTTTTTAACTTTTGATATGATTTCTAGGAGTCTCTCCCTTCTTCAGATGACTTAAGGTCTTATCAAATTTACTAGGAAAAAGTCTATTAATATGACTTTTCTTATCATAAATGAAATAAATAACATCATTCATATATTTTGACAAATTGGAATTGTGATCAATCTTTGGCCAAAAACTCCTTCTATCATAGATTCATTAATGTCCATACTTGACTGACATCCATCTATAGTCCTTAGCTCTATGACCATAATTATTACATGTATTATAATGACCATGGAATAAACTACCATACCTTGAAGCATTTGGTTGTCTAATAGACCCTATTGTATTGCTTTCAAATCTTGCATTCTTCTTAGATTACTCAAGCTTTACATGTTCCTTTTCTATCTTTTCCAACTTATCTATGAGTTAATCATGATCTACTCTCAAGGAATAAAGATTAGTATTCAACTCATCATGCTCACCTTGATTTTAACTCACCTCGGTATTGGCTTCTTCTAATTAAGTCTTAAGATATATGTACTCTTCTTCTCTTAATTTTAGACTACCATTTGAAACCTCTAATTGACTTCTGAGATATTTGATGACCTCCTTATCCTCCTTGTATTTTTTATCCATGTCATACTTTAATCTACATGTTTTCTCTTCAAAAGAATTGATCATCTCTTGACAATTCTCATCTCTCTTGGTCTTGCCTAACAAACATCCCTCAAGAAAACTAACTTATGCTTCAAGACCTTTGATCACATACCTCATCTTGTGATTCCTCTTTGTAAACTTAAATCCTATATCTATTTCTTCTTCCTCATTATCATAGAACACTTCTTTTCCACTATCATGGAAAACTTCTTCATCATATTATATGTCTTTTTCTTTTGAACAACTTTCCTCTTTTGAACTCAAACTTGCCTTGACATCTTCTAGGTGAACCTTTAGATCATTGATAACTTTCTAATCCTCTTTGGCATATTTTTTCAAAGTACATATCTACTCTTCAAGTGCCTTGATCATAACCTTCCATTGTTGATTATCTTTCTTCAACTACTTATCCATCTTGTGCTACTTAGGATCTCCTTCAAGCTATTAGGCTTCTTCTAAAGTTCCTACTCTAATACCAATTTTTATAAGTACAATCACTGAGGGTGGTGAATTAGTGATGCAAGATATTTAAAATTTAATTCCAATCCTTTAAAACCCTTATTTAATTACCATAATAATTCATAGAATATACAAGTCATTCATAAAAATGAATAAATGAATAATGCAAGATCATACACACAACACAAGATCTATGTGGAAAATCCTCTTGGGAAATAAAACCCACTCTCAAGCCTAAAAACACATGAACTAATTATCATATAAGGTATCATAAACATGAGACTTTAGTGGAACACCCATTTCATAAGGAGCACCTACCCCTAGGATGGTCAAGTCCTTCTAACCAAAATTTAGTGAAACACCTATTCCACAAGGAGCACCTACCCCTAGGATGGTCATGTCCTTCTGACCATAATTTAGTGAAAAAAAATTTCTACAAGGAACATATGCACCTAGGATGGTCAAGTCTTTCTAACCTAGATATCAATCACCCTCCCAACACCTATGATATGAACATCACCTGAACATTGATTGCTTACCAATCTCATGGAGATATAATGTATATCAGCCTCCTTCACTTTTTTATACAGCCATAAACATCTAAAACCACTTTTTATATCACTCTACACTTATCAGAAACAACATTGTCATAACCTCAACAACATAACCAAATGGTCATACATGCAGTCCAGACTCTAATCTACCTCTTAAATCAACCACCAATCTCACACAAATAACATCCATCCATTACTCACACTCAAGGCATCCAAAACATATTTTTGGATCACTCTAGACCTCTTATCTAATCCTTAATATTCAAACCTAAAAAATATCTATTATAACATCATAAATATGGCCTATAGGTCATCCACATAGTCATCAAACTAGCATTCTCTACAAACCATCCACTAGGCACATACCCTTTCTTCTATCCTTTGTTCTACAACACTTACACATACCTCTATTTCACAAGTCTTAAAACCTATAAGAATACTATTTATGACATCATAAATATGACCTATAGGTCATACACATAGTCATCAACCTACTTTGTTCATTAATCAATCCACTAGGTACCCTTACTCTCCTTCACCTCTCAACTCTATGTTCTTCCTCCACACTTGTAGCCCTAGAAATCATCATCTTTGATTTCACTATTTATAGAGCCTTCATGAATATCAATTTATTGGTCAGATATTAGACATGTATTAACCCTTAAGGATTATATCACATTAAGACACAACTCAATACCATCTTCATAGGTCAGCCATAGCTACTATGGGTCACACTTAAGCAACTATGTTTTTTAATTAGGCCTTAATAGCCCTTGTAGGTCTCATGGAGACCTATTCACACATTTATCACTCCATAGAGCAATTTAGAAACATAAGACCACTTCCAAATTCATAGATCCACTCCATATGACCTCTTAAATATCCTCAAATGATTAAAGTCATCATAACACTCATTTGTTAAAGCCAAATAAATCAATCTTTGACCTTATACACAAAAACACCATGAATGAGCAAACAGTCAACTTATAATCATTTTTTCATACTAAATATGGATTTCTCAAACCTTAAAAATATATACAAATTATCCTCATGGAGTCTATAGCACTCTTTAATAGCTCATTCCCCTTCAAACATCCAAATACCATCAGAATAGCTCAAATATCCTTTTTGGGTCACTTACAAAATATGGTCAAACACAAATTCAAATTTGAAGCTTAATAACTTTGAATATAGATACATTTAGACCTCATAACTAGATTCAATAGATGTGCCTTTAAGTCCTCTACAACTTTGTTTTTTACTACATCAAAAAATTATTCCTAGATCAAAAGTTATAACTTAAAAACTAAGTAATGGTTTCCCTTCATTAATTTGAATATTCAAATTCCAACAATCACTATTAAACATCGAACACTTTGTCAACATCTCATGACCTCTCATAGCTTGAACAAATACATATCATCAATCTCCCTCAAAATTAACTTGATCTTTAACTATGTTAAACATCTATTAATTTGACCTCATCTTATGTTCCCTGGTAATTTTAACTAGATATGCACCATTGATCTCCTCAAAAGTAGCTTGGTCTTTACCTTTACTTATTTTTAAACATCAAGCACTTGTCATCATCTCACTGCTTCCTAAAAATTTAGAAAAAATGCTCCATTGATCTCTTCAGATCATCCAAGTCTTTATCCTACAATGATCACCTTTAGATCTTGATCAGAAATCCCATGACTATGACACTTGGTACCCTCGTGTGCCTTCTTAATACTTTGTTGCCATTCCATGAACTTGTACCACTTGGTAGTCCCACATTATTTTTTTACTCTTTGACTTGTCCCACAACATTGATTTTTATAAGTATGAACCACTTGTGACACTTGTCACTAGCACATGCAACCTTTGACATGTTGACTTCATACGCACCATTGATCTCAATATATATGATTAAGTGCTCACCATTGGATCTTCTAGACCAATGACCTCAGAATTCAACATGATTAAAATTGATGGTCTCTATCCCATCATAGTATATTAGATCAACTTTGAATCTTTATAACTTGAGCTAAAAATTACTTCAAGACTCAAAATTTTCAAGGTAGCTTCTTGGCACTATAGATAACATCTCCATGTAAACCTTTGACCATTGTTGACTTTCTTTGTACCTGAATTAAATGCACAAACTTACTAGTTCATACATATTTTCATGATGTGAAATGATGTTTTGGATTTTATTAAGCTATAATATGCATTTTTCTCATTTCAAATGCTCACAAAATAAACCAGAGCTTTTTAAAGACATTTATAGATGCCTCACAACCTCTTTTTTGTCCTTATAGACCTACACAAGTGTCATATCTCTCCAAGATATCCATCTAATTACTTTATCATTAATGCATTAGTACCACATGCTCTTTGTGACATCAATGACAATACTTGCCAACATCAACTTTGCACCTTCTTATTTTATGATGGCCAGCTCTATTTGCTCTTCTTCCTCTTTATCGATGCTACTGCTTTCTTTAATGATTTACTTAGAGGTATATTATTATTATTATTATTATTGTAGGGGTTCTTCTTCAAACTTGTCCCGTTTGTCTATTTCTTCTTATTCCTTGACACTAGCTTTACCCTCTTCCCATTTTTTCTCAGTCTTTTAGCACTCCATGTCTATTGTGTTTTTAAGGCACCAGCATCACCTTCATTTTCTTCAAGTTCCCCTTCACTACTTGGGCACAACTATTGTGTAGCTTTTTTTGTTTTTCTAGTGGGGGCACTAGGCACCTTTTTTATTGTTATCTTATTTGGTTCCATAATTGTGGCAGCATCTTTCTTCTTTTCTTTCCTTTCCTTCTTTCTTTTGGCCTTTTCATTTATGGCCTTATTTTCCTCAGCTACCTTTTCCTCAGCTTTGACTCGCTCAATGTCCTCTTGAGTTATGTCAGCTTCTTTCATGGCCTCTCTTTTCTTCTCTATCACCAACACCTTTAGGGTTTCTACCTCACTCATCCCCAATCTCCTCCCTTCCTTTCTCTTTTCCTCAGTTTTTGGAGGCTATGTGGAGAGCTCTTAAAATGAGGTGCTTGTTGGCTTCTCTGCTTCTCCAAGCATGGTAGTAGTGCCTCCTTAGAGGGCTTCCTAGACTTCCTCAGTGCTAGGATCCTCTGCTACTTCATTTTCTTAGACAATATAGACCTTTGTCCCTTCTTCCTCTGCCTCTTCCTCCATTTCTTATGTGCAAGCTTCTTCCACCTCCATTTATTCCAAGGTTATTGTTGGTATCACAATAGACCCCTTTGACTTATTTTTATTCTCCTTCTTGATGGAAGAAGTAGTCCCTAGCATGAAGGCTATGCACTTTTTCTTTAGAGCTGAGGGGGTTACTTCTTTTCCTAACATAATACTTAATATGAGATGCTCTTGAATTTCTTCAAGTGTCTCCCCCCTGCTTTTTCTAGGAAGACTTATTCTACGTTATTGGTGTTAATATTCCTTATTCATTGATTTGGAGGGGATCATCATCATCATTCTCAGGGTCAGCACCCTTCTTCCTATTGACCAATTTTGCCTACAGGCAAAAATTTTGGTCCCCTTCTTCCCTTGCTATTCATGACAGTCATTTTCGGGTGCACAAGTTCAATGAGTTTGGTTCATGGCCTAGTTTGAGTGGTTCAACAAACTTTGGTTCAATAGTCCATCTTCAAGTTCAACATCTTGATTCATCAATGGTTAAACCATTGAACCGTTGAACCATTTTTGGTTCAATGGGTTTGGTTCAACGGGCTTGGTTCAAAGCAAGAAGTTCATCGTCCTTGGTTCACTAGTTCATCGACATGCAATGGTTGAACCCTTGAACTATTGAACCATTTTTGGTTCAACAGCTTGGTTCAAGGGTATGCCCTTGCCTGAAGGGGAGTCTTCAAGTTTAAAATGCCCTAGTAGAGGGCAAGTGCTTCTAAAGAAAAGGACCTGGGTAAGTTCAATTTTGTTCAAAGTTTAAAGTTATCAAAATTGATTAAGTCCTAAATTCCTTCAGACTTTTTGCCCAAAGGAACTCCTTCGGATAAAAATTCCAAAGGAATTCAGGCGTAACTCAAATAAAAAAGAAAAGGCTTGGTATAATTTCCATGGACTTTTGTTCATGAGAAAATGTTCGCAGACAAAAGCTCACAGAAAATGCACAGAGCAAACAAGACCTGAGAAAATGTCCGCTGGAGCCCGGGGGGAAATCCAGAGTACAAAGTGACCCACCAAAGGACCCTGAAGGGTAGGTTCCCTTCTGGGAAACTCTCGGCCGAGTGGAATGGGACATTTTTGAAGGCCAAAGGGTCACCTTCCCTTTGAGAAGGTGATAGAGACAAAGGAAAGAGTGCCCACGGAGGGCCAAGGAAGATAAGCCGCAGAAGAAGCCATATGGACCTGATGACGTTGTGATGAGGACGGTGACATCCTGGAGGATGTCAAAGTTAAAAAAAAAAATTAGCTGTTGGTTTTCAAACCAATGATGGCTATGTAAATGTCAAAGTTAACAAAGTGAAATAGCCATTCCTTTTCAAATGAGAGAGTGCTAACCATGGAAAAGAAATCCCATAATGTAGTGACCCACTAAGAATTTTCCCCCAAGGGCCAAAGGAGCCAGAAGAGACAAAATTGAGAAAGGACAAGGAGCCAAGCATGGAATGAATAAACAGTTAGTCCAAGTGGCAAAAGGAAGTGCCAATTTGAGAAGTGACTTTGGCAGGTGGAATAGTTCTAGCGAATTGATCATAGGGGATGCAAACAGCTAGCAATGCAACTGGTTCTCCATTTTACATTTAATGAGTAGACAAACCGTGTATTGACCTTGAAAAAGCAGACTTTAAATAGACAAAACGCACAACTTATTAATGTTTTGAGAAACTTGTTCTTCCCAATGAAGGGATGCGATAGGCCACTTGTAAAAAAGGAGCGCCAAATGAGCCTCCTTGCTTCTCATATAAATTGAGGACTTACCATTTTGAAAAACATCTTTCACATTTGTAAGGCGTAGCCCTGACAAAATTTCACCTGAATCAATAAATGCATTTTTTACCCCTATCTTGGATAGACATTTTTGAGTATGTCTTGAGTGTTTGTTTATGTTCAGTCATTGTTTCTTGATGCTTTCATAGGTTCAACACCAGCATACCTATTGTTTACAAGGTGCCATTTCTGTATCTGACAGGAGGAGAGCAGAATTTGAGAAGTTCAGAATAGAGGAGGTTACTTATAGTGTTTATTCCACAACACCTTGGTGAAATCTCTATTTTTCTGTGCTTTCATGAAAGCCTCCCTACCATTTTCTTGCAACTTCATCCTTCTACCAAGTCTGAACCGTATGTATACATTTGTCTGGTTTTAAGTGTGGATGTGAGAAGGTCATTTCATTTTGGTGTATCACCTCCTTAGAGTAGTTTGTATTCTTGCAATCTTTCTCCCTTTTCACCCCCCAATTTATATATCTATACATATGTATGTGTTAGCACTTACTGAAATGAACATGATGCATCAAAGCGAGTTAGCCCTTATCTAGAGACTCTCCCCTCTAGCTTCGCCAGTCCCACAGGCGAGAAGGGAGTTTCCATAGTTGCAGAGAGAAGGCAGGAGCTCGTCCTCCTGCCAAGGGTGCAATCTCTTGCGTCAACACTTCCTTGGCTTTATCTCATAGTAAAGGTTGAAGATGTGCCCCATGATGACTTCTCTTAGAAGCGGATGGATGTATGTGAAATCCAAGTCATCTTCCTCATCTTTTGTAGCTTTCTCTTCTAGGCACACATATTAATGACACAACCTACTCATTTTCAAATCCATGGCCTTCACCAGGATATCCATCTACTGCACATTGGGAATTTCCTTTAGCACATCCCTAAAGTAATTTTTGTAAAATGTGTAGGGGAATTTAAGCCAACTTCAACAATTACGATCTGTGAGTGCTAGGTGCACTACACAAAAGTGTTACATGATGGCAAAGGTTACCATTACAAACATGTTTTGGGGATGCTCCTCAGGGATGTGCCATTCTATCCTAAACACCACAATGTATTGGGTGTACCACCCCATTACTTGGGTCTTGTATTTTTTAGAGAAATAAGGTGGGTAGGTAAAGTCCTATTACTTTAAGTTCAAGGAGTCTTTGTGCATTGAGAATACCTAGAGGTTTTATTCATCACCATCAGGCATGCCAATTTCCTCCATAACCATTAATATTAATAATGAGCCCCACCTAAAGGTTTCTTAAGTCTTGTGACACTTAAACATGTTTTTTACCATCTCCTCAATAATGAATTTGTAAATTTTGAATTTTACCCCTTGTACCATGTGGTGAATGATGCACAAGTAGACCTTGTTGATGTCCATCCATCTCCCACCAGGGAAAAGTTTGAAACTTGTGAGGCACATAAATACCCTTGTGTTGGGGTCCTTTATGTCCTTTATAGGGAATATATACCCTCCCTTGTAGTAACCAAAGATTTTTGACACCTTTTCCACCTATGCATCATCTTCCCTCATTCAGTAAATGTTTGTACCTAATTCTGGAAGCCTAGTGATTCTACCAATTAGATGCATCAATATCCACATGCATCTCCCTACAAATTAAAAGTGGTATTCATGGATGCATAAGAGGAAGAATTGTATGAGTTCCTATAGCTTACCAAAACATGGAAAATCATAGAGCTAGGTTTCACTAATGGTTGTAATCTTGTCTTGAATGGAGAAATTAAAAAATACTACACCAACCTCTATCTTCTCCCCTATGTCAACCATATAGTCTTGGTTGAGTTCTTGTGCATTATTTAGGGTGTGATGGTTGTATTATTTGAAATTTTAGGTGTGTGTTAAAGACACCCAAGTATCCCTATCAAGACCTTTTGAGGAAACTGCATTTCCCTATAAGACATTTTGGCAAGTACATTAGGATCAACCTCGATGATGTTAAACCCTTCCACTGACTACACCTTTTTCTTTGTAGAAGTTTTCTCCTCAACTATCCACACCCATTTGGAATCCTTCTACACCTATGGTGGATTAGAACTCATATATTTCTTCCCCATTCTAAACCAACTAGTGTTGAAGTGTGTTCTACTGATTATGCTGAAGCCTCTAATGTTTCTTATTGCTTCTCACAATCATAGGGTCTGTGACTACAACTTTATCCCTCATTATTAATTCACCATTAATGGTAGCCTTAGCATCACTTAGATTTTTTGATATAGAGTTCTCTGATAATTCCTTCTCCACATGCTTCTATTCTAATCTCAAAGGGAATGAATTTTCACTCCCTATTTAATCATCCTCTTTTTGCATATGTGGGTGTTATGGGTTTCACTCTGGTAGCATTTTTATTTTACTTCAACTCTAGTTCAACTCTAGTTCTTCTCTACATTTTGGAACTCAAATTAACTTAAGGTTTATAACCTAAAATAGTGCACCATTGGCCTCTTTATACCTTAACCTCAGCTACCATCTTAATTGCTAGTGAGTAATAGTGTGGTGGTTCCTAGATTTTTTGAAATCTGCCAAAGCCTCTTAAAAGCTATAAAAATTTTCTGCCATATTCACATTTAATATGTATCTTTGTGCCTCCACCATCATTACACTAAATTCTCTAAAAATTATTTTTGGTGAAGTGATAGGTATTTTCAAATAGTCACTTCCAGCATTCCATTAGGTGGATGTCAGCTTATTTAGATGATCTTCCTCCTACACTTTATTTACCTTGGTGTGACCTTTGCCTTTCTTATGGAAACCTAGGTACAGTGATTCACATGCACATGATCTAACCTCCTTGGTTCCATATTTTAATGCTATGATTTCTTATAAGCATGTTTCTCTTTCCTTGGTTGATTTCTTGCACTTTCATCTCTTGCCTTTCCCTATCTTACCCCATACAAATTCCTGCACTAGTCATCTAGTACTTCACTCTCCAAGTTTTTTAGGTACTTAGCATTTTATGCACCCCCCTTGTATCTCATATGCATTATCATTGTGTGCACCTACTTTTATCACTTGGTATTTCTTGTTTTCCAAGTCTGGCAAACTCCATCCACCCAAGAACTTAGGTGTCTAGCCTCAGATGCGTAGAAGGCACCCCTGCTCAACTCATCCGACTAGAGTTATATATGAAAATTCCATAATAGTCTTCCTGTGAGCCTAGAAGTTCCTTATTTATTTTTTGAAAACAAACACAACATAAAATAACATAAAATATAAGGGAATGTTTTTGTTTCACCAAACTTTATTTTGGTCAACACAACATAACTAATTTGTGACCAAGAAGCCAGTGCCCTAATGGTGCAAACACCATTCTAATTCCTATAAGGCTTTAGTCGGTTGCTTTTGAAATTCCATAGAATTATTTCACCTAAAAACATACATATCTTGAATGTGCCTATCTCCAATATGTTATGAATGATATAAGGGCCTATCTACCTATTTTGAAACTTTCTTAGGTGCTTGAGGTACTTGGAATCATAAAGCAAGACCAATGTTTATGTTGATCAATTTTGACCCTTGATCAAAATTGGTCAATACCTACATTTTTTTAACTTTGTATAAGTTTATCCATGTCCTATATGGGTGTGATTTTAGTCTAAACATCCACATACCCATAGTCCAACCTTGGTCCAAAGTCTAAGCCCTAGAACTAGTCAAGTCAAAGAAAGTCAACCTTGGTCAAATAGGGATAAACTTAGTCAAAGGCTTGAAATATGTGGTTTTGGTCCTAATATTATTTTTAATATGTTTTAATTTCTTCTTATGTAATTTATTTCATCTCCCACTTTTAATGAGCAAAAAGGAGCTTGTGGGCCCACTTTGGGCTAGATTCAAGGACTTATACAGATGGCAGGTGGCATCAGGTCAGCTTCAAGTAGGGAATAAATTTGGATAAGGTTATAATGGGTCATTGGGAAATTTTTTTCAGGCCAAGATTTAGTTAAATTCAGAAAAGGTAGGTTTTCCTCATTTTTAGGCCCTTTTGGGCACTTGTATGCCCACCACTATCTGATCTCTAGCTAAAAACGTGGGTGGGGGGTATATTCACCTCCATAAATCCATTTCCATTCCTATACTTCAAGGATAATGCAAAAATATTCTTCTAAAACTCTTTTTCTCATTTTCTCCATTGGCATACAAAAAAAGCTCAACTTCAAATGTTCGCCATGCATCGTACAAGTGAAATCAGGAGGAATGGTCCTGGGGGTGGATAATAATCTTAGTCCACTCAAATTTCATGAAAATAAGTCTTATATCAGTGCATTAGACTTTATGAATGATTGTCAACACTCCAGGCAACTTTTTGGGAAATTGCATTAAAGAGGGGGTCTCCTTTCGACCCTGTTTTAGATTTTATTGATTTGGATTGATGTCATGGTGAGTTTTAAGTGTTTATAAATGGTTTTCAACATTTTATCATTCTTATTATTATATTTGAGAGCTTGATTTTTTAGAAAGTCTTTAATAATGTTTGTTTCTTGTAGTTTGCAAAGTTGGGTGTGCAGGTTCTGAGTTTTTCCAACATCCAAGGAACTCTATGGAGGTTGAAAATTTTTTATCTATTTTTTAAATGTGTTTCATTAAATTCCATTATAAAAGAGTAGACAATTCCCAAGTTTCCAAGTTGCCTTTCCTTGTTTTTTGCCTTGTTAGCAAGTGTATCTATAGTTAGCTTTTACAGGGGCATTAGGAGGTTGTACAAATGAAAAGAGTTGGGAATGTATAATAGAATCCACTTTGGGCCTTAACACTCCCAATGAGTCATAATTCTCATGTTATAAAGGCCTAGGATAGTATATAAGCATTTCTTATTCCAAGGAGAAGTCATTCCATTTTTGGCTCTCAGTCCCAAAGTGTCTAAAATAGTGGTCCTAAGGATTTTGTAGGTTAATGTTGGTCATGGTGGAGTAAAAATTTTCCATTTTTCTTGCCTTGACCTTGTACCCCTATGTATCTACTATGACCATGTCAAATTTGGGGGCTAGAGGGTAAGTGGAAAGAATGCTTTGAGTCCTTCAAGTTGGCAAAAAGACACTAAAAATAAACAGTGTAATCTATAGGATTTTGAAGGGAGAGTTGATGTTTTCACTATGAAAGGAATCCATAAGCATTTTCTTGCAATATGAAACAATTACAATCACTCCAACAAGAAACCTTACACTTATTGATCATGAGAAAGTAAGTAATTGCATCAAATGATTTTCTTGACCATCACTTGTCCATACATAAGGTACACAGGGCAGTAGGTACAAATTTTGAGTATGGCACAAAAGATGACGTTGAAAGTTACTAGGGAGAAATATAAATCCTATTATAATTACT
The DNA here is from genome assembly GCA_037957365.1 of Torreya grandis. Lineage (NCBI taxonomy): Eukaryota > Viridiplantae > Streptophyta > Pinopsida > Cupressales > Taxaceae > Torreya > Torreya grandis. The sequence continues at coordinate 119,150 of JARHVA010005320.1, forward strand.
AAAAATATAAATTCAATCTAATAAAATTCTACATACTCCCAAACAAGCTTCAAATGGCCTAAAAGGCAATCTACATGCCTACATATGCACCTACAGCGTGGTGAGTGGAGATTAGGTTCTTTTGAAGGTAATGGAAAGGGTTTTGAAGATCATAAGGCATGTAATGGTTGAAATTATATTACATGAGACTATAAAAATAAACCAAGGACCTTATGCACACTTTTTAAGGTTGCAAATATCACCCTGGTAACCTACAACCAAGCAAGAAGTGGTTGTCTCAGTCAAGAGAGATAGTGGATATTTGACAGGCACAGGAGGCTTAAAAAAGTTTTAAGGTGAAAAAATAAAATTTCAAAATGAAAAAAAAAAATAAATGAGGTTACATAAGGTTATGATCCTTGGTCAACATGACAGTAGGAAAAATTTAAAGAGAAGATCCCCTACCCATTGTCATAGTCAAACAGGGGCATGAGCAAAGGAGGAGTCCATGAGGGTTTGATACCCTAAAAATAAAATATATGGTCTCTAGTGTGATAAGATGGTTATGTAACAACAATTTAATATATTTACATTCCTAATATCATGCAAAATCCATCCAAACACCTTTTCACCCAAGCAAGGTTGTCTCAGGGCGTATAGTTGGGCTAAAAAGACCTTATTCCAAGAGGTAAGTTGTGATTCTCAGTAGCAAGAAAGTTTCCTAAGGAATTCAAAAGCTCCATGAGCTTATAATAATGATGATAAACATTTTTTTATGATATTTAGGAATATTAATGGCATATAATGAGTAGCCACATGGAGGTTTACATAATGTATAAATAGGATTTTTTACCCCTCTTTTGGCAAGATTAAGTTAGTTTGACCACCTAGAATTATAATCCAATCAAACCCTTCAATAAAACACACTATCATGACCTCTTATAGCTCCCAAAATATTCAATTTACATGTAAAAATAGGCCTGATACTCACTGGTTTGTCTCAGACCTACCTCAATCCATGCATGCAAGAAAAGGACCAATTTTGAGAAAACATGTAAATGAGAAACTTGAACTAAGTTTAACAACTGGAGGAGATTTATACAATTTGGAGACACCTAGGACAGATAAAAAAACAAATATATAAGGTTTGTATGTCAAGGGTTTGGTTCACACAATAAGCTTTGCCTAAAGGTCTAGTGGGAAAACATGATTTCCTAACCCCAAACAAGGTGTCGAATCAAATTCCACACTTCCCCAAGAATTACAATGTTTTTTTTATGTTTAAAATTTCAAATAGGATGATTTAACACTCTATTAGTCCATTTAAAGATAATTATATCATCTATTATTTCATAAAGGGTAGACAAGCTGCTTGGCAAGGCATGATCCTCCTTCAAAAATAGGGGAAAATTCTAGTTTGGTTTCTTGGTGAGCACCCAAAGGTAATTTAACATGTTCATGGATCAATTACAAAGATGTAGGTGCATTTTGTTGGAATTGAAACACCAAGAGAAGTTAATTTGAGCCGCAAACATGGTAGAACCCTCACAAAATGCAAGAATCCTATTCAAGGGTCATTTTTTTTTACTTGTATCTTCCCTAAACACTTGCATAGGACCTAAAGGTTTTTAGGAAAATTGAAAGAGGTCCTCGAGGTGGAAAAAATTTAATTTTAAGGAGTGTTCAATATCATAGTTTTATGAACAATCACTAAGACCTGAAAAACCTTTTAAACACTCCTAAAACCCTTAAGTAGACTCGATGGTGAATATCAAGCCAAAAGTGCACTAAAATGGATGAATTATACTAGGGGTATAAAATCAAAGTTGTAAAATACATTCTCAAAGTTCCATACATATGCATTATTTGTACAGATCCACACAGAATAGGGTATAAACGAGCTTTTTAACCATTTTTTATGGTAAAAAAATTGTAGGAGTTAGAAGGTGAAATAAATTTTGAGGAGAATATCTACACTTGAGCTAACTCACAAAATTAACTTCAGCTCTGAAAATTATTCTACGTGTCCCGAACAAGCCTTCACTTTTGGCCACTCTAGTGAGCCAAACAATGAGCTTTGGGGTAAAGTGGTGAAAAGTGATTAAGGAAGCTTTTTTAAAGATTATTCTTCAAACTCATGATTTGGAAGTTTTTAACAAGTTTCATGCCCCCTTTTTCATGAATTGGTTTATAAATTTGGAAGGTTTGGAGTGCCAAGTGGTAAGGGAAAATGGGAATGAGCTCTTTTGAAATTGCCTAAGATGATTGTGCATGTCCACAATAATAATAATGATCATAGACTAGACCAATGCATGTATGATGTTTCTTGTAACCCCTCCTATCTTGGATAGCCATCAAACTTCATGTTTTCCATATAAAAGATAGGATTTGGAAGGCAACTCAAGTAGGCAGTTTCTTACGAAAAATTGGTAGTTTTGTGCCACTTTTCACATTCCTTGTGATATATTTTGAAAAGTGTACCTCTTGACTTGGCATGGTTCATCTCATCCTTATTTCACATTCAAATGTAACTCCATTTACTAGATGAACACATGTCCAAGTGACCCTTGAACTTCTTTCTCTCTCTCTTTCTCTCAAACTCTATATGAGTTGGCCATTTTAGCATTGTATGGCATGTTCCACCTGAGTATGGTGAAGCCCTGCTCAATTGTATAGCTTATAATCAATAAAATGACTAAGTTTTTACCTCTCATGACTTTTCATAGTTTCCTCTATTTTAATGTCTAATTTTATTAGTGAAGACTATGGATTCCTTGGCATTGTACTTCATTCTTTTGCCTATTTGTAGACTCTTCTTGTAGGGCATGTGAAGTGTTTAAAGAAATGTTCATGGTTGAAGTGAGTAGTATTTTCATTAGATTCATTCAATACCTTTTTTCTAGTCTTCCTAACCTTATATATCATCTAGGACCCCACAATGTAATATTGATGCAAGAAGGTATATATTTGGGAAAGAATATGTTTTAGTTGGTTCTTTGGTCTCAAGTATGGAATGCAAGTGGTTGGAAGTCATCAAAATAATTTGGTGTATCACCTCCATAGATTAGGATTAATTTTCATGTTATTCATAACTTTTTTCAAACCCCAAAGTGTTAGTAGTAGGAACGTGTGCTTGAATGATACATCAAAGGGGGCTAGCCCTTATCTAGAGGTTCATCTCACAAGTTTGCTCACCCACAACAAGTGAGATGTCCCAATTTTTCCACTTGAATTAGAGGCCTATAAAACCTCTTCTCATAAGGTACATCCAAGTGAAAATATTTCTTATATTCAGTATCTTTAACTTAATATGTTTATCATGCCAAAGCTTCTAGCGTTCCTTCTCTATCTGGTGACTCCATCTTGCTTGCGCATAAATCTCATCTAAGCACTCAAGTCTTCCAACCTTATATTCAAGGATTCTTGGTCATCTAGATGACTAATATATGTAATGAGAAATGATGGCACTATAAAATCCATTGGTAAAACTACCTCATTTCCAAACACCAATTAAAATATTGTAGCCTTGTTTAGGTACTTATAGGTTACGCAGTATGCCCATAGTATTGCTGAAACTTGATCATCCAAATATTTATAACTAACATCACATATCTTCATGAATCACATCCCTAGCATCTTGTTGAACACCTTAGTGGTACCATTTTCTTGGGGATGATAAGGGGTTGTCTTATGATACATCACCATATATTCCATTAGCAAGATCTGCATAGTTTCATTAATAAAGTGTGTGCCTGTATCTCTAGTCAAATTGCGTGGGCACCCATAGTTAATTATGATGATTTCCCATATGAACATTGTGGTTGAGTTAGATATGTATTTTTTGGTTTGCATTGCCTCAACCCACTTGGTGAAATAATTGATGGCCGCTATGATGAATCTTACACCAATGCACCTTTCTACGGGAGTGATCAACCCAACAAATAAATGGCCCATTTTTTAAATGGTGTCTGGGAAAGAATGGGGATGAGATGAATCTCATCCTGATGGTTAGGACTCCTTATGAATTGGCAGATGTCACATGCCCTGGATTATATTTTACATCTTAGAATGGAATTGGCCACCACAAACCTGACTGCAACACTTTGCACACTGTAGTGTCTCTGGTATAATGGCCTCCTGCTATCCCTTCATGCACTTCTTGTAAGATGGAGTCTCTTTAATTTTCTAAGAAAAATTGGTGTAAAAATTCATGTTGGCCTAATTTATACAATTTTCCACTAATGCATTGAAAGGGAGTATCATGAATAGCGATTTGTTTCTTCTCTTTGGTTGTCATAGTCTAGGACATAGAACCAGATGTTAGAAAAGTGGCAATCTCCACCAAGTCCTCAAGGATGAATTGGACTCTATTGAATTTCATGTCTAACATGTCATCCTTAATAGGTGTTTCTACATCACTAGAGTTGATGCAGAACAAATAGTCTAGGCCCAAGTTTTATTTTCTAGGCTTCATGATAACTGAAAACTAGAATTCTTGAAGTAGAACTATCCATCTACAGATGCACCCATGGAGAATGGGTGTATTAAAAATGTACTTAATCACCTCATAATTATTGGATAATATGAATGGGGTTGCTAAAAATTATTTCTTGAATTTCTAAAAGGCGTAAACTATAGCTAATTCCTCACGCTTAGTGGTAGTATAGTTATACTCTGCCTTTGTCAATTTTTTTCTAGTGATGGAGATGGGAGAATCAATTTTGCTCACACTATTGAAGAGATGTTAATTATTTCATAATGATGTCATGTTGTTATCCTAGTAAGTGGATGAAGTGATCTGATAGCCTAAGTGACAATTACAAAGTTTTCAATGTGTTTGTATTAGTGTGCTTCAAGTTAACTTGGTTGATCTTCAATTTTGGCATGGTTAGAGATGCTCAAAGATGAGTATGAATTATAGATATTTTTAAAGGATTAATATAATAGGTTTTATATTATTTTTAAAATTTTTTTACATAAGTATAATTCACCCAAATCATCATTGCTCATCTAGACATTTTGGGTCCAATAGTAGAAAATTTGAGTAGGCAGTTTTGTTGACGTCACTATTGCCACATATGGATGAGTCGAGGGGAGTTGGTCATATGGTTGTGATCAAATTAGTCCCTAGATATTTTAATATAAATTTATTATCATGCACCAAATTTCATCAAAATATATGTGGGTGAAAATTTGGGCTCACAAGCACTTTGATAGTGTTTTCCCATACTTAGCCAAATTTACATGAGGCAATAAGAGCCGAGTAAGCATTTTGATGATGGAATATATCACATGTGTGTACATTTAAAGATAAGGTGATAATATAGGTTTTTTTAATTTTATGCCTATTTGATTTTTTATAATTTTTAGTTCAATTACTAAAGCATGATAAAATATATGCAAGTGCAAAGTTGGCTTCACATGTAGTTTGTAATGTTTTCTAGACCATCATAAACTATCATGCAGACATAGATGAAATAATAAGTTTGTAAATTTATTTTAGGTACACTAAATATAAATATTTTTCAAATTATATCATGGATGTGTTTTATATAATTTCAATAATCTACCCTAAAAATTTGGGGTCTTGAAGTGTTGTCATGCTCGAGACATAAATCTTCAAAGTTACACTTACAGACAGTGATGGATCAGAGACCATAAAGTTTATTCACATTGAATCATGGTGTCAAATTTTACACACATAGGTTAAAATTGTCACAATATCACTATTTTTATAGAATATCAATGGTGAGTGATGGTTTGTACTGACAAATATCAACGGTGGAAGATAAGTCAAGAGTCAACATTGCAAAAGAGGCTGTCGAGTGGCACAAGCACATAGAATGATAGTAAAATTCTCCAAAGGCATGTGATGGTTCCAAATTTCATGATATCAATATTTATAAGCTATATCTAATGGTTTTTTTTTATAATTAAATACTTGGTTGGTTTGTAGAGATTGAGGGTACGTATTTAATCAATATTGTAAGGGTACACGAGATGAGGTCAAAGTGATTAAAGTTTAACATTTGGATAGTAAAGTAATATGGGTTAAATATAAATATCTTTCAAAGGAGATATATGGATCTATTTTATTCCAAAATTTCAAAAATCAACAAGATGAGTACAAGTGTCTGAGGTTTAACTGTGACCATTTGCATTTGAATATTTGAATTTTGCAAAGGAAAAGACCAATGTCTAGTTTTCATGCCATATCTTTTAATCAAAGAAAAATTTTATCATGATATAAAAATAAAAGTGGTAGATTAATCCAAGGAAAATTTATAAATATGTATTTTAATTTCTATAATTGTGTACAAACAAATATATTTATCTCTAAATTTGACTATGTGTTCATGCATGTCCTGTAAGTAACCTAAGAAGGGTAATTGAGATGGTTTTGATGTTTTTTCAATGTCTATTGATGAGTTAGATATTGGATCATGTTCTAGACTCCATGAGGATGATTTTTATGCATTATCAAGGTTTTATAATTTTTTTGAAGTATGAATAAAGGTTTACAAGTTGACTATGTGTTCGTTCATAATGATTGTGTGTATAGAGATTTGTTTGAGCAAATTATGCTTAAGCAAGAGGGTATTGTAATGGTTTTTGGAAATTAACAAGGACCTATATATAATTTTGAATGGATCCATGCACTTTTAAAGTTTTCTTATGTTTTAATCTACTCAAAGAAGTGTCAAAGAGTTGAATAGGTCTCTATAGAACCTAAAAGTGACTTAGGCCTATTTGAAAGTGGATTGTGCTTAAGTGTGACCCATGTGAGATGCCTTAAGGGTGAAGGCATGTATTATGGATGAAAAGGAAATATTATGGACTTGATAATTCATGATTGATCTATATATAGTGAAACCAAATGTGTTAGTTTTTAGATGTGGTAGAGGTTTGTGGAAGATATGTACAAGACTTGAGTGTGATGAATGAACATTGAAGCAAAGGATAGAGAAGAGTAAGTGAACCCAATAGATGGGTTGATAATTAGAGTAGAGTGAGGACTATTTCTATGACCTATAGGTAATATTTTTTTTGTATAAATATTTCTCTTGTATATTTAGGATATGTGAAGAGGTAAGAGTGTGTAGATAAGTCCTATATGAGATAAAGAGAGAGTTTATACAGGGGTTACATAAACAAAGATCCATCATATAATGTTGAAGAAATCAATTATAAGGTGGAGGTATTCACTTGAAGGAGGGTCTAAAGGACTTGATCTTCCTTAAGGGTATTTTATCTTTGTGAAATAGTTGTTTCACTAAATGCCATTAGTCAGGTGGATATGATCAAGGCTTGTTGGTCTAAAGAAGTTGACCAGTCTATTATTTGTAATTTATTATAAGATAGTAGTCCATATGTTGCAGACTTGAGAGTGGGTTCTATTCCCCATGAGATTTTCCCATGGGAACTATGTGTTGTGTGTTTTAATATTATATATGTAATGAATGAATGAGCTCTCTGGTTGATGTTGCTTTATCAAGTTGATATATGTCATATGTTTAATAGTTTGAAAGGATTGGAATTGAAAGTCAAATATTTAGGCTCACTAATTCACCCCTAGTGATTATACCTCTAAAACTCACTTGGTTTTTCTATAATGACACTAATTATAGATCCGTATGCATCAATATTGACATGAAATGGAGTTGAATAGTCAGGAAATTATAAAATAGGTATGCTAGCAAATTTTATATTCAAAGTTTCAAAGGCATCTTCTTGTGTTGCACCCCAATAAAATGGTGTATCCGTGTGCAAGATATTTTTTAGAAATGTTACAATATTTTAATAGTTCCTTATGAAATTTCTATAGTATCCATAGTGGCCAAAAAGGCATGAATGTCTTTCAATGTGGAAAGATTCTGGAGCTATAGAGTAATTTATATCTTCATGGGGTCGACAAGCAAACCATCCTTACAAATGATGTGCCTGAGCAAAGTACCAAATGGCATCATGAAAATTCCCTTCTTGAGGTTAAAGGATATCTAAAAATATCTACACCTTTCAAAAATTAGGTGCATATTGTCATAGTGGTCTTTCACTAGCCCATACATAGTCCAATCATCTAGTTATACCTGGAGGAACTTGTGAATGAAGTCTTTAAATACAGTGACTACTATTTTGGAGAACATGGCTGGTACATTATTCAATCCAAAGGGCATCACATTGTATACAAAATAACCCCATTTTATTATAGTCTTTTCCTCTTCTTCAATCTAGACTTGATGGTATCTTGAGAACCTATCAATGAAAGTGTATATCTCATAGCCTATGATGCCATCTAAGACTTCATCGATAAACAAGGTTGGGAAGGGCTCAATGACATAGGTGGAAATAAAAAATATATAATCAACACAAATATGAATTCACCTATCCTTCTTAATGCTAATAACCATGGGGCTCACCCACTTGAATTCTAGTATAGGGTAAATGACACCTATGGCCAGTATTTCATCAATTTCCATGTTAACATTGGTGTGGAGATTGGGATTCATTATGTAAGGGAGATTATTGATAGTTCTTACATAATAAATTAAATTTATACTCATTTTCCCAAGGGATGGGTAAGTACTCTTAATATCTCAATGATTCTAAGGTAAAAAGTCTTAGTTATTCTTCAATAGGTCCACAATGTGTGTGACCTCTACATCAGAACAATATGTGCCCAAAATGGCTATCTTTGGTTCCCCTTAAAATCTAATGTCTACCTTGGTAATTTTGAGATGTGCATAGTATGTCTCATTTCATTCCTAATTTGATTCCTCAACTTCCCTACTAGCCTCAGTGATTTCTATGCAAAGGTGGGTAGGGTAATTTTCCTTTGGAGCTCTATCCTCAAATTGGTGCATGAGTTTCCTTTTGATTATCAAGTTTGTCCAATTGCATCCCTTCCATGTTTCATTATCTTTTTCACTTGAGTCACTATCGAGTGTTTTCTCTTCAAATAAAGTTGGGATTTCCAAATGATTTTCCTCAAACATGTCTTTTAGGAATTCTCCTAAGATTGTAGTGTCCTCAAATACCACCCTTCAAATTTATTGTAGTGGCTCAATCAATGCTAGGTTTTGAGAAAAGAAGGATAAGGTATTCACAAACTTCTCTTTAATGAAATCCTAATTGACTATTTCATGGTGTGTGTTTTTGACAACATACCATGCTCACGCCCACATATTCAAGGTTCTATAGAAGGCATGCACCTATTGGTTCTTTGGGGCATTCACACCATAATTAATCCATGTTTATTCACACAAGTACATATGCACTATAGGATCAGAGTCACTAGATTATTCTGATTTATCCAAGTCCTAATTACTTCTTTCAAATCTAGTGTAGATGGCTACCTTCACATCTTTCCAAGTTAGAAAGTTAGGCTTTCACACTGCCCACCAATGAGTGGTATTTCTCTTTAATATATATACACTAGTGCACCCATTCTATCTACTTTTTAGGGGATGAATAATTTATGGTCATGTACATATTCTCCACTAGATTTCTCTCCTCATATTTTGGGATTGTTGTAAGTTTACATTTGCTTAGGTGAAACACTCTCTTTCCATTCTTCCTATTGTAAGGAACCCATCTTTTCAAAGTGCAATTAATCTGGACCTAGACAGCCCTCATAGGTTTTGGAACCTTTGTGTGCACTAAGTGGCACCTATGACCATTGGTTTCATAAGCTTCTTCAACCCATTAGTTTCAAGCAATGTTGGTAGTGTTCAAGACTGATTGTCCATATTTCCAAGAGAGCATTCCTTAATCATTAGGGTTGAGAGTCTCAACACCTTGCATCATGATGTTATAAATATGGTTGATATCATCCTCAAGATCAAAAATTTACACATAGGGGGTCCTTGGTCACTTTATATGTGGATCACTACCCTTTCCTTGCCATTTTCAAAGGTCATATAACACCTCTTAAAGTACATGTATGTGTTATTTGCATAACACCATGGCCTTTCAAGAAGCATTGGATAATTGTCTTATTATACCAACTCAATCACCTCAAAATTAGTCCAAAACTCAACACCCATGATATCTAAAATAACACCCTTAATAATTCTAATCATTTGTGCTCAGGTCTTGATGGCCATGATAAGTACATGAAGGGAAGGCCTCAAGGCTAGGTTACCCATCTTCTCCCATGCAGTTTTGGTTAGAATATTGACTTTAGTGCCTATGTCCATAAGGACGACACATATATATCATCCATAAATGGTGGTGTTCATAACAATTTATTGATCATACTCTATATTTTGTGTATGCCTAACTTTTATTTCCCTTTCTATGTGTAGTACAATAACTTTAACTAGATTTTGCCCTACATGCTCCAAGAACAAGTTATTTAACATTGGTAGCATTCCTTTTATTTGTAAAAGTTACAAAATCTCTATTACCTATTTTATCTCAACCTTCTGTCCATATTTATTTTTGCAAGAGGTAGTAGCTTGTGACTCTATGTCTCACACTAGTTGGATCTCCCCTTATAGGTCCTAGATCACATTCATAGCCTATTATAATACATCTTTTTGGCATGCAAGGTTGGGATGTAGTGTAGATATAGTTTTAGGATACATGATTTACTTAGTATAAATATATTCCCCATACTCCAAGCACAACTCTAGTACTAGCACAACGAGTGTCTGAGTGTTGAATCCACTACGAGTAGTCACTTTTACTTTTTTTGTTTTTATGTAATTTGGTTACACTTTTATAATCTATTTCTCTAATTTTGACTCATGCCTGATCATTCATGTGCCCTTGTCTATGTCAAGACTATCTTGGGTCAATTTATTATATAATTTATGTCATTCCTCAAATTTATGTGTTCTTTGACAATACCCACACATTGGGTGTGTAGGGAAATCATGTTGATAATGATATGTCAAGCCACACTTATAGTATGATCATGGTAGGAATATTCCTCCACTGCATCCTCAACCTCACCCTCTAACACCTTATTACATCCCATATCTTGCATTCTATTGGTCATGTCCCTCATTTCCTTGGTTAACTTTCCCTCTAATTGTTACAGTGGCCTATCATGCACCTTTTTATATGTTTTCATGCATCTCATCGATTACTCAATAATTAGTTGTGGTATGAGTGTAGGCATTGAAAAATTGGAAATAGATGGTTGTGTTGACCTAACTAACATATTAAAACAAATGGCATTTATGAACATCACATGCCTCGTGACATACCTCATAATTTAGAATCCATGTGCACACATTCTTTTGAGGGTAGTTATTACTATTATGGCCCTCCATCCTATAGTTGGTACACCATAATCTTATTTGAGTGTCTTGTAATTAACTAGAAATAAGCTTTTGGATTAGGGAGGCCATGGATGCAATTTTTTCTTCCATGAATGGGCTAATCCTAATATCAATGATTTTGAATATTTTGACTCCAAGCATAGCTTCAAGTGCTTGATGAGGGTCTGTGAATGTCTTTATGGAAAGTGCCCTTTTGAATAACACTAGAAGTCCTCCAATGAACCATTGCACATACTAGGAGAGGTTAATATCATAAGTAAACTTAGAAAGGAGAGTCTATAATCTTACATCATATAGGTGTAGACTCTCATAGATTCCTTGTTTAATTTATTTAATCACGGTGATAATCTCATGCTCAAAATTTAGTATGTCAAATTATTTTAGGAATGTTTCCTTTAAGGTATCATAGTAAACCATCACTTGGTTAGGGTCAAAAATTTTATATCAGGTATGAGCATGATCTAATAAAGTGGTCATGAACTAGGTTGGCTTTTGCTCTAATTGGGTTATAACCCAAGTGCACCATTATAGTTCACATTTTAGCACATGATTTATGGTATTTTCCATGTCATAATACTCTGGCAGGTTCATGACCATCTCATAGTAAATCTACGGTGGGGGGAAGCTAGCATCTGAATCACTTGCCCCCCTTAAACTTGTCTTGGTGGTGTCCCTCCAATGCCTCCAACCACTAGGTTAGGTATTAGTCCCATTATTACTACTAGCACTGTAGATGATGATGGCACTATACTACTAACTTGTGGTGTTAGGCCACTTCCTACAGGCTATTTCCTAGTCTATGAATTTGACATTAGCTAAGTTGGTATATTTTTACTTTCTTTTTGTTTTGGTGAACTAGCACCCAATTGTCTAGAGGTATCCTCACTCAACTCCCCATAAGGAATAAATTTCTCAATTACAAAATTATATTCCAATTTTACAAAATGGTCAAAGTTTATGTGGACAATAAGGTCAATTATCACTCACTTTTCTTCTTGTGAGGGATCTAGTTCATGATCTTACATTGTAGGTTTGAAGGGGGTAGCCACTTTTGGTGTATCTTCAGTTACCAAATTTTTTAGGGACTCAATGCATTCTACACCCATCAATTTTTGAGCTTGATTTATTCCCTCATTATTTCTCTCTTCTTAGCACTACTACAAACAAAGAGATCCTTCCCCATGCCCTTCCTACTTGCTATGGGTTCTCTTGGCACTTCTACATTTCATATATTCTATCACCATGTGCCTTCTATTATTATAAGTCTATTTTTTGAGCTCTTAGGTGTCAATATGCTCATCCCCTTCCATTACACTTCACCTTTACATCCCCTTCTCCACCTTTGTGTTACTCATATGTAAAATTACTTTCCATCTATTTTCAAAGTTTTAAACCATAATCCACCATTATTTTCTTGAGATTTTTGCCTAACTCTTTCATAAACATGCCTTTGGATTCACACAAAAATGGGTACTTTGATTCCTTAGGGTAGGATTAAGTGGAAACAACAAACTCAAGTTTTTAACTATTTAGTGCTCTTTACCACCATTTGTCTACAACTCTAGTCTAAGTGTAATATAAGGTATCAAGTCTCTCTAACAACTCTTATGTCGACTCAAAGTGTTTTCCATAGCTTTGTCTTCTTGGGTCCTATAGGCACTAAACCAATGGTACATGTGCTTACGTAGTTCACAGAAGAAGACCTCATATAGAGCATCATAAAGGTTATTCTAGACCCACTTCCTTGACTTTTGTCCTCTTCAAGTTAGATGATTTAGTGCAAATTTGTCTTCTACCTATTGTATCTAATACTCAATATTATTGAGGGAGAGTTGAATTATTATTCTGTTGCACCATTGTGACAATAAAATTTAACATGGGTCCTAGCAATGGAACTAAAATTTTATATAAAATGGGGGTCAATTCATTTATTCATGGGATCATGCACTTATTTTTTTGTCCAAGTTAGTTCTAGACTTATTAAATCTAGGCATAACCATAATATGTTCTCATAATGCTCAACATTTATCACTATTTTGCACTAGCATCAATTCACACAAGATACAAGCCTTGTGTGCTCACTGAATCATAATAGAGAAAGAATTGGGGCCCACATTAGGCTAGTTTTTCCATCACAAAAATCAATCCTTATATAACTTAGTCACTCAAAAAAATATTTGGTAGGTTCAATGGCACAAATAGTTTCTAGGCTAGGTTGAAGGTCCATAGGTGTAAAGCCTATATGCGGAACTACTTCTAGTCATAAGAGCATAAGCCTTTACTTCACTAAGATTAACATCATTTAGGCACTTTTAAAGGGTCAAGGAGCTGCTTTACATCAAGTTCATACTAGGCTCACATTTTATGCAAGGATATCTTCACTGGGAGCAGGTTCTTATATATACTTAGGCCATTCCACAAAGTATGTTGATGTCATCTTTTACACAAGGATACCATAATTATCTGAACGAAAACCTTTCTTAAGATTAACCTTCAGACATTAAAATTAAACCATTATATATATTTCATTCATTATGCAATTCAATAGTGAAGTTAAATAAATTCAATCAAAGGACACCATGTATTATTACAAACATTCCTCTTCATTACTTAAATCTTCAAATATAGAGGACAGTTCATATTGCATAAAATAGAGTATATAAGATAGAGTACATGTTTTTCTAAATTAATTATCTATATAGAGGCTTATAGGCAAGATTGGGCTAACATTAAAGAGGCTTTATGATGTCCAAGCTAATCCTAATATTAATGGAGGCCATTACATCTAGAACCAATTTGCTAGAGCTTCACTACATCCAATTCTCATCTCCCTACTCACTGGTTTGAGCTTGATTTTATAGCACATAGGATCATCTTATGCCAAGGTAGAGTTGCACACATTGGGTTTTGATTTGGAGATTTTGTAATCATTTTACTAGCTCCATTACCTTGTATGTTTCATGCTATGATTACCATGTGTAGCCACTCCTTAAAGATGCCCGATACATCATTGAATTTATTAGCCATTTTCTAGCTAGCATAAGGAGTGCATAGATTCCTCTAGATGGCACAAATGGTTATCAAAACAACAATCATAACAAGTGATTTACTCATGCCAATATGTCAATCAAGTTGGCACATATTCATACGTAGTCAAAATAGGGGCCCAATAACATAGTATTAAATTTCTATTAATATCTAGTTTTTATATCATATATGCTTCATGATTAAACATGAGGGATTGAAAATCATACAAGTTTACATCCCTATACTTTATTATAGGTTAATTTTATTCTTAAACATAGAAACTTACATTTAGTCAATAACACCCTATATAGATAGGAACACACCACGTTGTTGTCATATTGCCCTAATATTATCCTAGTGAGCACAAGCTCTCATTTTCCAGACCCATATGACACATAGCCATTATAAATTTTGAGTACACATCAACAAGCTTAGTGGGGGTGTTTCATACACAAGTTTCATCCTTTGATGGATTTCCCTTATTACTCAAAACTCAATTCTTTCATTACACTACATTTACCGATATTGCTCATGTACTAACACATTGGGACACTAATGGTTATCTAAGATAATGAACCTAATTATGTTTCAAATTTAGTATGTTTATCAAGTACATATATTATGCATGTTTTTCATGTTTATTTCCAACTTTATCTCTTTTGTGTGACTATATGTGTATGAGTGAAATTTTAACATGTCCCTTGTATGTGGCCCCTTGGCCTTCTATTTTGTGTGCCTTGTGTGCTTTGTGTGTACTCTATGTGTGTGCATCATGGACATGACACTTTCTTGAATATTTTTTAGGTTTTATTATAATTTAATTCCATGATAGATATCATGCATCCCTCCCCAAGTAGCTATATTCAACTTTGGATATTGATTTTTGATCACTTTTTTGTGTCCCTGATTGATAACATCTACATTAATATCACATTATTTATGCTTGAATTTACATGTATCTCACAATAATATTATACTTAATTTATTTATATGATGATGCCATGTTCCCCACATTATTACTACTAATATTTAAATATTTTATCATATCATATCTCACATATTTTTTTCTTTTAATTTAATTTATTGTGCAGGCTCAATAACTCACCTCAAAAGAGGATTCACATATAGTGGTGTGTCTTAGAAACTATACCCACTCAATATATTTCATAGATAGACAAAAGTGAAAATTTATAATCCTCATACAGTGGATTGTAGTTCATACTTAGAAAGAACTCACAAAATATGTTTGGATAGGAGCACTCCTAATAGACATCATCGTACCCCACTAGTATCCAAATAGGTCAATTTTATCCTAGAACTCAAAAAAAATCATTTACAAAATCTATCATAATCTCATATAGTCAATATTTAGTTTAAAGTAGGTTTAATGTCTCAGTTCTTAGAATTTACTTAGATTTTGTCTCATATTTTCTCAGTTTGGGAGCATCGTGTGCAGCATATGTTTTAGGTTGATACACAATTTTTTTCATAATTTAAATTTTTGTTACTTAGTCTCATAATCTATATGCACCATATATCATTTTCGGGTAATATGTGTCATATGGATTCTATTGGAAATATTGTCATTGATGTCAAAGGTCTAGCATTATTGGTGATAAAGGCCCCATTGCATTTGATGTTGTTTGTAATAGTTATATATTGACTAATGTGAGTTAATATTTATTTAATATTAACGAATATATATTTTTTTTGCATATGAGACAAAATAAGGGCCCATGGAGAAGTCAAAGAGCCATGGGGTAAAGACAAAAGAAGGATGGGACACATTTTCCCATGAAGAGTCATCTTGGGGAATTCCAAGAGTCACCAAGTGAAGACAAAAGAGGAAGGGTGCAATTTATCATGAAGGGACACTTTGAGGAATACAAAAAGTTACCAAGATAAGGACAAAAGAGGAAAAGACGTTTTTACTCATGAAGGGTCACCACATGACTTTTCAAAGGCAAGGATATGAAGGGTCATACAAGTTTGGTGCCATTTTCCATGAGGATTGAAGGGTCATAAAGGGGGAAGGCCAAAGGTCATTTGGAAAGCTATAAATAAAGGTTTGAGAAGCCATTTGTAATAAGTATGGAAGATAGAGGTTGATTTGATATTGTAATATCTAGGTTAGAAGAGCAATTGTGAGAGATGAATATGATTTGTATTTTTTATATCTAGCTTAGAAGAGCAAAGGTGAGAGAGAGGAAAAAGACGTTGTAATGAACTATCATTTGTTGAGATAGAAACATTGAGAGATAAGTGTGTGGTATACACAAAGGTGTTGGTGCTCTTGTGGGTTGGTGCTCATGAATTATTGTTGGGTTGGTGTTCCTGTGGGTTGGTGCTCACAAATTTTTGTTGGGTTGGTGCTCAACAAAGGGGTTGGTGCTCCTGTGGTTTGGTGCTCATGAATTTTTGTTGGGTTGGTGCTCGGTAAAGGGGTTGGTGCTCCTATGGGTTGGTGCTCCTGTGGTTTGGTGCTCATGAATTTTTTTGGGTTGGTGCTCGGTAAAGGGGTTGGTGCTCCTATGGGTTGGTGCTCATGAATATTTGTTGGGTTCATGCTTAGTAAAGGGGTTTGTTCTCCTGAAATTTGGTGCTTGCAAATATTATTTAGGTTGGTGCTCATTCATATACTTGAGATTGTTCTCTGTGGTTTTTCCCACATTGGGTTTCCACGTTATATCTGGTGTCTCTATCTTGTGTGGTGTTTATTGTTTGAGTTTTATTGCATTTCTTGAATGTTTAATTAAGTGGAATTTGGTTAAGGGAAAGTTTTATAAGATATATGATATACTGATTCAACCCCCCTCTCAGTATATCCCATGCTTAACAGATTCCTCATTCATTTTCACACTAGTTTCATAAATGGAATTACAACATTTATCATTCACCACACTATATATAGAAAAATCAGATTATAAAAACTATATACACCATTTTTATGATAATGTTGCACCATAAATGAGCCTATTTCATCTATATTAGTAGTTTCACCCATTTTTTTACCATATTTACACCAAAACATTCCATTAGGATTCATACAGGGGTTTTAAGATAATTCACTATCATTAATATGCAATGATGGAGTCAAGAATAGATTGGGTTCTTAATCACACTCTCCTAACCAATTAGGATTGGGGAACACATATTCTAATCCAAGATTTTCAATGTGAATAAAATTACTAAGTGGCTTACCCTCCACATTTACCAATTTTACACAAGAAAACACAACTATTCACATACCCAATTAGGTGTAATCATTCCTTTTTATTACATCTCACATTTATTATCATTTCTTATTTATATTCATCCTAAGTAAGGAATAACTCTATACATGTTTCATTGTATTTTGTGTGAAGAATAGTTTGACATTTTGGCCTACATTCAAGACTGCACTTCATAGGTAAGTTTAGGTATGATTTTTACTCTAGTACTTTCACTTGGTTACATTACTAGAATAAAATGGGGGGAAATTTAGTCACATAAATTAATATTTAATATTAAAGTTTGCACTTGTGATTTCCCTTTTTACATGCTTATCTCTTGAACTATTATAAGGCCTTTTGACCACTTTTTATCACTTTTCACATGATGAACCACACTTTAAAACACTTTAAATACATCTACCTAACTTACTCAGTAGCCTAGGTTCATGATCAAATTGTTTCATGCCATTAACTTAGATTTTAACACATATTTGATAGGAACACCCCTTGAGGAATAAAACATGCCCCATTATTATCTACATCCTTTGTAATTTATCCTCCTGCCACCTAACAACTATTTTATGAAATTAAAAGGTGTGTAAAGGTCAACCCAAAAGTTTTAGAGAGCCCTATCTAAAGGAATTCAAAAAATATCACTATATAAACACATTTCAAATTATGTTTCACATAAGAGGATTTAACACATAAAGGCATCAGAGTTTTAATTTCACATTGAGATTAAATTACCTATTTCTCCTAAATATGATTAGATATAACCCTAGTATCCTTCAGTGAAAGTTTGAATACACCTCCAAATTCATAAGTCATTACTAAAACACTTAGTCATGTAAGGATTATACCAACATTTAACATTTTTCAATAGTTTCACACAAACCACCATAACATGGGATAACTACATAGAGCTTGATACCTATTTAGAGTATTGGTATGTATGTAGTTCTCAACACAAGGGGTGTTGAGGTCTTGCATAACTTTAACCACTAATCCATCTTTAATAATGATTTGCATTGATCTTATTTCCTATTAAATTAGGAATTTAAGTGCAAAATAATTTACACAATGGTCACCAAAGTTAATCAGAAGCTCCCACACAATCCATAGATCAAGTAGACAAAGGTGCACAAAACCCATAAATCTAAGATCCTTATTCACTATTGGAAAAGAACACTTCACAAAGAATATAACTCACCCTTACCTTGTCCAATCATAGTGCTCTTATTCAGGGACCCTATCATCTCTTTTTCTTGGTTCATGCATAGTCCACATAATTGATCTCTCAATCTCTGATCTTGGAATAACACACATCTCATTTTTTAACTAACTTTATATTTCTCTCTTGTAATTTCCATATTTATTAACTTTATAGTTTTATTAATTTATAAATCAATTGTGTTATTTATTTCATATTTGTATAGTCTAATTTTACATAGTAGTTTGTCTAATTAGGGTAATATATCTCGTAGTTACCAAAATTTGATAAAATACTGACTTATTGCACATGCACATTAACTTTAAAAAATATCATCTAAATTTTTATTCTCTAGCTCAACACAAAAAATTACAATAACCAATCCACTTTCAAAAAATATGACACTATATAGTTTGCAAACATTGATAAATGCAACACTGAAAAAAAATTAAATCTTAGCTTATCTTTTAAGAAATCTCAAACCTAGATTTGAAAAATATGCAAAAATACATAAAAATTAAATTGAATATTCAACATCATCATATAAAGTTATAATTAATACCACATAAATAAAAAATAAAGCATAATATCCTTGTAATTTTCCATAGATAAGTAACACCACAAAGGGGAAAAAAGAAAACATAATAAATATTTAATTTTCCAAAGTTTCCCATATATTTGTAATCAATCTCAGTCCCTTAATTCTCATGCATCACTAAGTGTGGATAAATTTTTAGGAACAAAACAAAACAAAAAATCATATTCATAGGTACCAAAAAACCATCAAATAATATCTAGTCAAAACTAACCCAAAATCCTTTCTCACGTTGTTCCTATCTATTAAATCTATAGAGGTTAGAAAAAGGAAAATAATTTTATCAGTTTATCAAGACAAAACAATGCAATAGTGAAGATAACATAGATCCAACTCAATTTGAAATCATGCACCACAAGTGATTACCAACTTTGATCTCTTTTCTTGCATGGTTATTATTTTTTAGACATTGTTAAGGTGTTTATATGTATAATCTCAATATATTAATGTTATCATCCATTCCCATTAAAAAAATTATTGTGAAAAGATTTACATCTTGATGCAGACATTAACTCATGTGAATGTCATAAGATGAGGAGTGGCATCCATCAAATTATTTAATGACATATAATATCATAGTATTTCTTCTTTACCAATGTATCATATTTATCATCACATATCATATTCATTTATGCATATTTATCAAAGAAAACCATTTCCATATTAAAACATCAATGAAAACCACATGGTAGTAGAAATAAACCCTGATTATATTTTTAATCACTACAAAACCCCCAACCATTGATGGTATATGGATAACATAACTTCATCTTATTGGGGTAATCTATCTCCTAATTGCCAAAAATCAAATTTGAGTAAAGGTTGGCCCATATGTTTTAATGATCCCTATTTGAAGGAATTCAAAAAATACCACTACAGAAACACATTTAAAAACATTTTACATAGTGTAGACACTAAATATAAATTATATATCTCCTCAATATTTTATACTTGGCAAGTACTTCACATGGTTGTACCCTTCAGTTCTAAGACTTTCATGTTGTTGAAAGGCTCACATCCTTTATCTCATATGCCTATTTATTATCTATTAATCCAATCATATGTTATTATGAATACTAGGACTTACATGTTTCTCAACATTATATAAACCTACTTATTATCATCCTCTACAAGTTTTGGACCTCTACCTATTTTCCCTCTTCCTGAACACTTGTGTCCTATTTAGACACCTATGTCAATGCTAATGTCATGTGTCAAACTAAGTGTCAAGTGCCCTAAAGTCATCAAATTTTAAAATGAAACATATCCCTATGGTTGGCTTAAGTGATTTAATGTGAGATATTTCAAAAAGGGATTGATATATATACAATATCAATCCTCATTCATTACTCACCTAGCACAGACCTAATAACTCACAATGTAACTTACCAACAACACTTAATCAAGCATTAAATCAAGAAAATATTCCTTATTTTTTCCTATTAAATTATAAATCATAGGGATATCCCATATACAAGTCTAAAATACTTAAGGCTCACTCCATGGTCTCTAATTTAAAATTACAAGATAGGTCACTCTATATACTTACTTATCATACGTTGCATCTCAATACACACAAGCCAAAACATAGGGTAGAATTAGATAAGTTTGAATCCCTATTCAAAGTATTGTCTATATAGGCAATGCCCATTAACAAAAGGGTCCTTGTATCAGATCAACACCATGTGCCCACTAACCCATTTTTTCCACAGTCACTTCAAGAATGAAAAATCTAAGGTTTGATTATTTGAAAAGGAGTGATTACCTGTGCATGAGATATGAACACACTAGAGTAAAGGTGAAATAATCCAAAAGGTTACATGTGATCACACCCATATATAGTTGATATTATGTACTAGACATATGTATCTAAGTTAGATAGTAGCATTGATGTAACCATCTAGATTTGACATAAGTATCCGAGTTCATAAAATGTAAATTTATATAATATGGTTACTAATCTAGATCCAGTCTACTTCTAGCATGTTCCATATCATATCTACACATGTATAATTAACCAAGTAATCTAATTTCTAATTCATTACAATATTAATTACTAGTTGTACTTCCCATTTTTAGCATATCTCAGCATTACAAATTTAGGATACTATTTATTTGAGTTTGAAAATCAATTGGCCTATTATAAATATGATTATCACCCTTGTGCTTATTCATTTTTATATTATTAACTAATGCAGAGGAGTTAGATAAAACAACTAAAATACAATCTTTCTTCTTGAGCCAAACTCTACTAGCCCTCTTGAGGCACTATTTTGGATGTTAAAACAATTATAAAATGTTATATATCAAAAAAATTATATTTAGATATCTAGTATAATCTCCTAACAACTCACCAAATTTGAGATTCTAACACAAAAGGGAAGGTTCTCAGTTTTCAATATTTTTTATTTTTAGGCCTCTTCTTTTTGCCCTCTAGACGCATTTTTTTGGACTTATTTTTTACCAAACAAGGATTAAAATATTAAAAAAATAATTTTTAGATACCAGTTAAGTTTTTACAATAACATACCAATTTTTAGAATCCAAGTCACTATGCAAATATAGAATCTCAAGCCTTTTCTTTGACAAATAGTTCTCCTAGGTCTAGAATTGTATTTGGGCTCTAACATGCTCCACACATGCCAAAGTGTAAAAATAATGCTTGATTAATATTTAGGATGGAAAAATCATAAAATTTTTCAAATTTTAGGGTCTTTTTCACTCTCCTTATACCCAACCCATGAAATTGTCTCAACTCTTCATTAGGTCTTTCTCATACACCGAGTAAGAGCAAATTTTGATTTTAAGAAAAAAAATGAGCTTTTGAGTGTTTATTTAAGTTTTAAAATGATTGTGTAAGATTCAAAGACACTAAGGAATATTAAAAAAATTTCCTTTTTTATAAAATATTCAAGAAACCACAAACTTATATGTAGGAAGCACCTAAAAAGGTAGGGTACAAGCTTGTACTTATAGAGTTGTAAGATTTGGTTGTGTTTAAATATTTATTAAAGTTTAAAGCCTAAAATAGGTATTAATAAATTCATGTTACATATTCACCTCTTATTTAACAAAAACAAACATATATACACCATAAGAATATTCAACACTCCTTAAGAAAATGATGAACTCTTACACTTAACTGTACACATTCTGATGCAACCTTATTTTTACTTATTAGAAATCAAAATATCTCAATGTTTCATTGTAATAAATTCCAAAATATCTTGAATTTATATATACCATAATTACAAACCAAAATATTCTAAAACAAAAAAGTCTTTTCATTGATAGTTTAGTTTTCCATATACTTGCACAGAATTTATGACAGTCTTATTTCTTGGGCATGTATTCCTTTTTTCCAATTATTAGATCCTTTATAATCATTCCTTCACTATATTATTAATGAATAAAATATTTTTAAAAACATTATATATTCATATAAACCTATAACTATCCAAGAACCTCCCAATGTAGGTCTTGAATATTCTTGAGGTGTATTTACTAAACTAGACCAATAACCAAAATGATAAAAGAAGTGATCCTTGGTAAAAAAGACATTAAGAATCACTTGAATACACTCAACGCACTTTAAAAAAATATAAAACTCCTAAAAACCATTATAAATTAGTGATAATTATCTAAAATATTGGTCACATGGGATAACCCCAATCAAATCCTAACCCAAATCCTAAACACCCTCAATAATGATTGCAATCATCACAATGAGTTGGCTACGCATTACCTGAAGGTAAAATTAATGAAAAATATGAAAAATTGGATGAGTAATTATTCTCACCCCAAATTATTGATTAACTCTATTGGTATTAACAATAGGTTCAAATTCTATAGAAACAAAAATACATATGCTAAATTAACATGCAACAATTTTTGTAGTAAGCTGACCATGGGGGGTGACAGAGACCATATTGAACTTATCTCATGTTCAAAAGTTTAGAATAATATGAAATTTTGGAAAAAAAATTATAAAGGAGGTCTAGATTCATTTAGGTAATGCACTATAGGTCATGATGAAAACCTCTCAAAGGATTTCATTCTCACCTAAAATAAGTAAATGATCAGAATGAGGGGATTGAGAATAGTTGTCTCAATGGAAATCATTGGTGAGGTGACATACATACCATAAAATAGGATGAAAGCCTTTAAAGACAGTATCCAAAATGTTTAATTAATGTAAAAATTCCTCAAAATCAATGAGGATATGAAGACATAAAAAAAAGGCTTCCGTAGGCTTAACCTTCTCAAATAATGGTTGTAAATTTGTCTGCAAGTGATTACATATATTTCATTAGAAGGTAAATTTGCTTTAACTTTATCTCATCACTTCCTTCTCCTTAACCATTAAAATTTTATAAAATAAGTTTACCTTTCTATTTAATAAAATCCCTGAAAATCATAACCCTAGCTTACTAGATGAGTAGTAGAAATGACATAATCCACCGTGGTTTGATATATCTACTAGTTCAAAAATGTGATCCTATATTTATTAAATCCATATTTATTACTTAAGACCTTCCTATTTATTCTCCAGATCTCCCTAAAAATGAGGATGCTTCCCCCACCCCATGTTCCTTCACTTCTTCAACCAACATGTACCATACACCCCTTAAACACCCATTATCCCCTTCATCACCCTCTACCAAAAATGCAAAACTAGCTCCACCCTCACTAAGGAGGCATCCAATCATAAGGACACCCCAACCCTCTCCTTGAAGGACTCTATTAGCCAGTGCAGTAGAGAACTTGGCATTTTTTAGACAAGCTTGAGAATGTTGAGATGGCCATGTTGAATCTTATCACTGACTAAAATCATTTGAAATTGATAACTATGAGACTCAAGAATTACTTGGATGTGGTGATAAATATGCAAGACACCCCACTAGAAAATATGAATGAACCAGTGGTTATCTCTAAAGAAACTCCCATTAACTAGACCACTTCTCATAATAAAACGACCCCAAACTTAATACAGGAAAAGACCATACTCACCTCTACTAAAGGCCCATAGAAATGTACTAGGGGAAGAATTAAAAATTTTCTGTTGAAGGAAACTAGTCAGGGCATAGAATAGGAGGATACATGAGATAGTACTAGCTCTGAGTAACTATCTAGTTCTGACTAAGGATTTGATTATGGTCTTTTTGTGTTTTGGTTATCATTTCATTTCATCTTTTAGTTTTTGGTTTTTGGTATGGTTTTGATCGGATAAAGGATTTCTCTATAAAAAAATTGATCTTTGACTTATATTTCATTATGTACTTTTTTATGGACTAGTGGTTGTAGGGTCCCTATAAAACCTACTTTATTCACCCTATCTAATAAAAAAATATTCCCATTCAAAAAATTAAATTTGAAGTTTTGCAAGAAACCAAATTCAAATTCTAGAAAATAAAACCTAACCCAAATAATTTTAAATTATTATCAAGTGTATTTTATGACTTCTAATGCACATGAAACATCCTAATCAATCCAAAAATGAATAACAAACCAAAATTTCAAAATTAGAGTGACATTCTTGCATCATACTCCCAAGGGGCAGAAAATGAACTCATGAATTATTATTCATGATGTCTATCATAGTATTTCCATGGTGTTTGACCTCTTCTTCTATAATCTAAGTGGAATCTTCATGAGGATGTTATTTCCACTTGATGAGATACTATAAATACTCCTTATTTCTTAATTTATTGACAATCTTCTTATCCAAGATCACCTCTAGTTCTTCCTTCTTGGTTGATGTAAATTAACTTGCCCACTCTTTGAATTGTGTACCTAATCCTCCTATTTTTTATCATTGTCATCACCTTCCTTTAATGGATATAGGTCTACAACATTAAAAATATGAAATATGCCCACTCCACTTGGCAACTATATCTCGTAACCATTGTTAGAGAACTTCTTGAGAACTTTACAAGGACCTATCTTATTCATATTGAGTTTATTATAATCACTTTTTGGAAACCTATTATTTCTCAAGTGATCCAAAACCATGTCACCAATGTCAAAACTAACCTCTCTTCTCTACAAATCTGCTTGTTTATTCTACTTCTCCACACTTCTTTATATTTATCTTTTCACCTGTTCATGTACCTCTAGCATAGCTACAACAAAATCCTCCACTTTAGCACTCCTTTTTTCTCATGTCTCTCAATTTAAATACTCCTCTTGGATACATACCATATGTTACCTAAAATGGACTGATACCCATGTTCCTAATAGAAGAGTCATTGTATGTAAACTCTACATGTGGTAGTATCAATTCCCATTACTTGGGATTGTCTCTTGATAAGCATCTTAGAAATTTTTCTAAGCTCATATTAACCACCTCAATTTATCCATCAATCTAAGGGTGGTGTTGTTCCCAAAAATTGTCACTTGTTTTTGGGGATAACATATCAACTATTTTGGTCCTGTAGGCCAAAATTATCTCTTCCCTTCTCAAAAAATGTTCTGAGCACTCAAGTTCTTAAATTACTCAAAAATTTTCAGCTAAGGAACTCATAGGTTCAACAGGTTCAACAACTTCAACAGGTGAGCTCTCACAAAGGAACAAGTTCCAAACACTTAGGCAATTTCAAGGTTGGTTCAACATCGAGGTTCAATCGAAAGGTCCATTGGTAGGCTTCAAACAAAATATTGAACCATTAAACCATTGAACCCCACCTCCAAAGGTTCAAAGGTTCAACGGGTTTAAAGGTTCAATGACATTGATAGACTTTAAAGAGTTAAGCGCTTAGGCAAGTTCAAAGTTTAACCACTTTGAAAAGTTCAAATGGCTTTAAAGGACTTAAAAGAAAGAAGACTTCGAAGAAGAAAGATTGAACCGTTGAACCGTTGAACCTTGAACTAAAAGAGTTCAAAGTTCAAAGGTTCAATGAGTTAAATAAAGTTTGAGAGACTTAAAAGACCAAAGGATTCGAAGAGAAAACAATGAACCATTGAACCTTGAACCAAAAGGTTCAAAGGTTCAAGGTTCAAAGTGGTTCAAGCGAATAGTGACCAGTGACGTCCCCATGGACATCAAATTCAAGGTAATAAAATATCTATTATTTTTTAAATATGGCACAGACCTGAAAACAAACTCAGTGATTGGCCAAAGAAGCTAAAGGAGCCAGTAGAAAACGAGAAGATAGCCTGAGAGCTCAGATCACCAAGGAAGGACAAGACGTGGTGAGGAAAGAGGGAACGATGTAGAAAGACCAAAAATATATATGTAGGAGTTATTTCTAGTAGGAAAAATAGTCCACCAGGTGGACATCAGAGAGCGTGAGAACTCAATAGCGCAGCCTATTTTTCTAGATCGAGTAAAGGCAAAGTGGATAGCTGCACAAATATCAAAAAGAGGACTAGGCAGCCCATACTTTGGAGGGGACATTTGAGATGAATTGACATGCCATAGTTAAGGCTAATGCTCTATTCCAGCATGGCCCCTTGATAGAACTAAAAATGCATTCAAGGCATTAAATGCAGCATGGGCCATTCCATGAAACAAAGTGCCCAAGTCTTTCTGGTAGCATTATATTGTAATCTCTTATTTTATGCAAAGGAGATCTTTTTGTTATCAAAATCAAAACTCTACCCAAATTGAAAGGCATTACTAAGACTTTGAGCTCAGATTATTAATCATATTCCATTGTTTGAATGAGAAAACAAGTGACTTTTCAGACTTTGTGATGGAATAGCTTATGTTGTTGAGGAAATTGTTCTTATGTCTATTTCCTGAATGCATTCTTGTCCATTTAATTAAATAAGTAGAAATAGTAGAAGTGATCAGGAAGGTGTCCTAAAGCTGACTGTGGAGAGACTTTGTGCTGCCACAATTGTCTTTAGTTTTTCTATTTTCTATTTTTATGTAAAGGATCTTGGGATGACTTTGTGCCCTCATTGTCCTTCGTATTTCACTCTTTAGTAGTTGAGGTGGAGACTTTGTGCTACACCTCATTCTATTGGTTATTGCACCCTGTTACATTTACTTGTCACTACCAGAAAGATTCATGTTGTTTATTGAACAACACTTCTAAAAGAAGAGAAGTGCCTTCTGTCATTTTACTAGAATTTCTCCTTTGATTTGTTAACATCATCTCTAAAAAAAGAGAGATGGATGGTGTTATCCTACCCCTAAGTGTTATTTTTTGCTTATATATATAGTATATAGCACCTCATATTTATAGGGAACCTCCCCTTGATGAGAGGAGAGATTTGTCCCCTTTTTATGTGGTCAACTTGCACATTTGGCTAATAAATCTCCCTATGTTGTGGTTGAAACAACCTATTTTGCCCATCAGTTAGTTGGTGACAAAATATTCACCCAACATTTTTTGGTGACTCCACTAGGGATGAATGATCAGTTTTAGTTCTTTTCCTTATCCATTTTCTTTGTTGTTCCAAGTCCTTTTCCATTATCATTTTCCTCCACCTTCATGCCAACAATTTTTGGTGACTCTGATAGGGATGAACGAGTAGTTTTAGTTCTTTTCCTCATCCATTTTCTTCACTATTCTGAGTCCTTTTCCATTACCATTTTCCTCCACCTTCATGCCAACAATTTTTGGTGACTTTGTTGGGGATCAACGAGAATTTCCAGCCCTTTTCTAGTCTATTAAAATTGAAGCATTTCATATCACTAGGGAATGACGTGTAGGAAAGAACACTGCCAGCTTCACGCCAATAATTTTTGGCGACTCCGCTAGGGATGAATGAGCAGTTTCAGTTCTTTTCCCTATCCATTTTCTTCATTGTTCCATGCCCTTTTCCATTACCATTTTCCTCCACCTTTGTGCCAACATTTTTTGGCAAATCCACTAGGGAAGAACATGCAGTTTGAAGCCTCAAGCTTTAAATTGAAGCAATTCCAGTTCTTTTTTATTTTTATTCTATAATTTGGTAGCTCCATACTATACAAGAAGCCAAAAAGCTTGCGGTGTTGTTGACCCTATTTTTGAGTTGGTGCAGCAAAGTAATTTTTATGTGTTTCCTCCATAACCTCACCTTCAATGAACTAGGATATTTCCTCCTACCAACACCAGGTCACCAATACAAGGCAGAGCTTCTTTTTCCTCTACTAGTAGAGATTTTCCTATACATACTCCACCATGATTTGTTATTCCCCCTTTCCATAGTTAAATAATGGTAGCTCAAGGCCCCTGGGGTAACTCTTTTGGCCCACTCAATTTAACTCCACCTCTACATGAGCTACCATGTAGTTTAAGGAAGAATTTCCTCAAATTCTTTGGTGATGGGAGAGTTCATCTTGATAAACATATTGTAGCCTTTAGCATAGCCTGTGTCATGATAGGTGTGGAGTATGAAGATGTAGCAGTCAAGCTATTCATAGAGACATTACAAGGTGCTACTACAGACTGGTTATACCATCTACAAGCTCGGTCAGTGACTAACTGGAACACCCTCAAAGCCAAATTCAAAACTAGGTTCAAGCCTGCAGTAGATGTGCATGCCCTTCTGGCTTAGCTCACACAAATGAAGAAGGAGCCTCATGAACCTATGGGAGATTTCATAGCCAAGTTTGACAAGATGAGGAATAGGATTCCTACAATTGCTCAGCCAATAGCTAAGAATCTCAAATGTTTCTTCATCAACTCTCAGCTTCCTAAAGTGAGTTTCTTATTGAGATGGGCTAGCCACATAAACCTTGCTGTAGCTCAAGATTTGGCTACTGAGGTGCAAGATGATCTCATCTTAGCAAGAAAGATAAGGAGAGATCCTAACAGAGGTAAATTTTCTTCATCCTCTAAATATCCATCTACAGGCACCACTGATCCAATGGTGCAAAAGTTGGCAAATGAGTTGTTATCTCTCAAAAAGCAAATGGAGCAAGGGATGTATGCCCCTCATTCATACCGAGATATACTAAGGAGGACATTTCCCAACTAGTCATACCAAGGCAATGCTGCCAAGAATCAAGGGCAGCCAAATCATCTTTACTCCCCCTCAGGGGAAACTTGCTATTGAAGTAGCTCCAGCCAACTCAATAGTTCAATATCTTGAAATAGAATCTAATTTTTCCTTCCAGCCTGAGTTTAACCCAGAAGATGATGTTGATTTCTTTGCAACAGACCAAGAAGAATCAGCTGGCAACTCCAACATTAGTTTCTTGAATTACCAAGATGAACCCAAAAGTAAAGGTGAAGTATTTGATGGATCATACATTGTATTTACTCATTCCCAAAACTAGTCAACCCAATAAGCTGATAAGGGAAAATCATGGGACTGATCTCAACCAGCAATTTCGATTGCTAAATGAGGGACTACTCTACCTTTTCAATCAAAGGACCTGATAATCACTAAAAAAGTAAGTACCCCAAATGTTCTTGAACCTTCTACTTCAAATTCACATACCATTACCACCCCTCCTAAAGACCAAAAGGATGAAATACCTTCCTCTATTCCTAATTCATTTCAGACATTTGATATAATTAACCATGTCAAGAAAACCAAAATTTAAATGTCTGAATTTGAATTCCTACAATCCAACCTTGAACAATTAGATAATTTGGTTCAATGTGTAAAGAATAAAACCATCCCTACAGGACTAGTTGTTCCAAAGGTGACTCCCACATCCACCCAAAATAACCTTGTCATTACTCCTCCTGCTGCTCCCAAGAAGATAGAACCATTCTATGTCTCCCTGTTGATAAACGGTCACCAACTGAACAATTGCATCATAGACTCAGGTGCATCTGACAACGTCATGCCCACCAAAGTAGCTAAATCCCTTGGTCTTACATTGACTAAAACCTTTGGGATATGTTTCTCCATGGAAAAAAAATAAGTGACACTTCTATGATAGATCAAAGATGCCCAGTTTGCATTCATGGCCTTCTAAGAAAAGAGAATTAAGATGACAGTCTTAGTGGCCGACGTCCCAGCCTCCTATAGCATTCTTCTTGGGTGAAATTTTTGTAAGAATGTTAGTAGAAAATTGAGCATGGACCTATCTGAGGTGAGCATCCCTATTAAAGGCATCATGCAGAGGCTACTTCCTGAGAAGGAGGCAAATATATTGTCACCCAAACATCGGCCCCTAAAGCTCAAATTCTATTTGAGTCTTCAGGAATGGCTAACTTTTTCTTGACCATAGAGGATTCTCATGTTTTAGTAGATTAAAGTCCTATAGGTGGTGATCCAAGAATTGATTCAGATGAGATAACAAAAGAATTAATAAAGCATAATGCAGGTGTAGAAGAACCCTCCCCTCCAAACAAAATAAAATCTGAGAAAGGAGCAATTTTCAGTGGCATATGAATTTTAAAAATTAATGGAAGTTGTTCTTCTACCAATTCTAGAGCCGTGATTGTTCTATTATCTCCTCAAGGAGATATTTTTCCTTCTTCATACAAGTTGTATTTCAGCAACATTGACAACACTGTTGAGTATGAATCTCTATTACTCAGGTTGAAGGTAGCTCAAGACAGAGGTGTTAAACTCCTTCATGCTAAAGGAGATGTTGAACTAGTAATTTATTAAGTGAGGAACCTGTGTAAAACCAAGAACAAAAGATTGTGCCATTACCACAATCTGGTATGGGACTATATTGAAAGTTTTGATGCTTTCAATATATCTACAATGCCCACAGAGCTTCATAGTCATGCAGATTCATTAGTTGTCTCTATGACCCTCTTAGTTCCTCACAAAGACTTTGAAGAGTAGAAGTACACTATCAAGCTATTCTTTTGACCAAGTGTGCTTGATAATGCCAATCATTGGTAGGTGTTTGATGTTGATAATCAAATCATGTGCTAGACTGTACTAGAAGAATAGAAAATTATGGTAATGGACCATACTGCTACACGTCAAAATCAGGTACAAAATTGGCATTGTCAAGTTTTTGATGCTGACAATAAAATCATGTTCTAGACTGAACCAAAAGAATAGCAAATTATGGTAATGGACCATACTGCTACACATCAAAATTAGGTAAATAAACTCTTTTGCAAGAGAACAAGGATTCATGATATTTAGATTGGAAATCAAGTCTTATTACGGGGCAAAAGGAGAGAACCAAAAGGAGTGCATAGAAAATTTGATTCCTGGTGGAGAGATCTATTCGCCAATCATGGCTTCTAGGGAGAAAATGGTTTCTTATTGATATATCAAGATAGAATGCCATTTTCACTACCTCATAGTGGGCAGCATTTGAAGCACTTCAATCCTTGAAGTATCAGGTAACATTACTTGTACATATGTATAATTTTTGTATAGTCTTTGGCTTTTTTGTGTTTATCATTTTTACTTGTTTTTGGTGCCTTTTTTTGGGTAGCATGACTCTATAGCCCAATGGCATACATGAAGGCACTAAGATTTTAGATTCTACTCCCTTCAATTTTTTTTGCAATTGATGGAATTTCCCTAATTGGAGCCAACTGTTCTTCCCAAAATCCATCACTTGTTTTTGGGGACAACATATCAACTATTTTGGTCCTGTAGGCCAAAATTCTCTCTTCCCTTCTCAAAAAATGTTCTGAGCACTCAATTTTTTCAATTATTCAAACATTTTTAGCTAAGGAAATATTAGGTTAAATGGGTTCAACAACTTCAATAGGTGAGCTCTCACAAAGGAACAAGTTCCAAACACTTAGGCAATTTCAAGGTTGGTTCAACATCGAGGTTCAACCAAAAGGTCCATCGGCAGGCTTCAAACAAAAGAATGAACCATTTAACCATTTAACCCTAACTATAAAGGTTTAAAGGTTCAATGGGTTCAAATGTTCAATGACATCAACAGACTTCAAAGAGTTAAGCACTTCGACAAGTTCAAATTTTAACTGCTTTAAAAAGTTTAAATGGATTTAAAGGACTTAAACAAAAGAAGACTTCGAAGAAGAAAGATTGAACCATTGAACCTTGAACCAAAAGAATTCAAAGTTTAAAGGTTCAATGAGTTCAATAAAGTTTGAGAGACTTAGAAGAATAAAGGATTGAAAGAGCAAAGAATGAACCATTGAACCATTGAACCTTCAACCAAAAGGTTCAAAGGTTCAAGGTTCAAAGTGGTTCAAGCGACAAGTGACAAGTGACATCCCCATTGACATCAAATTAAAGGTAATAAAATATCTATTATTTTTCAAATATGGCACGGACTTGAAAACAAACTCAGCGACTAGCCAAAGAAGAAGCTAAAGGAGCCAATAGAAAGTGACAAGATATCTTGAGAGCTCAGATCACCAAAGAAGGACAAGACATGGTGAGGAAAGAGGGAATGATGTAGAAAGACCAAAAATATCTACACAGGATTTATTTCTAGTAGGTGAAATGGTCCACCAAGTGGACATCAGAGAGCCCTAGCACTCAATAGTGTAGCCTATTTTTCTAGATCAAGTAAAGGCAAAGTGGACAGCTGTGCAAATATTAGGAAGAGGACCAGGCAGCCCATACGTTGGAGGGGACATTTGAGATGAATTGACATGCCACAGTTAAGGCTGATGCCCTGTTCTAGCATGGCCCCTTGACAAAACTAAAAATGCATTCAAGGCATTAAATGTAGCATGGGCCATCCCATGAAATAAAGCACCCAAGTCTTTTTAGGAGCATTATATATTGTAATCTCTTATTTTATGCAAAGGAAATCTTTTTATTATTAGAAGCAAAACTCTGCCCAAATTGAAAGGCATTACTGAGACTTTGAGCTCAGATTGTTAATCATATTTCATTATTTGAATGAGAAAACAAGTGACTTTTAAGACTTTGTGTTGGAATAGCTTGTGTTGTTGAGGAAATTGTTCTTATGTCTGTTTCCTGAATGTGTTCTTGTCCATTTAATTAAATAAGTAGAACTAGTGGAAGTGATTAGGAAGGTGTCCTAAAGCTAATTCTGGAGAGACTTTGTGCTACCACAATTGTCTTTAGTTTTTCTATTTTCTATTTATATGTAAAGGATCTTGGGATGACTTTGTGCCCTCATTATCCTTTGTATTTCACTCTTTGGCAGTTGAGGTGGAGACTTTGTGCTACACCTCATTCTGTTGGTTATTACGCCCTGTTATATTTACTTGTCACTATCAGAAAGATTCATGTTGCTTTCTAAATAGCACTTCTGAAAGAAGAGAAGTTCCTTATATCATTTCACTATGATTTATCCCTTGATTTTTGAACATCATCTCTAAAAAAAGAGAGATGGATGGTGTTATCCTACCCCTAAGTGTTATTTTTTGCTTATATATATAGTATATAGAACCTCATATTTATAGGGAACCTCCCCTTGATGAGAGGAGAGATTTGTCCCCTTTTGATGTGGTTGACCTACACATTTGGCTGATAAATCTCCCTATGTTGTGGTTGAAACAACCTATTTTTCCCATTAGTTAGCTGGTGACAAAATATTCACCCAACAGGTGGTATGTTGAACTGAAATTAAGATTTGTTCCAAGCTTCTTCCACAAGGTCCTCCAAAAGTGACCTACAAATTTGGTGTCCCTATAAGATATGATATTGAGTGGCAAAATATGTATTTAATAACCTCCTTTAAGAACAAATTTTCTGTGTTTATCATCATTAACGGTTTTTATAGGTATAAAGTGTGCCATTTTATAAAACCTATCCACTACTACAAAGATAGAGTCATAGACTATTTAAGTTATATGCTTCCCCATAACAAAATCCATACTAATAGAGTCCCATGGTATATTTGGGACTAGTAAAGGTTGATACAAAATTGCATTTATACTTTTGCCCTTATCCATTTGACAAACTTTCCATATTTTTACATACCTTCTTACCCTTGCTTTCAATATAGGCTAAAAGTAATGTCTGGTAAGTTGCTCTAGCATCTTATCAAGTCCAAAATGTCCTTCCATATTACCATAATTCTTCTTTTTGATCAAGTTCTCCCTCATTTAAATCTTTACACTCATAATGGTATTCCTTTGAAAAATAATTCATCTTGTATCATGTAATCCAACCATGGTTCTTTGTTCAAGGTGGTTTGATGTTGACAAGCCATATAGGCTTCTTGAAAATATTCATCACTCTCATACAACTCCTTAAGAGAATCAATGCCCACTCTCTCAATCTTAATTTTATTTATTAGCAATGCCCTCCTACTCAAATTATCATCCACATTATTACTTTGGCATTTCTTATGTTTGATAGTAAAGGTAAAATTCTAAAAATATTCTATCCATTTCATATGCCTCTGATTGAGCTTGGTTTGACTAGTGATGAATTATAGAGCATGATTATCTATGAATATTAAAAACTCTTTAGGCCTTAGATAATGCCTCCACTTCTTCAAGGCATGCACCATTGCATAGAACTCCAAAACATAAGATGAATACTTATTTTTAGCATCATTTAGTTTTTCACTAAAGTATTTTATAGTCCTACCTTCTTAACTTAAGACAACCCCAATAGCTACTCCACTTGCATCACACTCCACCTAGAAGACTTTGTTGAAATTAGGAAGTGCTAGGATGGGTTACTCAGTGATTTTTTCTTAAAAAATTAATATTTTATTTCAACCATGTCAGTTCACAGAAATATTCTCTTGTCTCCTCTATTAGTGTCTATGATTGGAGCACAAATTACACTAAAATTTCTAACGAATTTCCTATAAAATCTTGCAAAGCCATGAAAATTCCTACCTTTCTAGTTGTCTTATGAGTTGGCCACTCCATTATGGCTTTTACTTTATCCTTATCCATATTCTATACTCCTTAAGATATCACAAAGCTAAGGTATGATAATTATGTCTTCATTAATACACACTTATTGACATTGATTAGTTACTTATCCTCTTGTAACCTTCTCATAACCAAATGCAAATTATGGAGATGTTCTTTGTTGCTATGAATATATATATTAATATGTCATCTAAATAAACCACAACAAACTTACATATGAATGGATTAATAACCTCATTCATGAGCCTCATGAATGTATTAGGTGCATTAGTAAGGCCAAATGGAATGACTAACCATTCATATATGCCTTCATTAGTCTTGATGGTTATTTTCCATTTATCTCCATGCCTAATTCTAATTTGGTAGTATCTACTCTTGAGGTCAATTTTGGATAAGTAGTTTGACCTACTCAAATAATCCATCAAGTATTTAATTTTTGGGAGAGGAAACATGTACCTTATAGTGATCTTGTTGATTTCTCTTGAGTATATTAACATCATCCAATCTCTTTCTTTATTAGGTACTACTTCCATTGGTACTGTACATGGGCTAAGAATCCACTTAACCAGCTCTTTGTCCAATAGTTATTGAACTTGATTTTTGATCTCAACATTTTCTTATGGTTTCATCTTATAGGAAACCTTATTAGGTAATCTTTCTCCTAGAATGAAGTCAATGTGATGATTGATTTTTCTTATAAGTGACAGTTCACTAGTTAGTTCATCAGCTATGATATTAGCATAGTCCTTGAGT
This sequence comes from Torreya grandis, assembly GCA_037957365.1. Lineage (NCBI taxonomy): Eukaryota > Viridiplantae > Streptophyta > Pinopsida > Cupressales > Taxaceae > Torreya > Torreya grandis. Next base: position 154,870 of record JARHVA010005320.1, read on the forward strand.
ACATCTTTCACCTCTTATGGAAATTCATTCACCTTGATTGTTATTATGACTATTATATGTGTGATCACCATGACAAATCCTATCTATTCTTATCTCATTGAATTCATAGACTCCTTTTCACTTACCACCATTACACTTGAACCAATATTTTGGTCACCATATTCTTCTTTCATAGGTAGCAAGGTGTGGCTTACACCATCCTTTTCCAAAGTCTAAACATTCCTCCTTCCATCATGTGATGTCTTCCTATCATATTTCCAAGTCCTTCCAATTACTACATGGCACACATCTATTGGCATGATGTCACACAGAAATTTATCTTTATAACTCCTCATTTGAAATTTCACCTAACTTTGTTTATTAACCAATACTTGTTTATCTTTTTTCATCCATGAAAATTTGTAGGGAGTGGGATGAATTATCCTTTTTAACTTTAGTTTATCCAACATATCAATTTAAACTATGTTATCTATGTTACCTAAATAAATAACTACTTTACAACATTTACCTTGGCACTTGAAGAAGGTCTTGAAAAGAGTATTTCTTTGTGTAGGGTCCTTCTCTTCAGGTGTTTTTATCAAAACCCTTCTCATAATCAATGATTCACCTACCTCTGGTTCTTCCACATGAGATGGATAGCTAACACTCTCCTCTTTTATTGCTTTAACAACCCAATTTCTATTTTTACTTATATTGCTACTTACTTATTGACCTTTTGGACACTCCCAAAACCTATGACCTAAAAATTTATTAAACTTGAATTACTTACCTATGAATCCATTGGATCCTCTTCCTCTTGATGCATATACACCTCTGAAATATGGCCTTCTACCTCTAAATCCACTTCTAGGATTAATTGGCTATTATTATGAAGTGATAGCTTCTCCTTGGTTTCTTTGTGAGGTATGTCTACCCCCTTACTGACCCCTTCCTCTACCTCTGTTCTAATGTGTTTGTCTTCTACTAAGCTTGGCTTCAACTTTAAATACAAGTTGATAATATTCTTCAAGAGTCCTAGGGCTTACTAGACTTAGCTCATCTTATAAATTATATGTCAATACTTTCAGATATATAGAAACTTTTATTTATCCTCGTCTCTATGGCTTGATCTCATGACCAGCTTATAAAAATCCTCTATATATTCCTTGACACTTATTTCTTTTTGTTTTAAAGTTTGCAATCTTTTAAAAAGATTTATTTCATAGTCACTTGGCCAAAATTTAACCTTCAACTTGGAGACCATCCTACCTCAAGACTTGATCTTTGTATTACCCTTATTTCATATTTCTTATTATATGAAATCCCACCAAATGGATGCATGCCCTTTTATCTTTGTGTGAGCAAACTTCACCTAGTTCTCCTTTGGAACACTTTCATAGTTAAAGTATTTGTCTAGTTCTACAATCTAGTCAATAAGTTCTTCTCCATAAAAAATTATGGAATATGTAGTAAGTTCCAATTTTGGTTTAGACCCCTATTTCATTACTGCCTTTAGTATTATTTCCATACCTTTTTCATCACATTCTCCAACTTCTTCACATTCCTCTTCTAGCTCTTGGAGTTCTTCCTCTCTATCACTTTCATCTCTTGTTATGACTCCCCTTCTTTGATTAGACTCTACTATTACAATCCTAGCATCAAAACCAATCTTTAAGTTCTGAAATTCTTCCAATATAGTTTGAATATTGGCTCTATTCCTTCTAGGTGGCATCTTATCTTTGCACCTTTTAAGATATCTAACCAAAACTCACTCTACAAGCTAGCTAACCAACACACTATCAATTCACTCTTATAAGTTAAGAGTGTACACATTATTTCATTCTAATTCAGGTATCAAAACTATTTTTATATGAAATTGATGCAGAGGAGTTAGATAAAGAAAACTAAAACACAATCTTTCTTCTTGAACCAAACTCTACTAACCCTCTTAAGGAACTAATTTGGATGTTAAAATAATTATAGAATGTTCTAGATCAAAAAAAAATGTGATTCATATACCTAGTATCATCCCCTAACAACTCACCAAATTTGAGATTCTAACTCAAAAGGGAAGGTTCTTTATTTTAAATATTTTGTTATTTTTAGTCCTCTTCTTATATCCCTCTAGAGGTAATTTTATGGAGCTATTTTTGACAACACAAGTATTTAAATAAAACAAAAGTAAATTTTCAATACCCATTAAGGTTTTATAATATCTTACCAATTTTTAAAATTCAACTCACTATGCAAGTATAAAATCTCAAGCCTTTTCTTTAACAATTAGGTCTCTTAGGTCTAAAATTGTATTTTGGATTTAATATGATCTACACATGCCAAAGTGTAAAAATAATTTTTGATTCACCTTTAGGATTGAAAACCCATAATCTCTATCAAATTTTAGGGTTTATTTCACTTTCCTTATACCCAAACCATGAAATGGTCTCAATTCTTCATTAGGTCTTTTTCACAGGGTAAGTAAGAGCATATTTTAATGTTAAGGGAAAAAATGAGGTTTTAAGTGTTTTTTTAAGTTCAAAAATGACTATTTATTATTTAAATAAAATTATGGATATTAAACACCTTCATTTGTTGGATAAATATTCAATAAACCACAAACTTACATGTAAGAAGCACTTAAAAACGCAGGGTACAGGCATGTACTAGTAGAGTTGTAAGATTTGGTTGTGTTTGAATATTTATGTGAGTTTCAATCCTAAAATATCTATTACTTGATTAATTTTACCTATTCACCACTTATTTAATAAAAATAAACATATAAACAACATAAGAATCTTCAACACTCCTTAAGAAAATGATGGACTCTTACACTTGACTATACATAGTCTGATGCAACCTTGTTTTTGCTTATTAAAAATAAAACTATCTAAATTTTTCACTTTAATAAATTCCAAATTATCCTTCATTTATATATACTATAATTACAAACCAAAATATTCCAAAATAAAAAAATCTTTTCATTGATAGTCTAGTTTATGACAATATTATTTCTTGGGTATGTGTTCCTTCTTTTCCTATTTTTGGAACCTTTAGGCTTCTTACTTCACTATATTATGAATTAATCCAATATTTTACAAAACATTATATATTCCTTATAAAATATGTAATTGTCCAAGAACCTCCCAATGTAGGTCTTGAATAGACTTGAGGTATATTTGCTAAACTAGACCAATGACCAAAATGACAAAAGAAGTGATCTATGGTAAAAAAGAAATTAATAATAACTTGAAGACACTTAACACAACTATAAAAAATTATAAAAACCACTATAAATTATTTAAAATTATCTTAAGCCAAAGATTCCCATTCAAAAAATTAAATTTGAATTTTGGTAGGAAAGTGCCATCTTCAAATTCTAGCAAACACAACCTAACCTAAACACTTAGAAATGATTTTCAAGTGTATTATATGACTTATAAGACCCATAAAACATATTAATCAATCCAAAAATGAACAACAAACCAAAATTTCAAAATTGGAGTGATGTTATATCATTAACCTAATACTATATTGACCCATCTCAATTTAGGGTTAAACATTTGATGAACCTGAACTATGTGTCTTTGCATGTAAATCCCTAAATTTGGCTTAGGTTTCCTTGTTTTTCTAATTATTGTAATTTATTTCAAATTCTTAATCTTTCATTTATAATCAATTCAAAATGTTAATCAAAAAACTCATTTTCAAATAGAAGATAAATAAGCATTAGTTATGCATATTAATAATAAAAATGGATTAATATATACATTTTTTATGTTACAAGAGATGAAATCAGTAAGCATGTTAAGGCTAAGGATTCCTTACCTAGTGATGGTGAATCCTTAGGTGGTACTATAACTAATTCTATACCCACAACCCTCCCTTGGGCATGTACCCACTTCATAATTCTAATGATGGAATGAGATATGTGTTCACACCTTTATTCCCCAAAACACATCCTACTATTATTACATATTACATGGGAAACATAAATATTTAAGCCCAATTATCTATTTTTCCTATATATACTCAAACTATGGGTACACCTCATTTGGTAACTTCTTAAATTTACACCCTTAAATACCAAGAGGTGAAATATATTGTCCAACCTATAAAACTTTTATAAACTAAGGTTACAAATATTGAATAAAATTCTATGAAATCACCTTATGCTATTGATTCACAAAAGGTATTACATAACCCTTTAACACCAGAGCTATAGTTTCACCCCTTACCAAATATTTTTATTACACCAAGTTTCACATTTTATAATGTCAAGGGTGATCATGAGTAACATTTTTGATATGTCTATGTAGCATGCCTTGATCATGCCTCCAATGATAAACTTTTGACTAAATTATTTCTAAGGAGCCTCAAAGACTAAGCTTTAAGGTAGCTCTATGATTTACATATCCAATCAATAAAAATATTCAAAATTCTTATAGATTAATTTTTGGCACACTTCTCTATTAACATTACTAAAAAGGATTCCTATGCCCAAATTGAAAAAATCAAACAAGGAACCAATGAGCCTGTCAATGAATATGTATTAAGGTACAAGACAATGTTGGCTAAAATGACTAATCCAATGGTAGATAAAGAGCTTCAAGACATCTTCAAGCAAAGTTTTCTTTCCAAATTACATGAGTCCATTATTTTCAAAAAGTATAAATATTTTGATGACTTATTCCATATTATTCGTTATCATGAAATGAAAATTATCGCATTGAGCAAACTTAAGTATGTAGAAAACACACTGACTACATCAAATTTCATGTTTACTATCAAACCAAGTTATAAGGTAAATCACATAGAACCTAAAAATTAAATAACTACCATGGTTAATATGGTTTCATAATAACCTAATCATCTTGTCTTATCTAATGTACCAAGGAGATAATTTACATGCTTATTGAGTCTCTCACTTTGTTACTTTCTAAATTTGTGGAGTGTCACCTCATATCTCTCCCTCATCCTATAGAGGTTTAAATTAGTTAGCCTATACCCAAGGGATATGAATATAATGCTTATTCTAACTATCACCAAGGCCTAGGGCATTCTATGAACCTATGTTTTACCTTGAAGCATAAGACTGGGACCTTATTGGTGACCAAAATATTAATTTTGATGATCCTCCAAAGGAATCAAGTTCACAACCTAATGATAACCAAAATTAGAAAACATTTAATAGTCCTTTAGAATAAAATTATAAAAAGGAACCAAAAGTACAAATGGCAAATAATTCAAATCCTCCTCCATCAAATTATGGCACCCATTAGATTGGTTTATTAGTACTTGTATTTGGCATACAACTCATATGGTTTAGAGACTTTCTATTACTTTTGATGATAATGAGATCATTGATGATGACTCAGATCTTCATTCCTTATTCATTAGATCATATCTTGATCACCATAATATACAGACTATTATGATTGATAATGATGTAAACAAGAACATTTACACCATGGCATTAATTACATACTTGGGTTATACACATAGTGATTTACATCCTTCAAATAAATTAGTTAGAGCATTTGATGGAACCTCACATAAGGTTCTTATTGATATTAAATTATCTTTACAAGTTAACCTATCACATTTGGTTACTACCTTTTATTTTGTCCATTATACTAGTATTTTTGATATGTTATGAGGATGACCCTAGATACATACTATTTTATCAAATTTTAGATCTGTGTGAAACTCCTAAATGATAACACTACTATGCAAAATTAGGAGAACAATATAAAAATGATAACATTCACTTATTTATAACTACTATATTCCATAAACTAACTAAAAATAGAATAATGTAAGGAGAAAAAAAATACTTAACTATAAATTATGCCTCTAGGAGGAATCAAGGTTTGAAAGTTATTGTATAAAGAGGTCTGGTGACTAGAATCTAGAATTGAATATGAGCATGGATAATAGCATTAGGAAGAGGACACTAGAGGGGTGTCACTCTTATCCAAATTATGGCACTCATGTACACTTGTAGTGATGAAATCATGGTTTTTGGGTTATATGTGCCTTTCTATATAAATCTTGTATTCGGTATAGGAGATTATGATTACTTACAAAGACCATTATGTTACTGATATTCCTTCAAAACACAAGGTCCTTGACATGTGATGATCCAAAACTTATAAGTTATGGTTGATAAATATTTCAATAGCATATAAATAACACAATAACAATGAATTCTCTGAGAAGAGATGTAGTATTACTCGAGATAGCAATACAAATATATGTTTATCTCTGGGAAGAGATGTTTGTCTTCACATTTCAGGTTACCTCTTATTTTATACACATTCTAAAATCATGGGGAATATTTTTAAGGTCACCAATCTCAAGGGAGATTAAGAGGTTCAACTTCCAATATTTAAAAAAATATAGAATTTGAGGAATTACTATTTTTAGAAACTTATTATTTGTAGACTTCACCACTAAAATTAAAATTTGGGGCAATTCCATTGGGTTTTTGGGGTTAAAAATTCATTGAGAAGATCTCAATGCCATCTCATGATGTTATCCTCATTCTTATCTTTCCAATGGTTCAAACGGTGAGTCAATTGGAGCTACGGTACAAAAGTTATGGCTCCCAAAAGTTTTGTCATCAATTGGGGTGGAACTATCACCTAAATTGTTTCCCAGATCATTCCTCCCTCCTTAAAAATTAATGGTCCCCATTGTGTCAATGTTCCCCATCAGGTGTGGTAGTTGTGTCTTGATTTTATTCTCTGTGAGTCACTCACCTTGGTGGCTAAGCTGGCCCCTTTTGACCACTCGATAAAGCAGAATAGAGTGTCCTCTTGTTGTCTTCATCTAGGCATCCACAATCTGATCCTCTTCCACTAGAGCAAAACTCTATGGATCAAGCTCATCAATCTCTAGTTTTTCTTTTACAACTGAAGTGTCCAATAAAGGTGGGTGATATGGTTTGAGGAGCTCTACATTGAATATTGGATGCAGATCAAGGTAGGCTGGTAGGTTCAACTCAAAAGCATTTTCCCCAACATTTCTGGTGATGGTGTAGGGACCATATCACAAAGGTCAAATCTTTCTATTTGGGCATGCAAGTCATTCCTTCTAAATCTACAACCAAACCTTGTCACCCACATCAAAATGGTGTGCAATCTTATGTTTGTCATGGTGTTGCTTATACTTTTGATTCACCTTCTCCAGGATGTCATGAACTTGTTGTTGGATGTGTTACATTTGTTGAATAAACATTGTTACTTTTGCTACCTCAGATATTCCATGAGGTTTGTATTCCATGGTGGAAAATAGAATAGCTATATCAATTGGTGCCATGGTTTAGAACCCAAAACATACTTGGAATGGACTATGCTTGGTCGAGTTGTGCAGCGCCTGATTGTATCCATGTTGTATGAAAAGAAGTCCCTCATCCCATGTGCATGGATATTTGGAGTGATACATCTGAATCATGTGAACAATCAAGCAGTTTACCACCTCTGTCTAACCATATTTTTGCGGATGAAATGCTTTAGACTTCATTATCTTAGTATCCATCATCTTCCATAGATTGGACCAAAAGATGCTCAGGAACCTACTATCTTGATCTGAGACAATGGACTTGGGGAGACCAAAATGGAGCCATACATGACTAAAATATAGTTGAGAAGTTTCCTCAGTAGATATATTTTTATTACAAGTAATCATGATAGCCATTTTTGAAAAATGATCAACCACCACAAAAATACAGTCCTTACCATGTTTTGAAGTGGGCAAACCTGAGAGAAAATCCATTGAGATGGATTACCAAGTGTAGACACCGCAAACGTGTCTGCACCTCGGTTTTCCCCCTTGTCCACCTTAAACCCCTATCCTAACCCTTGGCCTCCATTTGATTAAAATAACCTAAGTATTTTAATCAAGTGGCCCCCTTTCCACCCTACCCTTGCCACCTTGGATCCTCCCTTGAATCCCTCCACCTTCCCCCTAGCATTTATTAGGCCAAATCTCTTCATTATCTCCCCCCACGCCCATTTTGGCATCCTCGTGACCGTTCTTCCCATAACCCCTCACCCGGCAGCGTGCAAGAATGGGCAGAGGCTATTTTTAGCCTCTGTCCCCATCCTGCGACCGCCGACGTCGGCAACCCTTCGGCCGACGTCGTCGAAACTGCCGGCATCGGCAGCCTTCATTATCCCTTTCTGCATCCGTTGCAGCCCCTGGACCCTGGAGCTCGCAAACAGACTCCTCTTGGCGCTTTGGCTTTCGTCTCTCCTCCGTCTTAACCTCGTGCAACAGTAGCAACAGGTGCAAAGGCTCTGGATCAGGGATTTTCTTCTTGTAAACAAGTCTTCCGTGGCTCCAACAACAGCTCCTCCTTTCTTCAGTCAGCAAGCCAAAGGTAAGCACAATTCTGTGTTTCATTTTATTTCTTTTATTTAGTCTTTAGTCATCTATCCTATCTATTATCTTCTGCTCCCTCTATTCTTCCCCCTGAGAGGCTGCAAAGCCTTCTCAGGTCCTATCCTCTGTGTCTCTTCCAACTTCCTCATCCTTCTGCCAAAAAGACCTTGCATAAGGCACCCAACCAGAACCAGACCACTCCCCAGTCCATCCAAATTTGTCCCCGTTCACGAACCAGACCTGTCCACAGTCCAGAAAGCAACTCAGACCCGACTACAGGCCACAACCCCGACCGACGCCGGTCACTACCCCAACTGACGTCGGCAGGATAGCCGACGCCGACAGATCAGATAACTGACGCCGGCGACATTTCCGACCTCGGCGACTGTCTTCAGCCCAACAGCTCCTTCAGGTAATCATTTTGTCTTTTCTTTCCTTTCTAATTTCTTTGTCACTTCTGTATTCTGGCATTCTGTCTTTTTATCAGTCACTTATCTCATCAAAACAGTGGGTTGACCTCAATTAAGAAAGTTTTCACACTTCCGGGAACAAGCTTTTGCTTGGCAACCCACCGCCTATCCATCTAACATTTTCTTGTCCAAGTTTCCTTTTTTTTGCAGGTGTCATTCCTCCACAGCCAAAGAGGAGTGCCCACAAGCGTCTGGATTTACGGTGCGTGATCTTTAGTCCAGGTACTTCCCATGCCTTGTCCATTATCTTTTTAGTTTCTTCTTTCTTTATGGTCTGAAAAGCGAAATTTGAGTAGAAACATCTCTGGCACGCCCGGTGGGACCCTAGGTTCCTCCTGGGTTCCTTTTCTTTTTCATTCATTTAGGAGCATTAGGTTCTTACCTTTTCTCCTCCTTCTTTTCTTCTCAATGACACTATAAGCAGGACTAAAATGAATCTTTCTTCCTTGCATTCTAGACTAGTCTAAATATCATACTCTCAACCCTTTTCTCAAACTTGTCTTCATAACAAACATCACATTTTGACTTGGGCATTAAAACGTATTGCACTTTCATTTCTGCTTGTGCTTGCATTAGTCCACATCTAGTAACTTAGACGCATATCGAATAAATCGTAGACACTTGATGTTACACTACCTGACCACATGCACAAAACGAACATAAAACTTAACTGAGACAAGGCCCGACTGGGAATTCATCCCCCAGCGGATACCTTACCCGTCCCGGTGACCCTACTTGGATTTCATCACCAAGGGGGAAGCCCACTCCGTTCTCTGGCAGAGTCTAAACTCTAGGCGAGGTATATCTTGGCTAAGCGAGACCAGCTAACCACTGGAATCGTGAAGTGAGGGGAGCTTGCTCCTTAGCACCAGGCCACGTACCAGACCCTAACATAGATCTTTGAGCACCTAAAACAACACCTGAAACCATCCTTAGACCGCCTTCTTCTAGGACCCATTTTTTAGCCAATCTCCCCAAACATTCATCTAAGGCATAAGCCACAATTTCTAAGGTTAATTCCTAGGATTTATCGCTTAGGCTTGTCTGTCTCTCTCTGTTTTCCTCTTCTCATCTGTTTGTTTGAGTGTGTGAGGACGCTTTCTTCTTTGTTTTTCCAAGAACCTTTTGGTTCTCTGGAAAACACAGTCACTGACATCGGTTCTGCCACCGACGTCGGCTTCCCCCTGTCACCGGCCTCAGTTCTTCTACCGACGTCGGCTTCATCTGTTACCGGCATCGGTTATCTGACCGACATCGGCCACATTTCTTACCGACATCGGTTTTTAAACCGACGTCGGTCTCTGTCACTGTCCTTTTTTTTTCCAAAACCAGCAGCCTGAAACCTGTCCCTTCTCTGTCAAAGACTCCATCCTGGTCTTCTGAAACTGAGCAACACAGTTCCTGAGACCTGAACCTTCTTTGCCTTGCATGGTTTTGACTCGTAGCCAAGCCAAGGCTCTTGTCGACCATGCTAGCCGTCAACCACTTCCATCCACCCCATCCGTGACCAAGCCTACAATGGAGTTCAACTCGGAGACCGAAAGAACTCCTGCCCGTCCAACCCCGCCGCAGACTCCCATTGTCCAAGAAGGGGACCAAGACTTCGAGCGATTCTTGGACCTCAACGTCAAGGCTTTGCAAGACTATCTCGCGCATAGCCGAACGCGGGACTCCTTGGGCAATCCGATCTACGGAATGCCAACCTCCCTTGTCGCGACTACGACTGTAGTTCAACCTTCGGACATTCAAGCCATCGCTTTGACCACTGACCAGACTTTGACCAATCCTCCAGGTGTGACCTCTCCCTCTATCATTGGGCCCACTTCCACTGGGGTTCCAGCCCCTTGTCAACCCCAACCCGCTCAACCGCTATCCACTCCTTTTCAAAACCTTGTCGTCTCTATTCCACCTACCCTGGCCCCTATCAACACCAGGGTGGCTTCTTACCCCTTGGCCCCCGTTACCACAGTCCAACCTCTCGTGGCAACAACGGGCCCAGCTATGTCTTCTAACCAACCACCTTTAGCCTTCACCTCTGCCCCTGCGATTAGTCATCCGTACATTCTGCAACCGACTATGTCGCACGCCTCCTCTAACCTCTTCCAAGCGCCCTACAACTTAGGGGGTGCGCAACCCGTCAATCCGTCGGTAGACATCATCAAAATGCTGATGGACAAGATGGCCAGTCTTGAGACCTCTGTTTCTGGCTCGCGCAACACTCTTTCATATGAGCAGATCTGCAACGAACCCATTCATCCTTCTGTCCCAATCAGACCATATCCTAGCCAGTGGGAGCTTCCGAAGTTTTCTCGCTTTCAAAACAAGGAAGACCCACAACAACACTTGCGGGCATTCAGACATGCCTGCTACCTCATTGGCCATGACGATGCGTTACTCTTACGCACATTTCCTATGTCTCTCTCAGGTGCTGCACTTGACTGGTACAGCTCCCTTCCTAGCCATTCTCTCTTCTCATTCACACAATTGGCTCAGCTCTTCCTCGATCACTTTTCCATCAACATAACCAAGAAGGTCTCAATCACGGACCTCTATTCTATTCGGCAATTCGAGGACGAGTCCATAGCCGACTTCGTTGCTCGATGGAGAGGCCTTATCAACCAACTCTCCTTTTCCTTGCCCCAGGCTGAGCTTATTGAACTCTTTTCTCAAGCCTGTGCCCGACATATCTCTTCCACCCTGAGGGTTCAAACCTTCCGCACTTTTGACGAGGCCTTCACGATGGCCCGCAAACTTGAGTTGCGTGCCATCGAGGAGAATAAAGTCAAGTTGTGGAGTAAGAATCCCAGCTCTAAGACCAATGACCCTTCTTCTACTAAGCCATCATCATCCAATTCTAAATCCAAGGCTTCAGCTAATGCCGTGGTTGTCAGACCTTCATCTTCTTCGACCAATCAGCCTGAGCCATCTACATCTCAGAGCGCTACTCGGCAATTCCAGCAAAGATACGTGCAGCGACGATATACTCCTCTTGGAGAATCATATGCGTCTGTGCTGGAAAAGCTTCTTAAACAGGGGGTCCTCAATCTCCCTCAAGCCCAACCTCCTCCGCAATTCGATCCCTCACACGCCATCCCCGCGTGGTATAGGGAGCAAGACTTCTGCAGCTTCCATCGTGTTAAGGGCCATGACACAGAAAACTGCAAGACCTTTAAGAACATAATACAAGACATGCTTGAAAAGGGGGATCTCATCTTAGACAATCCAAATGCACCCCCTAATCAGGCCATTGACATCTTCAAACAACCTTTCCCCAATCATCCGCCAACTCAGAACAATGTCTAGACCTTAATTGATGACAATCATGAGCACAATATTCGAACAGTCAATACGGTCTCTCCTTTCGTCCCCAATCAACCTCTTGAGGTTAGTCCATCAATCAGTCCGTCACATGTGGATGAGCCTCTCTCCCCGGCTAGTTCTCCATTGACCTCTCTCATCTTGGAGGACGCCTCGGCCTTACCAGCACCACCAGTCTCGCCATCCTCCTTTCTGCAGCCAATGGAGGACCCGACCCTTCCTACTACTCAGCCACAAGTGGAGGGCACCGTCATCCCTGCCCCTTACCCGCTGGAGGAGCCTCGCTCCCCGGTTTCTTCTCCACCCAGGGAAGACCCTGTCTCCCCTTCGTCTTCATCTAAATCTTTCATGACTTCACCACACCATGCGTCTAAGACCACTACACCCATCTCGTCTTCAACCTTGCAACCATCAACATCTTCCTCTCAGCCATTTTCCCGGTTAGTGGAGAAGATCAAACTTCTCCCTCCAAGGAAAGTGACGCCTCAGGTGTTGTGGGAGCATCTTAAAGCCCTTCAACATACCCGCGCCCTCTCATCACATGCCGCTAATCCTCCCAAGACAGAATCTTGTCAGACTCTTGACAAAGACCAGACTCTCAAACCTCAACCAAACCCGTCCAAACCGAAGCCTGCATCTATCTCGTCTAGACCCATCAAGTCATTTGGCATTTGTCCTATCTCCACCCTCACTCACCCGCAAGTGAAGGTAGACTTAGGCCAGACCTCGACCAGCAGTAGTCTTCCAACCAAGACGAAGAAGACTGCCAGACCACAGAAACGAACGTCTCTTTCTCCGTCACCATTGCCATCCATTTTGGGCCCCCATCCTTCGACCTTGGCTAGCATCCTTCCCACTCTGGCCTTCAACCAAAACTCGTTGCCTCCTTTGCTTCCTCTGCCTATCTCCAGTCATCCCTCTCCTAAAAAGGAGGTATCAATCACCAAGAAAGAGCCGTCTCCATCTGTCACCGCGCCATCAACCCATAAGGTGGTACGGAAACCTCTTCTAACCTCGCCTAAGCAAAAGTCACCGACCTCGCGCATATCAAATAGCACAGACCCTCTATTGGGCTCATACTCATTGATATTGCGCCGACTTCTCCAGACTTCTGACATAACCCTTCTGCCCATCAAGCCTTTTCAACCTCTCGGGTCCAAGCCCTCCTGGTTCGACGATACGAAAATTTGCTTATATCATCGTACACCAGGACACGACACCGAGACTTGCTATGCCCTCAAGGCCGTCATTCACCGCCACATGGAGAAAGACACTCTTCTCCTTGAGGACACCCTTGACCAGACCCCGACTCCTTCCTGTCCAACTTCTTCAAACACGTCAACATCTCACCAGCAAGACATGACCCCTTCTTCGCCTCCCATTTTCGAAATCAATGCTATCCATATAACCACTAGGTCGCAAAAGGACAAGGCCAAGGAAAAAGCTGCCATTCCTTAGACCTATCCCTTCGTCAAGCCACCCCTTGCGCCCAAGCCTAAAATCTCTATACTTGGTGCATCCCAACCTTCTTCATCTTCCTCTTCTGGGCCAATTCACGACTCCATGCTGAAGCAGCTTCACCAGACACCTGTGAAGATGTCTCTTTATGACCTTATCCAAACCTCGCCTCAGCACCGTCAAGCCCTTATCCAAGCCTTGCAGGCAGCGGAGGTCTAACCTGAGGACCCCCAACCACTCGCTACCCTCGTCCATTCTTTGTCTCCTGTCGCCTCCATCACATTCAGCGATTCTGAGATTCCCACATCTAACACGGAAGATCAGGACGCCGCCCTCTTCATCACTGCCTATGTTGATCGGACACGCATTAAACGCGTTATGATCGACGGTGGCACTCGCATCAACATAATCTCTACCCACGCCTTTGACCAGCTGGCTCTTCCCAAGAACTGCATCTCCAAAACTGATGCGATCTTACGCTCTTTCAATGACACCACCACCACGACCATTGGCACAGTCATCCTCCACATTCGCGTTGGTCCATGCACAGTCCCAGAGCTCTTCTATATCATCGAAGGAGAGTTTCAATACAACCTTCTACTGGGCCGACCTTGGATCCTTGCCATGGCCTGTGTACCCTCCACCCTGCACCGTTGTGTGAAGTTCGAGCATGACAGGCAAGTCCACACCATTCCTGCTGACCCTTCACCCTTCAAGACTTGCAACACCACCTACCGTCCCAATGATGTCCTCATTCCCATCAAGCTGTCAACTCCGGCACCGCCTCCATCTGCGAAAGCTTCGACCAGTTCGCAATCAGCGGTTGCCCTCACCCCTCCTCTTCAAGCGCCGACCAAAGACCCCATGGAAGACATCTTCCAACGACTATCACTTGGGGAATATCGCTTGTTGACCCTCGACATGTTCCAAACTCCACAAGAGTATGGACGCCTTCACCTCAGTCCTAATTATGACCATCAGATTGGGACGGTCATACCTTATGGTCCTCCTCACTTCCAAACCAACTTTGTCTATGGGGGGCTTAATCAAGCTCCTACCAACGGCACTTCCCTCTCTTCACCCCAACCTTTCACATCTAATTTCTCATTTCTTGGCAACCCCGCCTTTGCACACACTTACCTTCACAGGTGTGCATGGAAGGGTTTTGGTTTCAGACGATATGAGCAGGGCTCCCATCAGCCCATCGAACCGCTCAATGATCACGATTCCAAGAAACGGTATGGCCTGGGATATCATGACCCCACTCAGGCTCCTTCCGACCTTTGTCCCGAACCAACCATTGACCAATCTCTTCCAGACTCACCCATCTCTCCTTCATCACCTATGGAGTCGGTGGTTTCCATCCCTCCTAGTTTTTTTTTTCCATAAACACCATCCGCCTGGAACCCCTGACTTATCAGCTCAATGGGGTGCCCAGGTCTCTCCCTCTCATCTTTCCTCGCATGGTAGAGGATGAGTCGGCAACCATTCACACTGTCCACTGCATTGACGATGACGCCATCCTTTCCTACATGGGTGCCGATGACTCTTTCGTCCAGCGTTTCCTCCCTTCCGAGACCCAGGTTATGTTAAATGAATCCACCGTTGACATCAACCTCCCTTCTTCTTCTGATGTTCCTCACGTCTTAAAGATTGGCCAATCTTTAGACGCTTAGGAACAGCTTGACTATGCCCAGTTCCTTTCCAACCATAGCAAGGCCTTTGCCTGGACTTATAGCGACATGCCTGGCATCGACCCCACCATTGCTACCCATAACATTGTCACCAAACCAGAGGCTAAGCCTGTTAGGCAGAAGCTTCAAAAGATGCATCCTCGCGTTGCGCTCCTTGTCAAAGAGGAGCTTCAACGCCTTCTTTCTGTCTCCTTCATCCAACCCATTGATTATCCACAGTGGGTCTCTAACATCGTCCCAGTTACTAAAGCAACTGGGGGGATTCGGATCTACACGGACTATCACGACCTTAACCTAGCCTGTCCCAAAGATGACTTTCCTCTTCCTAACATTGACCAGCTTGTTGATCTCACGGCCGGCCATGAGATGCTATCTCTCATGGACGGGTTTTCAGGATACAATCAAATCCTGATCGCACTGGAAGATCAGCACAAGACTACCTTTATCACCCCATGGGGGACCTTCTACTATCGAGTCATGCCTTTTGGCCTGAAAAATGCTGGTGCCACTTATCAGCGTGCCATGACCTACATTTTCCACGATCTCCTCCACAAAATCATGGAGGACTATGTGGATGACCTTCTCGACAAGTCCAAACTTTGCCGCGACCACTTGACCATTCTCACAATCATCTTCTCTCGCCTCCTTCAATACAATGTCCGCCTCAACCCCAAGAAGTGTGTCTTTGGGGTCCTCTCAGGCAAACTTCTCAGCTTCATCATTTCCTTCCGTGGTATCGAGATAGATCCCGCCAAGATCCGTGCTATCCTCGAAATGCCACCCCCGACCAATCTCAAGCAGCTTCGCAGTCTACAAGGGAAGCTCCAGTCCATTCGCCGTTTCATCTCGCAGCTTTCAGACCGCTGCCAACCTTTCCATCACCTCCTTAAGAAGGACGTCTCCTTTAAATGGGATAAGGACTATCAAGAGGCTTTTGAAGCCCTCAAAGGCTATCTGGTCTCTCCACTAGTCCTCATTCCACCTAAGGATGACCAACCCTTCTACCTTTATATCTCTGCTACCAACCATTCGTTAGGTGCCATGATCGCACACCGAGACGAGCATCATCGTGAGCAAGCGATTTACTACATCAGCCGAACACTGGTCGACTATGAAACTCGGTATACTCATACCGAGAAGCTCTGTTTGGCATTAGTCTTTTCCGCTACCAAGCTCCGCCACTATCTTCTCAACCACAAAACCTTTGTCATCACTCACACTGACCCTCTCAAGTACATGTACTCCAAGCCATATCAGAATCAACGTATGGCTCGGTGGCTCATGCTGCTTGCTGAGTTTGACTTTGCATTCATCCAACAGAAATCTATCAAGGGGCAAACCATCGCTGACCAACTGGCAAATGCCCCTCTTCTCGAAAACCAACCTTCGCACTGTGAGTTCCCCGACGAGTCTATCGCTACCCTTTCCACCGATGACACCGTATACCAAATGACTATGTTCTTTGACGGCTCCAAATGTCAACTCGGTGGGGGTGCGGGGGTCATCCTCATCCCACTCGAAGGGGAGCCCATGCCTCTATCTTTCAAGCTTGACTTTGATTGTACCAATAATATGGCCGAATACGAGGCCTTAATTTTGGGACTTCAGACTGCCCTTTCTCTCCACATCAAGTCTATCAACATCTTCAGTGACTCACAGCTCGTCGTTAATCAAGTTAACGGTTCGTATCTCTATAAAAATGAAGTTTTACAGAGGTATAAGAATCGTGCTGACCTTTTTTTGGCATCTTTCGACCATTACCTCCTGCAGACTGTTCCACGCTCTACGAACAAGTTTGCCGACACCATGGCTTCTCTTGCTTCGCATATCCCGTCTTCATCTTCATCATCCCATTTTTTTGTCACAGTGCATCATGTACCTTTGCCTTCATACATCTCTCCTCACATCGACCATATCAACACTGTCAATTCTAGCCCACAAGATGACTGGTATAAGCAACTTGTGGACTACTTGTCTCTTTCTGTCACTCCTCCCAACCTCTCTAGCAATGCGCGGTGAGCTTTCATCAAGTGCACAGCTCGCTATACCATGCTAGGGGGCCTTCTCTATAAGCGAGGCTTCGACGATATCCTTCTTCGTTGTCTAACTGCCGCTGAAGCTTCTCATGCCGTAAAGCAAGTCCATGACGGGATCTGTGGTGGACACTTCAGTGGAAACTCGGTTGCCAAGCGCATCCTTCGCCTGGGTTATTATTGGCCCACCCTTCATCAAGACTGTAGCGATTATGTTCGGCGTTGCATCAAGTGTCAGCAGCACTCTAACCTGCTTCATCTCCCCAGCCATGCCTTGCAAGTCGCTCAGGATTTTTGGCCTTTCTCTCAGTGGGGCTTGGATCTCATCGGTGAGATCAACCCTCACTCGTCTCTTCGTCATCAGTCCATCATCACTACCACTGAGTATTTCACCAAGTGGGTGGAAGCCATTCCTCTTGTCTCCACAAAAGCCGACAAAATTGTCGACTTCATCAGCAGCCACATCATCTGTCGTTTCGGTGTCCCTCACAAAATCATCACCGGCAATGGCAAGTCCTTCAAAAACAAGACTGTCCAAAAACTATGCGACTCATTTGGCATCAAACTCAGCTTTTCTTCGCCTTACTACCCACAAGCAAATGGGCAGGCCGAGGCTTCCAACAAAATTCTCACCAAAATTCTCATGAAGGTGGTCGACGATACAGGAAGGGATTGGCACGTTCATATCCCCTTCGCTTTGTGGACCTACCGCACTAGCATCCGAACCTCTACGGGTGCTACTCCCTTCTCTCTCGTGTACGAAACAGAGGCTATCTTACCTCTCGAAGTACAGATCCTGTCTCTCCGCATCTCCCTGCATGACATTCTCTCCAACAACAACTTTCGTCAAGATCGCCTAGCTCAACTTGAGTTACTCGACGAGCGCCGTCTTGATGCCCTTAATCATCTCCATGTCTACCAAAGTCGCATAAAGCGGGCCTAGGACAAAAATCTGTGAGAACGAGATTTCAACATCGGAGACCTCATCCTCAAAGAGAATCAGCACGTGACCAATATGGAGCAAAGTAAACGAGGCAAATTCACCCCCAATTGGCTTGGACCTTTTATCATCACGCACAAGTATGGGTCAGGGACTTATCGTCTGTCTTCCCTCGACAGACGGCCAGAACCTGAGCCTCTTAATGCGTTGCATCTTCGACCATTCTTCTGTTAGTCGAGTACTCGTCTACTTGACATGTAACTTGAGCTCGTCCCCTGAGCAATCCTCGTCCTCTTAAACCTCATCCCTTTCAACCCTATTCCCCTTTAACAAGTCCTCTACGACCCTTTTATGATGCATGGATGCTTTGTCCTAATAAAAGGGCGTCCTTGAGCTTCTACAGCCTTGTCCGTGACTCTCATTTCTATCAATATATACAAATCAAGATGTCAAAACATATCCATGGTCACTAAATCAAGTCAAATTCAAAAAGACAGACTGATCCCTCGAAGGACAGCTGTACTATCATTGCTGTATTACTAGACTGATCCCTTGAAGGACAGCTAGGCCAACTTTTCAAACATTATCAAGCAAAAATATAGACCACTCCCTCGAAGGATGGCTATGACTAATCTGGCAATAAACAGCACTTTTCTTAGAAGCTTCCCGCATCGATCAGCTTCGCAAACATGACCATACATCAAAAGACATCTCTATGCAGGCTTCCCGCATTGATCAGTCTGTGCCAAAAAAAAAAAAAACGAGTCACGGACATTGGCTTGTAGTTGTCTCAGGGTCTCCTATAAAAAGGGGCAAGGTTACTCCTGCTCTTAAACTGGGTTACCCTATCCTCCTCCTATCACCTGCTCAAGGGACTTCGAGCTCACTTTAATGTCAAAGTGATTCGATTACCGTTCTAACACCATACTGGTCAACAACGTAATGCATGAACGGGGCTTTGGTTCTAACAACCCCTATCTATGCTTCCTTTTTGGTCCTTGTCAATGAAAGAGCAATTTGCCTTTCACCTTTTCTCTACACTTTGGCCACATCAATTATCAACTCATCTCAAACCCAACCATTTTCATCATTTTCAGCTGACACCAACCTCGACACTTTCAACACGACATCAGGCATCGCCTTGTCCTTTTCACATAGTTTCTATGGACACCAATACACATGGAAACTACCGACCAGACCCAATTTATGTTAAGCATAAACCAATACTTGTTGAAGCATAAATAGACCTTCATTCATTTTTAGCATACATCCATCGCAACTATGGAAACTTGCTAGGGATGAAAGACTCTCGACCAATTCTACAAAATACACCATCTGTAGCATCTTTTTATCCTCATCTTAGCCTCATCATTTCGATGCTTGACCACATCTCATCATCGACCAATCTTCTCAATTTGTCCGAACTACATTGGTCTGAGGCCCTATGACCAGGGCTATGTAGGCAGCACTCAGATACCACATCTTCTGAGGTTAGCTCGACCACCCCCGTTTGTTCGTCTCTATGATGGATAAACCTTCTCTTCTTTGACTCTTATCAAGACCAATCATCGCCTTTGACCAAGACCAATCATCGCCTTTGACCAAGACCAATCATCGACTTTGACCAAGACCAATCAATCCCTCTGACCCTTCCTCCCTTTTAGGGAGAACTACATCGGCCTGAGGCCCCTATGACAGGGGCTATGTAGGCAGCACTCAGTTGACATGGGGTCTTCTGGGGTTAGCTCGGCCGCATCCTTTTGTCCATCCATCCTCTTGACCAATGACCATTGGAGATCATGCGTATCTTCTTTGACCTTCTTCCAAGCCAATGTTGCCTTGGTTATTTTTACGTGTATGCTACCTCACGGCTGGTTAGCAGAATTGTCCGCAAACTATTTTTGACCCTTCACAAGTATAGGATCACGAGCCAGTTGATCCCTACTACTTGTGGCTTTTTCGTGTTTCTGGGAGCACTTCCTGAGCCCTGGATACCTGGGACACGACGACCATTTGGAGCTTCAGCTTAGATTGAGTGACCCAATCAGCAGACGACTAAATGCTGGGGCCCGGTTACTTCAATTTTGGCACTCCTTGACCCTCGACATGCGACAATTTGACCTGACCCTCTCGTGAAGTGGACTACGCGCAATCACGACTATGGCAGCGTTTTCACTCACTCTCTTCTATCCCTTTCTCTGTCAAATCGACACTCGATCTTCGGTTCCCTTCTCTTGACTATCGCTTTGAGGGGGGAACACCTCATCCTTTCTCTGGGGCAACCAACTCCTGTTTTTGTCTTGTAGTTCATCTAGAACAACCAACAAGACAAAAAGGGGCAAATGTAGACACCGCAAACGTGTCTGCACCTTGGTTTTCCCCCTTGTCCACCTTAAACCCCTATCCTAACCCTTGGCCTCCATTTGATTAAAATAACCTAAGTATTTTAATCAAGTGGCCCCCTTTCCACCCTACCCTTGCCACCTTGGATCCTCCCTTGAATCCCTCCACCTTCCCCCTAGCATTTATTAGGCCAAATCTCTTCATTATCTCCCCCCACGCCCATTTTGGCATCCTCGTGATCGTTCTTCCCATAACCCCTCGCCCGGCGGCGTGCAAGAATGGGCAGAGGCTATTTTTAGCCTCTGTCCCCATCCTGCGACCACCGACGTCGGCGACCCTTCGGCCGATGTCGGTGAAACTACCAGCGTCGGTAGCCTTCATTATCCCTTTCTGCATCCGTTACAGCCCCTGGACCCTGGAGCTCGCAAATAGACTCCTCTTGGCGCTTTGGCTTTCGTCTCTCCTCCGTCTTGACCTCGTGCAACAGCAGCAACAGGTGCAAAGGCTCTGGATCAGGGATTTTCTTCTTGCAAACAAGTCTTCCGTGGCTCCAACAACAGCTCCTCCTTTCTTCAATCAGCAAGCCAAAGGTAAGCACAATTCTGTGTTTCATTTTATTTCTTTTATTTAGTCTTTAGTCATCTATCCTATCTATTATCTTCTGCTCTCTCTGTTCTTCCCCCTGAGAGGCTGCAAAGCCTTCTCAGGTCCTGTCCTCTGTGTCTCTTCCAACTTCCTCATCCTTCTGCCAAAAAGACCTTGCATAAGGCACCCAACCAGAACCAGACCACTCCCCAGTCCATCCAAATTTGTCCCCATTCACGAACCAAACCTGTCCACAGTCCAGAAAGCAACTCAGACCCGACTACAGGCCACAACCCCAACCGACGCCGGTCACTACCCCAACCGACGTCGGCAGGATAGCCGACGCCGGCAGATCAGATAACCGACGCCGGCAACATTTCCAACCTCGGTGACTGTCTTCAGCCCAACAGCTCCTTCAGGTAATCATTTTGTCTTTTCTTTCCTTTCTAATTTCTTTGTCACTTCTGTATTCTGGCATTCTGTCTTTTTATCAGTCACTTATCTCATCAAAACAGTGGGTTGACCTCCCTTAAGGAAGTTTTCACACTTCCGGGAACAAGCTTTTGCTTGGCAACCCACCGCCTATCCATCTAACATTTTCTTGTCTAAGTTTCCTTTTTTTTGCAGGTGTCATTCCTCCACAGCCAAAGAGGAGTGCCCACAAGCATCTGGATTTACGGTGCGCGATCTTTAGTCCAGGTACTTCCCATGCCTTGTCCATTATCTTTTTAGTTTCTTCTTTCTTTATGGTCTGAAAAGCAAAATTTGAGTAGAAACACCAAGGCCTGGTTGGTTCTGGTAATGGCATGTACAATCCTTGCTTCTTATTTTTTGGCTTGGCTATCGCACATGAGGTGAAATATTTGAGATATCTTTCCACATCTTTTCGCATATGGGGCTAGTAGAAGTGTTTTTTAAGAACTACCAATGTCTTTTCGATACCAAAGTGTCTAGCTATCTTGCTGAAGTGTGCTTCCCATATCATCTTTTATTGCTCTACAACTAGAACATAGATGTGCCCTATATGACAGAGGACATTATCTTACAAATATAAATTAGAAACATGTTTACCTTTTTGAAGCACTTGATATGTATCAGTAAAGGTAAGATCTACTTCATACAGAGCACCCCAAGTGGCAGTCTCATGTCTACACAGGTCAAGAACTGTTGTGAGTGCTATAATTATCAAGTGGCTCAGACAATCTACAGTTATATTTAAGCTCCCCTTTTGTGTTTGATTATCAAGTGGAATTTTTGAAGATATGTGGCCCACTTTTGGTGCCTCTCATTTCATAGTTTACTTTGTGTCTGGATGAATTCCAATGGTCTATAGTCAGTGTGGATGACCATATCTTTCCCCAAGATGTAGTGTTTCCATTGTTTGCAGGCTTACACAATGGCATAGAGATACTTATCATATGTTGGATATTTTTTGACTATATTAGTGAAAGTTTCACTGTGATATGAAATAGGATGTCCATGTTGCATGATGACATCTCCCATGGCATATTCAGATTCATCTGTCATCAAATTAAAAGGTTGATGCAAATCTGGCAAGGCAAGAACAGGGGCTAAGTAGAGTCTATTCTTCAAATTCTCAAATTCCCTTTGTTGTATTTCACCCTAATAAAATGTAGTTTTAGTTCCTCTTTTAGTCACTTGGGTTAGTGACCAAGCAACATGTGAAAATCCAAGAACAAATCTGTGATAGAAATTTGCAAGACCCAAAAAGCTATGAAGCTCTATGAGGGTCCTTGGTTTGGGCCATTCTTGAATAACCTAAATCTTTTTTGGATCAACATGGACCCCTTCCTTATTCATAATGTACCTGAGGTACTGAATTGTTGTCATCTCAAATGTGCATTTGTTAAGATTTGCATACTTGTGCTCCCGAAGAGTTTGAAGCACCTTATGAACATGTTGCAAATGTTCTTCCCATGTTCTGCTATAGATGAGTATGTCATCTAAGTAGACAACAATGAATGAGTTGGTGAAGGGTTGTAAGATGTCATCCATCATCCTCATGAAGGTTTCAGGTGTGATAGTTAAGCCAAAAGGCATAACCAACCATTTAAAGATCCCCTCCTTAGATTTGAATGCAGTCTTCCAAAAATCAGTGGGATCAATGGGAATTTGGTGATAACCATATTTGAGATCAATTTTGGTGAAGAACTTCACACCCCACAGCTGATCTAGCAGGTCATCAATCCTAGGGAGAGGGTAGTGATTCTTCACAGAGATTTTATTCAGGGCTCGATAGTCAATGCAAAGCCTCCATGTTCCATCTTTCTTCAATGCCAAGACAATTGGGCTACAACAATGTGAATATCTTGGTCTGATATGACCTTTTTGGATCAATTCTTGAATCTATCTTTTTAGCTCATCATTCTCCAAAACTAATCTATGATACACAGGACTATTAGGCAAAGGTGATCCTAAGATCAAATCGATAGAATGTTTTACCTAGAAATGCAGTGGAACTCCTGTGGGTGACTTGAATAAGTCATCATATTCTCCTATGGTTCATCCTATATGATTTTTTTGTTGTGTTGATTGTGTAGTTAGGACTGCAACACCAGCCTTCTTGGATTTTTGTGGTTTGACCACCATGAGAACAAATTGCTTTGTCTTCTCCACCAATCGCTTACATTGCTTAGCACTGATTAGGGAGACAAATGTGGGAGGTGGTACCTCTAGTACTCTATAACACCATGTTCCAAGAGTGAGGGTGATCCTTTAAGTTCATGATTCATAGATGTCATATTGCTCATACATGAATGTCTAAACAAGGAGTACATCACAAATATCTAAATTGACCACATCACACAAGACTTCATCTTGGAATGGTTTTATAGCATATGAAAGAAGACACTGATGGGTGACATAGAGGTCTCTCTTTGGGCTTAACCATCCAATATTTTAGGGATTTGGATAAGGCTTCATTGATAGATTTAGACTTTTCATAACTTTAGAGGATATTAAATTCTTTTGACTCTCACTATCAAGAATGAAATGTAGAGGCTTACCTTTTACCCATAATTTGGAGTGAAATAATCTTTCCTTGTCATCTGGTCTTTCCTCATGGGTCTATGATGAAGTGAAAATGGTTTTAGGCTTAGCATCTATAATTTCTTATTCATCCACTTTGACTGTGGGTTGTGTATGAGGCAGAGTAGTAGATGTCGAGTATTATGACTCAAAAAGTAGTGACTTGATGGCTCGACATTCTTCTTTGGAGTGAGTTCTAGTTTTATGGTAATCACACCATTTTCCAGCCTTCCCTTTCTAAAATTTCTCATCCTGAAACTCCTTTTGCTTCTAATTTTGGCCTCGTGTTTGACCTTCCTTGTCACTTTTCCATTTTGAGGGTTGACTCTTTGTATTCTTTCTGAAATGCTTTTGTCCAATCTTCACTATGAATTTGTATGCCTCACCGAGGGTTTCTAAAATGAAGAGTTCCATTTCCCCTCATATGTACCACTGCAGTCCACCATGATATTTGAGAGTCTTATGTTTCTCACTTTCTTGAATGCCCAATCTTGCAGACAAAGAATGAAAAGTGTCTGTGTAATTTTGAATAGATTGGTCCTTATCTTAATGAAGTTGTTACCACTATATGTACAGATCATCATATGCTCCAATGGGATAGTCTTCTTCTTTCACCACTTCTACAAAATCATCCCAGGTAGGTTCCACATCAAGGCCAATGTCATCTGTAGTTAAACTCTTTTTGTACACTTTCCACCAGTTTTTCATGGGCAGTGATGCTTTTAAAAGAACAAAAGTGATATTTTATCCATCAGTGAACTTATTTACAAAGAAGTAGGAAGATAGTTGATCTAACCAATTTTATACTACATCAGCAGTGATTTTGCCTTCAAATGTAGGAATATCAAAATATACCTAAACCTTGAAGGGTGTTGGGGCACTGAAGGGATGTTCCCTAGATGAGGAGCCAAGAAGTGTAGCCATGGAGCCAGAATTTCCCATCGAGAGTGTTTGAAAAATTTGTCCAATTTTTTGTAGCATTTATGCTTGTTTCCATTATAGGGCTTCATTCACCATTTCCTTGAAAGGATCAGATGTCTCAGTGTCATCTGCCATTTGAAGTCATTTGGAGTGAACAAGTGGAAAGTTTAGAAGCTTTGTTGTTTCCCACCCAAGCTTCTTGTAGCCTAACCTCATCCTCAAGATCATACACTCTCAAGACAAACCATTATGATACCACTGATCCAAAACTCAAAAGTTCTAGTTGATAAATATTTCAATAGCATAGAAATAACACAGTAACAATGAATTCTCTAAGAAGAGATGTAGTATTACTCAAGATCGCAATACAAATATATGTTTATCTCAAGGAAGAGATGTCTATCTTCACATTTCAAGTTACCTCTTCTTTATACACATTTTGAAAGCATGGGGAGGATGTGGAAGGTCACCAATCTCAAGGGATATTAAGTGGTTCAACTTCCAAGATTTAAAACAATAGAGAATTCGAGGAATTACTATTTTTAGAAACTTACTATTTTTTTAGACTGCACTACTAAAATTAAAATTTTGGGCACTTCCATTGGGTTTTCTAGGGTCAAACTTTATCAATCAGATCTCAATGCCATCTCACAATGTTATCCTCATTCTTAACTTTCCAACGGTTCAAATGGTGAGTCAATTAGAGCTATGATGTAAAAGTTATGGCTCCCAAAAGTTATGTCATCAATTGGGGTGGAACTGTCACCTAAATTATTGCTCGGATCATTCCTCACTCCATAAAAATCAATGGTCCCAATTGCATCAATGTTATCCATCAAGTGTGGTAGTTGTGTCTTGATTTGATTCTCTGTGAGCCACTCACCTTGGTGGCTAAGCTAGCCCCTTTTCACCACTCGATAAAGCAGAATAGAGTGTCCTCTTGTTGTCTTCATCCAGGTGTCCACAATCTGATCCTCTTCCACAAGAGAAAAACTCTATGGATCAAGCTCATCAATTTCTAGTTGTTCTGCTACAACTGAAGTGTCCAATATAGGTGGGTGACATGGTTTGAGGAGCTCCACATTGAATATTGGATGTAGACCAAGGTAGGCTGGTAGGTTCAACTCAAAAGCATTTTCTCCAACTTTTTTAGTGATGGTGTAGGGAACATATCGCAGAGGCTGAATCTTTCTGTGTGGGCTTGCAAGTCATTCCTTATGAAGCCATAACCAAACCTTGTCACCCATAACAAAATGGTGTGCAATCTTATGTTTTTCATGGCGTTGCTTATACTTCTGATTCATCTTCTCCAGGATGTCATGAACTTGTTACTGGATTTGTTGCACTTCCTCAATAAACTTTGTTGCTTTTGCTACCTCAAATCTTCCATGAGGTGTGTATTCCATGGTGGAAAATGGAAAATTTATATAAATTGGTGCCATGGATTGGAACCCAAAACATACTTGGAATAGATTGTTCTTGGTTGAGCTAGGTAGCGTTTGATTGTATCCATGTTATATGAAAAGAAGTCCCTCATCCCATGTGAGTGGATGTTTGGAGTGATACATCTAAATCATGTGAACAATCAAGTGGTTTACCACCTCTTTTTGACCATCAGTTTGTGGATGAAGGGTTGTATACTTCATCAGCTTCCTATCCATCATCTTTCATAGAGTGGACCAGAAGATGCTCAAAAACCTGTTATCTCGATATGAGACAATGGACTTGGGGAGACCAAAATGGAGCCATACATGACTAAAATATAGTTGAACAGTTTCCTCAGTAGATATATTTTTCTTACAAGAAATCATGATAGCCATTTTTTTAAAATGATCAACTACAACAAAAATATAGTCCTTACCATGTTTTGAAGTGGGAAAACCTGAGAGAAAATCCATTGAGACAAATTCCCAAGGCCGAGTTGGTTCTGGTAATGGCATGTACAATCCTTGATTCTTATTTTTTGGCTTGCCTATCACACATGGGGTGAAATATTTGAGATATCTTTCCACATCCTTTTGCATATGGGGCTAGTAGAAGTGTTTTTAAAGAACTGCCAATGTCTTTTCGATACCAAAGTGTCCAGCTGTCCTATTGAATTGTGCTTCCCATATCATCTTTTATTGCTCTGAAACTAGAACATAGATGTGCCCCATATGATAGAGGAAATTATCTTGAAAATATAAATCAAAAACATGTTTACCTTTTGGAAGCACTTGATATGTATCAGCAAAGGTAGAATTTGCTTCATACAGAGCACCCCAAGTGGCAGTCTCATGTCCGCACAGGTCAAGAACTATTGTGAGTGTAGTAATTGGCAGGTGGCTCAGACAATCTACAGCTATATTTGAGCTCCCATTTTTGTGTTTGATTATCAATTGGAATTGTTGAAGACATGTGGCCCACTTTTGGTGCCTCTCATTTCATAGTCTGCTTTGTGTCTGGATGAATTCCAATGGTTTGTGGTCAATGTGGATGACCATCTCTTTCCCCAAGATGTAGTGTTTCCATTGTTTTTAGGCTTACACAATGGCATAGAGCTCCTTATCATTTATTGGATATTTCCTAACTATATCAGTGAAAGTTTCACTATGATATGCAACAAGATGGCCATGTTGCATGATGATAGCTCCCATGGCATATTCAGATGCATCTGTCATCAACTCAAAAGGTTGATGCAAATCTAGCAAGGTAAGAATAGGGGCTAAGCAGAGTCTATTCTTCAAATTATCAAATGCCCTTTTTTGTATTTCACCCCACTAAAATGTAGCTTTAGATCCTCCTTTAGTCACTTGGATTAGTGACCAAGCAACATGTGAAAATCCAAGAACAAACCTGTGGTAGAAATTTACAAGACCCAAAATGTTGTGAAGCTCTATGAGGGTCCTTCGTGTGGGCCATTCTTGAATAACCTAAATCTTTTTTGGATCAACATGGACCCCTTCCTCATTCACAATGTACCTGAGGTACTGAATTATTGTCATCTCGAATATACATTTGTCAAGATTTGCATACAACTTGTGCTCCTGAAGAGTTTGAAGCACCTTAGGAACATGTTGCAAATGTTCTTTCCATGTTTTGTTATAGATGAGTATGTCATCTAAGTAGACAACCATTAATGAGTTGGTGAAGGGTCATAGGATGTCATGCATCATCCTCATGAAGGTTGTAGGTGTGTTAGTTAAGCCAAAAGGCATAACTAACCATTCAAAGAGCCCCTCCTTAGATTTGAATGTAGTCTTCCAAACATCAGTGGGATTGATGGGAATTTGGTGATAACTAGATTTGAGATCAATTTTGGTGAAGAACATCACACCCCAGAGTTGGTCCAATAGGTCATCAATCTTGGGGAAAGGGTAGCGATTCTTCATAGAGATTTTATTCAGGGTTCGATAGTCAATGCAAAGCCTCCATGTTCCATCTTTCTTCTGTGCCAAGATAATTGGGCTATAACAAGGTGAAGAGCTTGGCTTAATGTGACCCTTTTGGATAAATTATTGAATCTATCTTTTTATCTCATCATTCTCCAAAACTGATCTGTGATACACAAGACTGTTAGGCAAAGGTGATCCTGGTATCAAATCGATAGAATGTTTTACTTGGCAATGCAGTAAAACTCTTGTGGGTGACATGAATAAGTCATCATATCCTCTTATGGTTCATCCTATCTAATTTTATTATTGTGTTGATTGTGTAGTCAGGACTACAACATCGGCCTTCTTGGATTTCTATGGTTTGACCACCATGAGAACAAATTGCTTTGTCTTCTCCACCAATCTCTTGCATTGCTTAGTATTGATCAGGGAGATAGATGTGGGAGGCGGTACCTCTGGTACTCTATAGCACCATGTTTGAAGAGTGAGGGTGATCCTTTAGGTTCATGATTCATAGATGCCATGTCACTCATACATGAAAGGCTGACCAAGGAGTACATCACAAATATCTAAATTGACCACATCACACAAGACTTCATCTTGGAATGGTTTTATAGCATATGAAAGAAGACATTGATGGGTGACATGGAGGTCTCTCCCTGGTCTCAACCATCCAATATTGTTGGGATTTCGATGAGGCTTCATGGATAGATTTAGACTTTTCACAACTTTAGCAGAGATTAAATTCTTTTGACTCCCACTATCAAGAATGAAATGTAGAGGCTTACCTTTTACCCATAATTTGGAGTGAAAAAATATTTCCTTGTCATCTAGTCTTTCCTCACAGGTCTCTGATGAAGTGATGAAGGTGTCAGGATCAGCATCTACAATTTCTTCTTCGTCCTCTTTGACTGTGGGTTGTGTATGAGGCAGAGTAGTAGATGTTGAGTATTGTGACTCAAAAAGTAGTGACTTGATGGCTCAACATTCTTATTTGAAATGAGTTCCAATTTTGTGGTAATCGCACCATTTTCCAACCTTCCCTTTCTAGGATTTCTTATCCTAAAACTCTTTTTGCTTCTAATTTTGGCTTTGTGTTTGACCTTCCTTGTCATTTTTCCATTTTGAGGGTTGACTCTTCATATTCTTTCTATTGTGCTTCTATTCAATCTTCACTGTGAATTTATATGCCTCATTGAGGGTTTCCAAATTAAAGAGTTCCATTTCCCCCCATATGTACCATTGCAGTCCACCATGATATTTGAGAGTCTTATGTTTCTCACTTTTTTGAATGGCCAATCTTGCAGACAAAGAATGAAAAGTGTCTATCTAATCTTGAATAGATTGGTCCTTACCTTGGCAAAGTTGTTGCCACTGTATGTACAGATCATCATATACTCCTATGGGATTGTATTCTTCTTTCACCAATTCCACAAATTCATCCCAGGTAGGTTCCACCTCAAGGCCAATGTCATCTATTCTAAACCTATTTTTGTACACTTCCCACCATTTTTTCATGGGCAGTGATGTTTTCAAAACAGCAAAAGTGATCTTTTTTCCATCAGTGAAATTATTTATAGAGAAGTAAGAAGACAATTGATCCAACCAATTTTCTACTGCATCAACATTGATTTTGCCTTCAAATGTAGGAATAAAAAAATTTACCTAAACCTTGAAGGGTGTTGGGGCACTAAAATGATGTTCCTTGGATGAGGAGCTAGGAAGTGTAACCACAGAGCCAAAATTTCCCATCGTGAGTGTTTGAAGAATTTGATAAAATTGTTGTAACATCTATGCTTGTTTCCATTGGAGGGCTTCATTCACCATTTCCTTGAAATGATTGGATGTCTTAGTTTCATCCGCCATTTGAAGTCATTTGCAGCAAACTGGTGAAAAGCTTAGAAGTTCTGTTGTTTCCCACCCAAGCTTCTTGTAGCCTGACCTCATCCTCAGGATCATACACTCTCATGACTAACCAATCTGATACCATTGATCCAAAACATAGAATTTATGGTTGATAAATATTTCAATATCATATGAATAACATAGTAATAATTAATTCTTTGAGAAGAGATGTAGTATTACTCAAGATCGTAATACAAATATATGTTTATCTCTGGGAAGAGATGTCTGTCTTCACTTTTTGGGTTACCTATTCTTTTATAAAAAAATTTAAATCATGTGGAGGATGTGGAAGGTCACCAATATCAAGGGATATTAGGTGGCTTGAATTTTAAGATTTAAAACAATACAGAATTCGAGGAATTACTATTTTTAGAAACTTACTATTTTTAGACTGCACTACTAAAATTGAAATTTAGGGCACTTATGTTGGGTTTTCAAGGGTCAAAATTCATTGAGTATATACCAATGCCAACTAATGACTTTCTCCTCATTATTATCTTTCCAATGATTCACACGGTGAGTTAGTTGGAGCTACGGTGCAAAAGCTATGGCTCTCAGAAGTTTTGTCATCAATTGGGGTGGAACTGTCACCCGAATTTTCACCTAAATTGTTTCCCAGATCATTCCTCCCTCCTTGAAAATAAATGGTCCCCATTGCATCAATGTTCCCCATCAGGTGTGTTAGTTTTGTCTTGAATTGATTCTTTGTGAGCCACTCACCTTGGTGGCTAAGTTGGCCCCTTTTGACCAATCGATAAAGTGGAATAGAGCATCCTCTTGTTGTCTTCATCCAAGTGTCCACAATATGATCCTCTTCCATTGGAGAAAAACTATATGGATCAATATCATCAATGTCTAGTTGTTCTTCTATAATTACAGTGTCCAATAGAGGTGGGTGATATGGTTTGAGGAGCTCCACATTGAATATTGGATGCAGACCAAGGTAGGCTGGTAGGTTCAACTCAAAAGCATTTTCTCCAACTTTTTTGGTGATGATGTAGGGACCATATCATAGAGGTCAAATCTTTCTATGTGGGCCTGTAAGTTATTCCTTCTGAATTCACAACCAAACCTTTTCACCCATAGCAAAATGTTGTGCAATCTTATGTTTGTCATGGCATTGCTTATACTTCTAACTCATCTTCTCTTAGATGTCATGAACTTATTGTTGGATGTGTTGCATTTATTCAATAAACTTTGTTGCTTTTTCTGCCTCAAAAATTCCATGAGGTGTGTATTCCATGGTGTAAAATGGAATAGCTATATCAATTGGTGCCATGGGTTGGAACCTAAAACATACATGGAATGGATTGTGCTTGGTCAAGCTGTGCAGCACCCGATTATATCCATGTTCTATGAAAATAAGTCCCTCATCCCATGTGCATGGATGTTTAGAGTGATACATCTGAATCATGTGAACAATCAAGTAGTTTACCACCTCTTTTTGACCATTAGTTTGTGGATGAAAGGCTGTAGACTACATCAGCTTAGTATCCATCATATTCCATAGAGTGGACGAGAAGATGCTTAGGAACCTGCTATCTCGATCTGAGACAATGGACTTGGGGAGACAAAAATGGAGCCATACATGACTAAAATATAGTTGAGTAGTTTCCTCAGTAGATATATTTTTCTTACAAGCAATCATGATAGCCATTTTTTAAAAATGATCAACTACCAAAAAAATACAATCCTTACCTTGTTTTGAAGTGGGCAAACCTGAGAGAAAATCCATTGAGACGGATTCCCAAGGCCGGGTTGGTTCTAGTAATTGCATGTACAATCCTTGATTCTTATTTTTTGGCTTGGCTATCACACATGGGGTGCAATATTTGAGATATATTTCCACATCCTTTTGCATATGGGGCCAGTAGAAGTGCTTTTTAAGAACTGCCAATGTCTTTTTGATACCAAAGTGTCTAGCTGTCCTACTGAAGTGTGCTTCCCATATCATATTTTGTTATCTAAAAATGGAACACAAATGTGCTCCATATGACAAAGGACATTATCTTACAAATATAAATCAAAAACATGTTTACCTTTTTGAAGCACTTGATATGTATTAGCAAAGGTAGGATTTGCTTCATACAGAGCACCCTAATTGGTAATCTCATGTCTGCACAAGTCAAGACCTATTGTGAGTACAATAATTGGTAGGAAGCTTAGACAATCTATAGTTTTATTTGAGCTCCCCTTTTTGTTTTTGATTATCAAGTGGAATTGTTGAAGATATGTGACCCACTTTTGGTGCCTCTCATTTCATAGTTTGCTTTGTTTCTGGATGAATTCCAGTGGTCTGTGGTCAATGTGGATGACCATGTATTTCTAAAAAATGTAGTTTTCCATTGTTTTTAGGCTCACATAATGGCATATATCTCCTTATCGTATGTTCTCCTCATTCTTATCTTTCCAACAGTTCAAACAGTGAGTCAGTTAGAGCTACGGTGCAAAATTTATGACTCCCAGAAGTTCCATCATCAATTGGGGTGGAACTATCACCCGAATTATCACCTAAATTGTTTCCCAGATCATTCCTCCCTCCTTAAAATGCAATGGTCCCCATTTCATCAATGTTCCCCATTAGGTGTGGTAGTTGTGTCTTGATTTGATTCTCTATGAGCCACTCACCTTGGTGGCTAAGCTGGCCCCTTTTGACCACTCGATAAAGTGGAATAGAGCGTCCTCTTGTTGTCTTCATCTAAGTGTCCACAATATGATCCTCTTCCATTGGATAAAAACTCTATGGATCAATATCATCAATTTCTAGTTGTTCTTCTATAATTGAAGTGTCCAATAGAGGTGGGTGATATGGTTTGAGGAGCTCCACATTGAATATTGGATGCAGACCAAGGTAGGCTGGTAGGTTCAACTCAAAAGCATTTTCTCCAAAATTTTTGTTGATGTTGTAGGGACCATATCATAGAGGTTTAATCTTTCTTTGTGGGCCTGTAAGTTATTCCTTCTGAAGTTACAACCAAACCTTGTTACCCATAGCAAAATGGTGTGCAATCCTATGTTTGTCATGGCGTTGCTTACACTTCTGATTCATCTTCTCTTGGATGTCATGAA
Organism: Torreya grandis; assembly: GCA_037957365.1. Classification (NCBI taxonomy): domain Eukaryota; kingdom Viridiplantae; phylum Streptophyta; class Pinopsida; order Cupressales; family Taxaceae; genus Torreya; species Torreya grandis. The sequence goes on from JARHVA010005320.1 coordinate 188,389, forward strand.
CTTGTTGTTGGATGTGTTTCATTTATTCAATAAATTTTTTTTCTTTTGCTGCCTCAAATCTTCCATGAGGTGTGTATTCCATGGTGTAAAATGGAATAGCTATATCAATTGGTGTCGTGGGTTAGAACCTAAAACATACTTGGAATGGACTATGCTTGGTCAAGCTGTGAAGCACCTAATTGTATCCATGTTCTATGAAAATAAGTCCCTCTTCCATAGAGTGGATGAGAAGATGCTTAGGAACCTGTTATCTCGATTTGAGACAATGGACTTGGGGAGACCAAAATGGAGCCATAAATGACTAAAATATATTTAACCAGTTTCCTCAGTAGATATATTTTTCTTACAAGCAATAATGATAGCCATTTTTGAAAAATGATCAACTACCAAAAAAATATAGTCCTTACCATGTTTTTAGGTGGGCAAACCTGAGAGAAAATCCATTGAGATGGATTCCCAAGGCCAGATTGGTTCTAGTAATGGCATGTACAATCCTTGCTTCTTATTTGTTGGCTTGGCTATCACACATGGGGTGCAATATTTGAGATATCTTTCCACATCCTTTTGCATATGGGGCCAGTAGAAGTGTTTTTGAAGAACTGCCAATGTCTTTTTGATACCAAAGTGTCCAAATGTCTTACTGAAGTGTGCTTCCCATATCATCTTTTGTTCTCTACAAATGGAACACAGATGTGCCCCATATGACAAAGGACATTATCTTGCGAATAGAAATTAGAAACATGTTTACCTTTTTGAATCACTTGATATGTATCAACAAAGGTAGGATCTGCTTCATACAGAGCACCCCAAGTGGTAGTCTCATGTCCAAACAAGTCAAGAACTATTGTGAGTGTAGTAATTGGTAGGCAGCTCAGACAATCTACAGTTGTATTTTAGCTCCTCTTTTTGTGTTTGATTATCAAGTGGAATTGTTGAAGATATGTGGCCCACTTTTGGTACCTCTCATTTCATATTTTTCTTTGTGTCTTGATGAATTCCAATGGTTTGTGGTCAGTGTGGATGACCATCTATTTCCTCAAGATATAGTGTTTCCATTGTTTGTAGGCTTGCACAATGGCATAGAGCTCCTTATCATATGTTGGATATTTCTTGACTATATCAGTGAAATTTTCACTATGATATGCAATAAGATGGCCATGTTTCATGATTATAGCTCCCATTGCATATTCAGATGCATATGTCATCAAATCAAAAGGTTGATGAAAATCTAGCAAAGCAAGAACAGGGGTTGAGCAAAGTTTATTCTTCAAATTGTCAAATTCCCTTTGTTGTATATCACCCCACTAAAATGTAGCTTTAGCTCCTCCTTTAGTCACTTGGGTTAGTGACCAAGCAACATGTGAAAATCTAAGAACAAACCTGTGGTAGAAATTTACAAGACCCAAAAAGTTGTGAAGCTTTGTGAGGGTCCTTGGTGTGGTCCATTCTCGAATAACCCAAATCTTTTTTGGATCAACATGGACCCCTTCCTCATTCATAACTAAGCTAAGGTACTAAATTTTTGTCATCTCGAATGTGCAATTATGAAGATATGCATATAACTTGTGCTCCCAAAGAGTCTGAAGAACCTTACAAACATGTTGCAAATGTTCTTCCCATGTTTTGTTATAGATGAGTATGTCATCTAAGTAGACAACCATGAATGAGTTGGTGAAGGGTCATAGGATGTCATCCATCATCCTCATGAAGGTTTTAGGTGCGCTAGTTAAGCCAAAAGGCATAACCAACCATTTAAAGAGCCCCTCCTTAGATTTGAATGCAGTCTTCCAGATATCAGTGGGATCGATGGGAATTTAGTGATAACCAGATTTGAGATCAATTTTGGTGAAGAACTTCACACCCTAGAGCTGGTCCAGTAGGTCATCAATCTTGGGGAGAGGGTAGCTATTCTTCATAGAGATTTATTCAGGGCTTGATAGTCAATGCAAAGCCTCCATGTTCCATCTTTCTTCGGTGCCTAGATATTTGGGCTACCATAAGGTCAAGAGCTTGGCCTGATGTGACCCTTTTGGATCAATTCTTGAATCTATCTTTTTATCTCATCATTCTCCAAAATTGATCTATGATACATAGGACTATTAGGCAAAGGTGATCCTAGGATCAAATTGATAGAATGTTTTACATGGCAATGCAGTGGAACTCCTGTGGGTGACTTGAATAAGTCATCATATTCTCTTGTGGTTCATGGTATCTAATTTTTTTGTTGTGTTGATTGTGTAGTCAGGACTCAAACATCAGCCTTCTTGTATTTCTATGGTTTGACCACCATGAGAAAAAATTACTTTCACTTCTCCACCAATTTCTTGCATTACTTAACACTGATCAGGGAGATAGATGTGGGAGGTGGTACCTCTGGTACTCTATAACACCATGTTCCAATGGTGAGGTTGATCCTTTGGTTTCGTGATTCATAGATTCCATGTCGCTCATACATGAATGGCTGACCAAGGAATACATCACAAACATCTAGATTGACCACATCACACAAGACTTCATCTTGGAATGGTTTTATAGCATATGAAATAAGACCCTGATGAGTGACACGGAGGTCTCTCCCTAGGCTCAACCATCCAATATTGAAGGGATTTGGGTGAGGCTTCATGGATAGATTTAGAATTTTCACAACTTTAGTATAAATTAAATTCTTTTGACTCTTAGTATCAAGAATGAAATGCAGAGGCTTGCCTTTTACCCATAGTTTGGAGTGAAATAATATTTCCTTGTCATCTGGTCTTTCCTCATGGGTCTGTGATGAATCGATGATGGTGTTAGGCTTATCATCTACAATTTATTCTTTGTCCTCTTTGACTATGGGTTGTGTATGAGGTAGAGTAGTAGATGTTGAGTATTGTAACTTAGAAAGTAGTGACTTGATGGCTCGACATTCTTCTTTGGAGTGAGTTCCAATTTTGTGGTAATCACACCATTTTCCAGCCTTCCCCTTCTAGGATTTCTTATCCTAAAACTCCTTTTGCTTCCAATTTTGGCCTCGTGTTTAACCTTCCTTGTCACTTTCCCATTTTGTGGGTTGACTCTTTATATTCTTTTTGCCATGCTTCTGTTCAATCTTCACTGTGAATTTGTATGCCTCACCGAGGTTTCCAAATTGAAGAGTTCCATTTCCCCTCATATGTACCATTTCAGTCCACCATGATATTTGAGATTCTTATGTTTCTCACTTTCTTGAATGCCCAATCTTGCAGACAAAGAATGAAAAGTATCTTTTTAATCTTAAACAGATTGGTCCTTACTTTGGCGAAGTTGTTGCCACTATATGTACAAATCATCATATGTTCTGATGGGATAGTATTCTTCTTTCACCACTTTAAAAAAATTATCCCAGGTAGGTTCCACCTTAAGGCTAATGTCATCTATATTGAACCTCTTTTTGTACACTTCCCACAAGTTTTTCATGGGCAGTGATGCTTTCAAAAGAGCAAAAGTGATCCTTTCTCCATCGGTGAACTTATTTACAGAGAAGTAGGAAGACAGTTGATCCAACTAATTTTCTACTACATCAGCATTGATTTTGCCTTAAAATGTAGGAATATCAAAATTTACATGAACCTTGAATGGTTTTGGGGCACTGAAAGGACGTTCCATGGATGAGGAGCCAGGAAGTGTAGTCACGGAGCTAGAATTTCCCATTGGGAGTGTTTGAAGAATTTGGGAAAATTATTGTAGCATCTATGATTGTTTCCATTAGAGGGCTTCATTCACCATTTCCTTGAAAGAATCAGATGTATCGATTTCATCTACCATTTTAAGTCATTTGGAGAGAACAGGTGGAAATTTTGAAAGCTCTGTTGTTTCCCACCCAAGCTTCTGATAGCCTGACCTCGTCCTCAGGATCATACACTCTCAAGACAAACCGTTATGATACCATTGATCTAAAAATAAAAATTTATAGTTGATAAATATTTCAATAGCATAGAAATAACATAGTAATAATTAATTCTTTGAGAAGAGATGTAGTGTTACTCAAGATCACAATACAAATATATGCTTATCTCTGGGAAGAGATGTATGTCTTTAGATTTCAAGTTACCTCTTCTTTTATACACATTTTAAAATCATGGGGAGTATGTGAAAGGTCAAAAATATCTAGTGAGATTAAGTGGTTCAACTTCCAAGATTTAAAACAATACAAAATTTGAGGAATTACAATTTTTAGAAACTTATTATTTTTAGACTACACTACTAAAATTGAAATTTGGAGAACTTCCATTAGGTTTTAGGGTGTCAATATTTACTAATAATATTCCAATTCCATCTCATGATTTTATCCTCATTCTTATCTTTCCAATGGTTCAAACGGTGCATCAATTGGAGCTGCAGTGCAAAAGTTATGGCTTCCGAAAGTTCTGTCATCAATTAGGGTAGAACTGTCACCCGAATTGTCACCTAAATTATTGCCTGAATCATTCCTCCCTCCTTGAAAATAAATGGTCCCCATTGCATCAATGTTCCCCATCAGGTTTGGTAGTTGTGTCTTTATTTGATTCTATGTGAGCCACTCACCTTGGTGGCTAAGCTTGCCCCTTTTGACCACTCGATAAAGTGGAATAGAGTGTCCTCTTGTTGTCTTCATCCAGGTGTCCACAATCTGATCCTCTTCCACTAGAGAAAAAATTTGTGGATCAAGCTCATCAATTTCTAGTTATTCTACTACAAATTAAGTTTCCAATAGAGGGGGGTGATATTGTTTGAGCAGCTCCACATTGAATATTGGATGTAGACCAAGGTAGGTTGGTAGGTTTAACTCAAAAGCATTTTGTCCAACTTTTCTAGTGATGGTGTAGGGACCATATTGCAGAGGCTGAATCTTTCTGTGTGGGCCTACAAGCCATTCCTTCTAAAGCTACAACCAAACCTTATCACTCATAGTAAAATGGTGTGTAATCCTATGTTTTTCATGGTGTTGCTTATACTTCTGATTTATCTTCCCCAGGATGCCATGAACTTGTTGTTGGATGTGTTGCATTTTTTCAATAAACATTGTTGCTTTTGCTACCTAAAATCTTCCATGAGGTGTGTATTCCATGGTGGAAAATGGAATAGCTATATCAATTGGTGCCATGGGTTGGAACCCAAAACATACCTGTAATGGATTGTGCTTGGTCGAGCTGTGCAATGCCCGATTGTATCCATGTTGTATGAATAGAAGTCCCTCATCCCATGTGCGTAGATGTTTGGAGTGATACATCTGAATCATGTGAACAATCATGTAGTTTGACACCTCTGTCTGACCATCAGTCTATGGATGAAAGGTTGTAGACTTCATCATCTTAGTATCCATCATCTTCCATAGAGTGGACCAGAAGATGCTCAGGAACCTGCTATCTCAATCTGAGACAATGGACTTGGGGAGACCAAAATAGAGCCATACATGACTAAAATATAGTTGATTAGTTTCCTCAATAGATACATTTTTCTTAGAAGCAATCATGATAGCCATTTTTGAAAAATGATCAAATACCATGACAATATAGTCCTTACCATGTTTTGAAGTGGGCAAACCTGAGAGAAAATCCATTGAGATAGATTACTAAGGACTGGTTGGTTCTGGTAATGGCATGTACAATCCTTTCTTATTATTTTTTGGCTTGGATATCGCACATGGGGTGTAATATTTGAGATATCTTTCCACATCCTTTGGCATATGGGGCCACTAGAAGTGTTTTTGAAGAACTACCAATGTCTTTTCAATACCAAAGTGTCTAGCTATCCTACTAAAGTGTGCTTCCCATATCATCTTTTGTTGTTCTACAACTAGAACACAGATGTGCCCCATATGATAGAGGACATTATCTTGCAAGTAGAAATCAAAAACATGTTTACCTTTTTGAAGCACTTGATATGTATCAGCAAAGGTAAGATCTACTTCATATAGAGCACCCCAAGTGGCAGTCTCATGTCCACACAGGTCAAGAACTGTTGTGAGTGTAGTAATTAGAGGGTGGCTCAGACAATCTGTAGTTGTATTTGAGCTCCCATTTTTTTGTTTGATTATCAAGTGGAATTGTTGAAGATATGTGGCCCACTTTTGGTGCCTCTCATTTCATATTTTGATTTGTGTCTAGATGAATTCCAATGGTCTATGGTCAGTGTGGATGACTGTCTCTTTCCCTAAAATGTAGTGTTTCCATTGTTTTCAAGCTTGCACAATGGCATAGAGCTCCTTATCATATGTTGGATATTTCCTAACTGTATTAGTGAAAGTTTCACTATGATATGCAATAGGATGGCCATGTTGTATGATGACAGCTCCCATGGCATATTCAGATGCATTTCTCATCAACTCAAAAAGTTGATGCAAATATGGCAAGGCAAGAATAGGGGCTGAGCAGATTTTGTTCTTAAAATTCTCAAATGCCCTTTGTTGTATTTTACACCACTAAAATGTAGCTTTAGCTCCTCATTTAGTCACTTGGGTTAGTGACCAAGCAACATGTGAAAATCCAAGAACAAACCTACGGTAGAAATTTGCAAGACCCAAAAAGCTGTGAAGCTCTGTGAGGGTCCTTGGTGTGGGCCATTCTCAACTAACCCAAATCTTTTCTGGATCAACATGGACCCCTTCCTCATTCACAATGTACCTAAAGAACTGAATTTTTGTCATCCTAAATGTGCATTTGACAATATTTTCATACAACTTGTGCTCCCAAAGAGTTTGAAGCACCTTACAAACATGTTGCAAATGTTCTTCCCATGTTTTGTTATAGATGAGTATGTCATCTAAGTAGACAACCATGAATGAGTTAATGAAGGGTCATAAGATGCCATCCATCATCCTCATGAAGGTTTTAGGTGTGTTAGTTTAGCCTAAAGGCATAACCAACCATTCAAAGAGCCCCTCCTTAGATTTGAATGTGGTCTTCTAGACATTAGTGGGATCGATGGGAATTTGGTGATAACTAGATTTGAGATCAATTTTGGTGAAGAACTTTGCACCTTGGAGTTGGTCCAATAGGTCATCAATCCTAAGGAGAGGGTAGTAATTCTTCATAGAGATTTTATTTAGGGATCAATAGTCAATGCAAAGCCTCCATGTTCCATCTTTATTCGGTGCCAAGACAATTTGGGCTACCACAAGGTGAAGAGCTTGGCCTAATGTGACCGTTTTGGATCAATTCTTGAATCTCTCTTTTTATCTCATCATTATCCAAAATTGATCTATGATACACAAGACTGTTAGGCAAAGGTGATCCTGGGATCAAATCGATAGAATGTTTTACCTGGCAATGCAGTGGAACTCAGGTGGGTGACTTGAATAAGTCATCATATTTTCTTGTGGTTCATCCTATCTACTTTTGTTGTTGTGTTGATTGTGTAGTCAAGACTACAACATCAGCCTTCTTGGATTTATGTGGTTTGACCACCATGAGAACAAATTGCTTTGTCTTCTCCACCAATCTCTTAAATTTCTTAGCATTGATCAGGGAGACAGATGTGGGAGGTGGTACCTCTAGTACTCTATAGCACCGTGTTCATAGATTCCATGTCACTTGTACATGAACGGCTGACCAAGGAGTACATCACAAACATTAATAGAGATTAAATTCTTTTGACTCCCACTATCAAGAATGAAATGTAGAGGCTTACCTTTTACCCATAATTTGGAGTGAAACAATATTTCCTTGTCATCTGGTCTTTCCTCATGGGTCTGTGATGAAGTGGCGATGGTGTCAAGCTCAGCATCTATAATTTCTTCTTCATCCTCTTTGACTGTGGGTTGTATATGAGGCAGAGTAGTAGATGTCGAGTATTGTGACTCAGAAAGTAGTGACTTGATGGCCCAACATTCTTCTTTGGAGTGAGTTCCAATTTTGTGGTAATCACACCATTTTCTAGCCTTCCCCTTCTAGGATTTCTTATCTTGAAACTCCTTTTGCTTCCAATTTTGGCCTCATGTTTGACCTTCCTTGTCAATTTTGGCCTCATTTTTGGCCTCATGTTTGACCTTCCTTGTCACTTTTCTTACAGAAAAAGAATGAAAAGTGTCTGTCTAATCTTGAATAGATTGGTCCTTACCTTGGCAAAGTTTTTGCCACTATATGTACAGATCATCATATACTCCTATGGGATTGTATTATTCTTTTACCAATTCCACAAATTCATCCTAGGTAGGTTCCACCTCAAGGCCAATGTCATCTATCCTAAACATCTTTTTGTACACTTGCCACCAGTTTTTCACGGGCAATGATGTTTTCAAAATAGCAAAAGTGATATTTTCTCCATCGGTGAACTTATTTATAGAGAAGTAGGAAGATAATTGATCCAGCCAATTTTCTACAACATTAGCATTGATTTTTCCTTCAAATATAATAATATAGAAATTTACCTAAACCTTTAAGGGTGTTGGGGCACTGAAAGGATGTTCCCTGAATGAGGAGCCAGGAAGTGTAGCTGCGAAGCCAAAATTTCCCATCGGGAGTGTTTGAAGAATTTGGGAAAATTATTGCATCATCTATGCTTATTTCCATTAGAGTGATTCATTCACCATTTCCTTGAAAGTATTATATGTCTCGGTGTCATCTGCCATTTGAAGTCATTTGGAGTGAACAGGTGGAAAGTTTGGAAGATCTGTTGTTTCCCACCCAAGCTTCTTGTAGCCTGACCTCATCCTCTGGATCATACACTCTCAAGATAAACCGCTCTGATACCAATGATCCAAAACTTAGAATTTTTTGTTGATAAATATTTCAATATTATAGAAATAACACAATAACAATGAATTCTCTAAGAAGAGATGTAGTATTACTCAAGATCGCAATACAAATATATGTTTATCTCTAAGAAGAGATGGTTGCCTTCACATTTCGGGTTACCTCTTCTTTTATACACATTTTTAAAGCATGGTTAGGATGTGGAAGGTCACAAATCTTGAGGTATATTACGTGGTTTGACTTCCAATATTTAAAACAATACAAAATTTGAGGAATTACAATTTTTAGAAACTTACTATTTTTAGACTGCACTACTAAAATTGAAATTTAGGGCACTTCCATTGGGTTTTTAAGGATCAAACTTCATTTAATGGATCTAAATTCCATCTCAAAATTTTCTCCTCATTCTTATCTTTCCAACAATTCAAACGGTGAGTCAATTAGAGCTACAGTGCAAAAGTTATGGCTCCCAGAAGTTCCGTCATCAATTGGCAGTGGAACTGTCACCCGAATTGTCACCTAAATTGTTGCCCAGATCATGTGAATAATAATGTAAATAAATTGGGAAAAAATATTTAATGATTTAAATTCAGAAATACCTCAATACCCCATATGTTAATCATTGTCTACATACCAATACTCTTAATAGGGATCAAAATTCATGTTGTTTTCGCATGTTATGATGGTGTGTGAATAACTAATGTAATATGTTACATGTTGGTATAATATTGATGTGACTAAGTGCCTTAACCATGAATTTTGACCTGTAAAATGTATTCAAACTTGAGCCTTGGGATACTATGGTTATATTCACTTAGATTTGGGAGAAATAGGTATTTTGATCTCAACATGAAAGTGTGATTCTAGTGTTTTTTTATATGGAAGCATCTTCTATGAAAATTGGTTTTAAAAGTGTTTATATAGTAATATCATTAAAAATAATTTTAATTTGAGTCATTAAGGACATGGGCCAACCTTCCTATAAATTTAAATTTGTAAAATTAGCTATTATTTTGTGGGAAGATAGGAGAGAGGGGAATAACACTAGAGTAGTGTTTTCCTGTCCTTTGGGATGCCCTTATCTAATGGGTAATTTTATAATGTTTAGGGTTAACTAGGGCCTAAAAAGTGTATAAGTTTTATAATCATAGGGATAAGTTCATTGGAGGCTTATATATCATATTAGAAGAGTGTGCAAGGTTTTTGAAAGTGATCAAAAGGGTCCCAAAGATAGGTGTAGAGCTAAGTGTGTAAAAGAGTGGTCACAAGTGCATGATTTTAACTTAGATTTTAATTTTACATGTCTAAATTTTCCCCCTTTTATTTTAGTAATGTATAAAATTGAAATTACTAGAGAAAAATTAAAAAGGGTATGTACCTAGACTTACCTATGGGAAGGAGTACTAGATGTAGGCCACAATGTTGAACTATCCTCCATGCAAACTTATAGTGAAACATATGTAACATTATTATTTACTTAAGATTAATAATCAAAAATTGAAAGATAAGAATATAGAGAGTGACAAGGAATGATCATACACATGATTGAATATGATAACCATTATGCTTTTATAGTGCAAAAACTAGTAAATTTGGTGTGTTGTGTGTTTGTATTAACATTGAAAAGATTGGATTAGACTGGGCATGCCCCAATCCTCATAAATAATTGGGTGTGATCAATAACTCAAGGTTTCCTTGAATCCATCATCATCATCATCCTATTTTAGTGGATTATCTTGAGATCCATGAATGAATCTTGATATATATCTGGTGCAAAAAATGGTGTATGTACTAGTGCAAATAATAAATGAACCATTGAAGATGGAATAAGGTTCAATTATATTTCAAAAATGGCACAAAACTAGCATAAAATTGGTGTAAATACTAAGTATAATATGGTTCTAGTTTATACATGTGGAGAATGACATGAATTTTCATTCCATATACAAAATTGGTGAAAATTAGTGCAATGAGGAAGCAATGTGCCACGCACATACCCCTAATAAATATATGGTACATATAGATTATAAAACTAATTTAAGGAATCATGATTTTTAGAAGAATTTGTGTGTCAAACTGGAATAATATGACACATTATTTCCCCAAACTAAGAAAATATGAGATAAACTATGTAATTCTAAAAATTGAGACTATGAAATTATTGAGTATTATTCAGAGTAAATTGAAGTTTTGAGAAATAATGTAAATACATATTTTTTAGGCATTTACATAACAGCACTAGGAATGACACTAGATAAGTGTTCTCATATCCAATGTGGTGCTCTTATACAAATTAACTTTTTTGTGTAGTTTCTAAGCCTAAAACTTTATCAACTATGTAACCAATATAAAATATTATATGTGTATTGATCTGGGAAGGTCAAGTCTCTAAGGCAAACATCTATGAATGCCCCCTCTTTTGAGGTGAGTTTTTGATCTTTTTTAATAACCTAAATCAAAAAAATATTATACAGTAGGTTGTTATAATGTAAAAAAAGTAAATATGAGTAATAATGACATCATGGAAAATCACGGCATAATCCTGTATGTAAATTGATAATAGTAATAATGTAATATGCATGTGAAAATAAACATTCACAATAAGTGTGTCTAGATAGATGTGGAAATAAAGCACTATGTAATTTGATCAATTGAGTATATAATGCTAAATGGAACTACTTAGAGAGGAATGCATGATGTTCATCATGGCAGACTCGAGGTTAGGTGCATGATGTCCATCATGGCATCCAAATATGAGAAAATAAGCAATTAAAGTGTCATGGCCATGACACACATAATCAAAGAGTACACACAACATATAAAACAAATAATAAAATTCCAAGAGGCCATAAACAAGGTACATGCTCAAATGTCACTCACTCATACCAATATGTATTAATGTAATCACCATCATCTGGATTTTAAACTTGTGAAATGCCACTTTGTCTTCTTTTTTATCTTTATATGAATAATGAACTAACCCATACTATGGTATTCAACTTTTTTATTTTTCCTTTGCAATGTGTATTGTGGTATGTACCTTTAGTGATATGCCATTTACTTGTATTTGTTTTATGCTAGTTGAAATTATGTTTTCTTCTATATGATCTCTCTATAATTTTCTTTATTTGGATAAGAATGTGAATTTGTATTCATGTTCAAATGATATGTAAACTTTTATTGTATCAATTATTTCTCCTGTTGGTTTTAACCATGATCTTCCAAGAAAAACATTGTAGGCACTTCAAACTTTAGATAACATGAAAATTATAATAACACTATTTTGAAGCACAATAAATCTTTAACTTAATTGATCCCATAAATGTTGTAGATGTAATATTTTGATCCAAGTTTTGATTCTTATTCCCAAGAAATGTAAGAAATGACATACAAAAAATATTGATTTCTTGATATTCATTAACTTTGACATCTATAATTTTTTTGCCATCTATGTGATAAGTAATAGTGAAAGGGTCTTGATATGACGAAAGGCTTGGAATTTCCCCCCTTGTGACCACATTTGAAACTAGATGTTTTGTAGTATTTCATGCTTTGGATACTCTTTTATTATAAAACCTCTTTCAAGAATATTTTTTTTCTTATCTTGGATTTGATTTGGCAACTTCTCTTTATGTAATGCCACTTTTTCTTGTTATAACCTTTACTTTGAAAATTATTCCCTCTATAATTATGCTTTTTAATCTTTTTCCTTTTTTACTCTTGCTTGATATAACTTATCTTTTTGAATATTTTCTTTTTCTAATTGTACCTTTTGAATCTTTTCTTTCTCTGAGTTATCCTTTGGTAACCATTTTTTTTTACTAATTTTGATTTTGGCATGTGTACTTTAGGATATGCACTGATAAAGTGAGTGGATTTCTTAAGTGATGTATCAATGATAGGATCATAATTATCAATTATATTTTATATTTTATACTTCAAATATAAAAAATGATATGTATGATGACCATGTATTATGTGATATGTAAAATAATATTTTGATTTCCTTAAAGGATATAAAGGAGGTAATGTGATAAAATCATTTCTAATCATTACCCTTAAAATCTCACTTGAAATATTACTATATGATTTTATAATTTTTAAATCACTTAATGTATATTAATTATGTTATAGTTTCTCATTGTGATATGAAATCCTATTAGATACAACATTGATAGATGCAGATACACATATATGATTAATACTAGTATATTCTAGATTCTTTGCACATGTAATTTGATGTTCCAATAATGTGATATTTTCACTAAAAAACTAGTTTTGATTTTGAAACTTTGTTATTAAATTTACCATAGTGATTATTTTATCCTTTATATCCTCATAAACACAAACCCTAGGTGGTTCAAATTAAACATGCATACATTCACCTTGAAGAAGAGATGTGTGAGGTGGAGGGGTTTGAGGAAGGATAGTTGATTATCTTCATTTTTAACTATAATATGGGATAATTTACCTTTTGGGATAGTGATATAAATTGACTTGGTTAGAGGGAAATTAGATATCATAACCTTGATTACTATGAAGAGGAAGAGATTCTTTTCTATCTGCATAATATGAAACTCAAACCTAGAAAATAATTGTTATAATAGAATATATCATCTCTAAAAATCCAAAAATAACAATTAAAAATAGGATAATTAAGAATACAAACCCTAGAAACATTTTTGGTTAGGCTTTGGTAACATTTAAATAATAAATAGGTTCACCAATATGTTTTATCAAATGGTAACATTTGAAATTTGTGTGAAAACTCTAAATGACATCACTACTATGTAAAATCAAGATAATAATATAGCAATGATAACATCCACTAATTTGGAACTACTGCATATTAATAACTTACTAAAATAACAAATATTATGTGTCTTTGATACAATATTATCTCAAGATTTGGATCTCAATATTCAGGACATACACATGTTCCTATTATCACTACCTAAAAAAAACCATAGATCATTTAGTGATGGGTTCCACAAACTCCTACTCCTTTTATTATCTTTTCATGGCTATATATTTATATTATACATATAAACAGTATTATAGATCATATTGATAGATATTACACCTATTCATGTTGCTTGTAAGTATCCCTAGTTTCATAGTGGGGAGATACCTATGAATATCCTTTGGATGAGATCATATGATAGTTTTTTATTTTCAAATATTCCAAAAAACCAAAAGAATTCAAAATTTCAAAATTTGATAAATATTTTTAGCTTTTACATGTTCTATTATATCCTTGGCATCTATGATGTTAGTTCCATGTTGATGGAAAGAATATCATCTATTTATATATACACGGGTTTCATGAATCTTTTGATTGTGATATAAGCATACCCAAGCACATGATATATGCAGTTTCTAATGTTGGTCCTTCCCTCTAATCATGTCATTTGGAAATTGGGGGAATCCACTTATTTTATCATGATACATCTAGGTTACATTATTATAAGATCATTTTCCATTATCATATTTGAGATTATATAATTACATATGCCTTTATCCATGTTTATATCTTTCACAATGTAATTGATATGTTATGTACTTAACTTATTTGCTAACACATATATAGTGACTAGTATGATATATTGATGTGAGTTGATTATGTTCCATACTTTCCATTTATGCAATTTCTTAAGTGTCTTATATTGCATTATATTTATATTTCAAGCATTTGAATATGCTCCATTGATTGTGGCTCTCATGCCTATGCATTTCTATTATGAAAATTGCATATGTCATAGTTTACTGTATGTTGACATTTAAATATTCCATTTTAATCTTTGTGGAAATTTAAATAGGTCATGTCCCTTTGATTGTGAAATATTTGAATAAAACCCTTATTTGAGGTCTCCTTGGACCATTGTTATTTTTTTTTATTTTGAGTGCTCTTGTGTGTGTGATTGATTACTTGTTGAGCTTGTATGTTACTATCTAGACATTGTCATGATTCACATCATGCATCTTAAGACTTTATATGATCACATATTATGATAATAAGTATGTTTATCATCCTACTTATTATTATCCTATGTAATATTTGGACTTGTGCCTATTTTCCAAATTCTTAGAGACTTGCATCCCATCTGGATGCATATGTTGACACTAGTGTCATGTGCCAAACTTAGTGTCTAGTGCCCTAAATTCATAAATTTTAAAATTTAAATGTATCCATATGGTCAGCCTAAGTGATTTAATAGGATATCTTTATAAAATGTATTGATAAATATAATATCATTCCTCACCTAACATAGACTTAACAGCTTATAAGGGAGCTTACCAAAATCACTCAATCAAGCATTAAAGTGAGCAAAGCTTCGCTATTCTTTACTTTTGCAATATAAATCATAAATACATCCCATATATAGGTCTAAATTATTGAATGAGCACTCCATCAACCATATTTTCTAAGTTAAAATCTAGGTCAGTCTATGTACTTATTTATCACATGTTGCATCTTGATACACACACAAGCCAACATTTAGGATATAACTACATAAGTCTAAGTCCCTATTCAAAGTCTTGGATATGTAGGTAGTGTCCATTTAAAGAACATTCCTTGGGATATCTCAATATCATGTTCTCACTAACCCATTTTTCCCATAGTCACTCTAAGGGTGAAAAAACTAAGGTTTAATCATTTGAAAATGACTAACAACCTGTGTGAAAGATCTAAACACACCAGAGTAAAGGTGATAAAAAAAACCAAAATGTTTCAAGTGGGTGCACCTATATATAGTTGATATTCTATTTGGACACCTACATCTAAGTTATACAATAGTGTTGACATAATTATTTGGATCTAATGTAAGCATCCCAAGCCAAAAAATGTAAAATTATAGAATCTAATGACTAATATAGAATCTAGATCTAATATGTTTCTAGCCTAGTCCATATCAAATATGCACATGCATAGTAAACCAACTAAGTAATATTATTTCTAATTCATTTCAATATCAATCAATAACTGTACTTTCTATTTTTTGGCATATCCCAACATTATAAATTTAGGATATTGTTTATCTAAGTTTTCAAATTAATTGACCTATTAAATATCTAATTATGACCATTTTGCTTATTCATTTCTATATTATACCCTATACTATATTAACACATCTCAATTTAGGTTTAAACACACATAAGAGGCTTTCACATATAAAAGAATGAGAATTTTAGTTTCACATTGAGATCAAATTCCCCATTTCTCCTAGTTTGGATTACATACTTCCATAGTAGCATAAAGATAAAGTATGAATACACATCCAAGTTTACAATTCATGATTGAAGTACTTGGTCATACTGGGATTGCACCAACATCTAGCATTTTTCTCTAGTTTCATAGATACAATCATAGCATGAGAGAACTACCTAAATTTTTATCCCTCTTCAGATTATTGGTATGTAGGTAGTGCCCAACATAGGGGGTGTTGAGGTATCACACAACTTCAACCACTAACCTGTGGAGGTCAACATACCCCCATTTCTAAAAAATGGGGACACTTGTGATAAATTATGTATATTTGTACCTTAAAATTGAAAATTCACTTAATTAAAGTGTCACTAGAATTTTTGCATTTCATTTTCATTTGAAAATAATCCACACATGGTATGGTTATCCCCTTTTGCATAATTTTGGTTTACCCTTGTCTAAATTGACTAGCATTGGATCTATGTGTTTTAGATGGTAGGTTTATAGGAACCCCTTAAATAGACCATTTTATCTCAACTTGGTCTTTTTATATCCTTTGGTTAGTCAAAATCCAAGTTGAATTCATCATAAAACCCTTGGTCAAGAAACCCTAGCCCAGGTCCTCCCATTTGAAATTCAAATTTGGTGGAAATAAATTATGTGGGAACACTTTAAATATAATATGGACTTAGTTTAATTTTTATACTAAGGATTCATCATGTTTTTCAACGTGACCAAACCTTAGCCTAAAAATTATATGTTTGGTCCCCTTTATGTCATGATCCCCTTTGTCCCCTTTTATCTTAGCATGGTCTAACATTATGATTTTCAGGGTCATTTTATTATGTTAAAGCTTAGATCAAGACTTTAGCCTAAAGATTTAATTCATATTTGTTAATATAAATTAAACCTTAGTCTGAGTTCTATATATCCTCAAGCTTGACTTAAACATTGTGTCTGTCCATAGGAGAAATGACATGTGCTTGCTCGAGAGATGGATCAAATAGTACATATCGAGTCAAGGTTTCAATGGAGCCCAAAATAAATGTAGTGATGACATGCATCATAACCGTGATTTCCAGAATAGTGAGTAGCCAATGTTGGCCCACCCCTATGATTTATATCTAATGGTACATGTTGATTTATACCTACAAGATCCAATGGTGTGAAGGGACATTAAATTTTCAAAAGGAACTTGGACCAAACAATGTGTTTCTACATGGTATAAATATGCTATCCCAATAGAGACTGATTATTCAAAGTATAGAAAGTTTGTGGGATCACCAAGTGGCACGACATCGGGGCTTAATGCAGATAGGAGCCAATCTCACTAAACTCTACAAATCATGATTTAATAGAGTGTGTTTGTTCTTGTAGGATCTAACAGTGTGAAATAAAATTGGGAAATTAAACAAAGGGTCCATTTTATTGAGACATAGACCTAGGTTTAAACATTATTCCATGTTTCTTTTATTCACAGGGACACTTTAATATGTTTTAAACCTAAATAAAGACTCTAGATTATAAGGTTTTATTTGCATGGAAATTTCAATCTAATACTTTGAATTTGGATTTACATATTCCCCGATCCATAACTTCAATATTTCCTATTGTTTTTAGGAACCAATCTCTCTTGGACTAATGGACATATTTT
Organism: Torreya grandis; assembly: GCA_037957365.1. Taxonomy (NCBI): domain Eukaryota; kingdom Viridiplantae; phylum Streptophyta; class Pinopsida; order Cupressales; family Taxaceae; genus Torreya; species Torreya grandis. The sequence goes on from JARHVA010005320.1 coordinate 205,940, forward strand.
TAGATGATCATAGTTTCCCCCCTTCTAATGTTGCTAAAACTAGTTGCTTGTTTTGTAAGATTAATGGAATCTCATTTAGGAATGAACATGCTTAGGGTTTGATGCTTTAAATGTTAAAATGGACCTTTTACTAGCCTTTGGTCTATATAAAGTCAAATTAAATCCATGTTTAAAGCTTTTTGAAACCCTCATTTAAGAAACCCTAGCACAGGTTCTTTTGGACCAAATTCAAAATTACTGAGAACAATTCATGTGAGAACACTTTAAAAGTGCCATAGACTTAGTTCAATTCTTTATACTACGTCGTAGTCATGTTTTTCAACATGACCAAACCTTAGTATAAAAATTATATGCTTGGTCCCTTTATGTTCCAAATCCCTTGTTCCCTTTACTTTAGCATGGTCTAACTTTATCATTGTAAGGTCCTTTTATCATTTTCCTAAGCTTAGTTTAAATAATGCATGGTCCTTTTGTTATAACTTAGACTAAAATCTTAGTCTTTAATTCTCATTCATGTTTATTGACATAAATAAGACCTTAGTCATAATATTTTATCCTAAGTTACATATACCTCCGAGTCCTAACTTAAACATTGTGTTTGTTTTTAGGATCAATGACCCACATTTACTTAGGAAAACATAATCAGACAGTGTGAGATGGGCTTGATAAGTCTAAGATTTTTATCCATGGGACCAATCTCACTCAACCCCATGGATCAAGATCAATGATCTACATTCACTCGGATGGCCAAGATCCAACTACATGAGATAAATATTAAGACTAAAAGGGTCCCTTTCTATTATATACAACTAGCCTAAGATTTTACCTTGAGGTTTCAATTGTGTTTATTAATACAATAAAACCTTAGGATAAAACCTTATGCCATGAATTTTATTCAAAGGGTACTATTGTTAAAAATTTTAGCTTAGAGATTTTACCTTAAATTTTGGCATAATTATTTAAATGATAAAACCTTAGGTTAAAAACCTTATGTTAATTCCATTTATTATTAGTCAAGGGGTCCCCTTTTTATTATGTTATAAGCTTAGCTTAAACATTTTAGTCTAAGGTTTATTTCATGTTTTTTAACATGAAATAAAACCATAGTCTAAATTCTTTAACCTAACTTCTTTGTGTCTTGATCCTTACTTAAACATTGTGCATCTTTACAAGATCAATGATCCATGTTTGCTTAGATACATATGATTGAATAGAGCATATCTACTCAAATTTTCAATGATGCCTTTGAGATAGTGAGGAAGTGACAAATGTCATGGTCGTGGCCAAAGGAAAATGAATAGCCAATGGTAGTCCATCCCATGAATCATAATCAAATAAACCACATTCAATGAATCTCCCATTTAATGCGATACTGCCATGTGATGAGAACACATTAACTGACAAAATTGACATAGTATAAATCTTAGAAGGCCCATGGGATTGCCAAGTGGCACAACCCTAGAGCCAAATACATATAGTGACCAATGATGTTTAACTCAAGGGATCAAGATCAATGACCAACATTGATTCATGCATGGAGATCTGATGGTGTGAAATAAAAGCATATTTTTCAAAAGGAAGCAGTGAGTTTTTAAGCATTAATGAGCAAGTTTACCATGAAAATGCTACATAGATGCCATAGTCATGCCACATAAACATAAAATGACAAATTTGAAGATCTTGTGGGCTCAAAAAGGGAAAAGGTATAAATACATGATCTAAATCAAATCTAAGACACAAGCTCACTTAAGTTCAAATAAGCTACCACCATTAAATCTCTGAGAAGACTTAAAAAAATCCCTGGCTCATGTAAAAACCCTAATTTAACCCTGTATTGAGTACAATCGAACCTAGAAGAGTGAATTATCATCTAATCAAGTTTAATTTACTTTAGAGCTAAAAAATAGTCTAATAGTGAGAAATTTGATCTATTTCAGACCATGGTAACCCAAAAAGGCATTTTAAGGGAAAATATAGAGCTTTATTTGATTTTAGATGCTGAGGGGAGAGTCTTCAAGGACATAAAATTTTTATGCCACTATAATAAGCACAGGAGACAATAACTATTCTAAGCTATTCTGGACCATCAAAGACCAACTAGTCATCACAAAGGAAGAGGAAATGAACCTATCTATGAGAAGGAGATATTATGATATATTGGCTATTCAGATGACAAGCTTACACTTTGTAATGGCCAAGCCTAAGGTATTGTATTGTCTTAATGTTCTCTCCCTTATTTTTAAAGATCGTAAAATTGATAAAGGCATGATATTCAATGAGCACACTCATAAAATCATAGCTTATGTCTCAGCCATACCTTTTGATAATTACTATAAACTTCATAAACCCTAAATAGACATGACCACCATAAATAATTGGGCTAAAGAAAATAACCTAAAGACTATCCTTTCCCTGTGGCTATATTCTAGGAATCAAGTATTCTCAAACTTTAGTGGCAATATCCTAATTAGCCAATTCAAACTTGAGATCAAGATAATTATGAATTTGATGAACAGGCTATGTGGGAATCTGGCCACCACTTATGTGGATAAAATATGGGTGCCTTTGGTCTATTTTATGGTTTAAAAGGAGATCACCCCACTCCTTAGGGAAGTTATTAGCACCTAGTTATGTAGACAAATTTCCATAGTCCAAAAAAGGACAAGGGGCCAATTTTACATGATGTCATATTTATTGGATGCCTTGCTTGCCACCACCAAAATCCTAGACCTTAGATAATGGTCACCTAATGGGACATAAATAGTCTCCCAATTTAATCCAAGTTGCATATTTTCAAATATAGGGACCATATCCAATTCATTTGTGATTATATTTATCCAGCCTTAGTTAAGGCCATCACAAGGATCCCAATGGTAAGAGTGAGCTCACTGATCAAAAATTATGTTGAAGCAATAAGAGATATATGGTTATATCTTGACTACACCATAATCAAGATTGAGGGAACATAATGTACCTTACTTAGACTACCAGTTCATGTGCCTAATAAAATAGCTAAACAAGAGGTAGCATACCAAATATGCAATGGCATAGATGATCTTTATAGGACCAAGAGGAAAGGAATGCTCCACACCTTCCCCATAACCATTGGTAGGACTGTGTTTCAGCAATGGGACAATATTGAGGTTACCTCTAAACATAAGACCTCTATTAGATTACAATATGATGAACTAAGGCAGTGGGATCCCCAAGGAATAGTTTTGGGGCACTTGAAGGAAAAGGGAATTGATATGACCTATGAGCACTAGCCTAAACCTTATGACCTAGTCTACACCAAAGCTTATTCATTCACCAAAGTCTTGGTAAGATTGAAGAAGCACAACATCAAGCCAAAATCTAGACTACTGAGGGAATAAAATCTAAGTGATGACATATGGAAGCTATGGCTAAATCCATACCATTTTAGAAGAGATCCATATTTGATACCTCCTCTAACATGGCCACAAATAGAGGAGAGGAAACCTTAGGAGATTACATCTTCTTCAGCCCACGTAGTAGAACTAGAATCATGGATTGAAGGAATTGACATAATAGAATTGGACCCTAAGGAAATAGTGGAAGATGATTTGAAGATACTAACTAGTGCCTATGAATATGATGAAGAAGAGGCTCAAGCTAGGGAAGTAGAATAAAAGAAGGGGAAGGAAGTTGCATTGGATATAGTCCCTATTATCACACCTACCCCAAAGAGAAAATTTGAACTAGCATTAGTTCCAGTAGGGAAGAAGAGAACCAGGTTAACCTCCACTCATGTTTGATTGAATTCAACCTTTTTAGTGATGAGAACCCAATCCAAGGTCCAATTATCCTTGAATGGTTTCTATATGTAAAATTGCATAACGTTCCTACTCTACACCATCCTTGGGAAATAACAAAGTCTATCAATATAATTGTACATGATGAGATTAAGTCATAGATTGTGGCTTTGTAAAAGGAATAAGAACAAAGGATGATAGTATAACAAAAATTGAAACCCCTGCGTCTCTAGTGACACAATCATTAGTTGGCATTAGGTTGGACCCAATAACAACTGAATTGTAAAGAGTCCCTAAGAAGAAAGCCATGGTTGGGGCAGAAGAATTACTTTTCAAAAAATGGAACCATTTGTTAGTTTGAATCTTGTTGAATGGTAGATACCAAGTGAAAACCCCATATTTGAGGAAAATGTTCTTGAATTGGCTCAAGCACAATCATCTTAGTTGCAAGCTACCATCAAAGTCTTACAATAGCAGAGGTAAAATATGTAATAGAATAATGAAAATTTAAAGAAGCAAGCTATAATTTTAGTTTATGATGCCATGATTAAGATTTTTGAAGCATCTTTACATCATACGTTTGACTCCTTAAAGTCAACAAGGTCTATAGAAAATGTATTTAGCCAACAAGATACAGCAGCAAAAGACTTAGTCATCTAGTGGTAGAATTCAAAGGACAAAATAAAGGAATTGGTCAACATCTTGGAACATGATCAAATCCTTGGTTTCAAGACCATCAGCTTATCTCACTTGAACATAGCCATGGGATTGATTATAGACAATATCAAGGGTTTGATTACATGGTCCAAGAGCTTAGAAAGACTCCTTAGAGATGACAAGGAGCTACTAGATAGAATGGAATAATTCCTTAGGACCATGATTGATAAACCAATAACAATTAGCCCCATAGGCCCCATAACAGATGAATGATTCAAGCACAAGATCACCTTGGTCATGTACGAAGTAAGGAGAAAAATCCAAGGTAAATCTAGGATTGATAATAGCAAGGTCATGGGTATGATCCTAATAGTAGAAGAAAATATTTTTGAGGCAAGGAGCATTAAAGAGGCCTTAGGAAGAAATGATAAGAACTTTGGAGACCTGGATGATCAAGAATATGAGCTCTTCATGGAACTTATTGTTAATTTGAAGATGATTGATGAACAACACCGGAGATTAATTAAGGTTCTTTCATAGAAATAAGGGACTTCATCAACACAAGGATCCCAAGGCATAGTTTGAAAATTAGAATATTATTTTTGTAAAGGCATGTGAAACTTCTAAGCACACTACCTATAGGTCAGTCAACTTAGGAAATTTTAATGTATTCTAAAAAATTTATAGAAATGATAATTGTCCTTACACTTGTACTTTTATAATTGGATATGATTAACTGACATGCTTCCTTACATTATATAAAAGGAGTATTATCATTTGTAAAAAAGAGGGAGTTTTTTTAGCCAAAAATTGGTGTGAAATTTTGAGCAATTAATACAAGTGAGGAATTTTGCAAAGACTATCCATATTCATTTGTGTCATTTGTTATTACAGCTTAACTCTCACTTGCTCATTATCATTTCTAGATTTGAATAGTTCTTGTGAATTCTTGTTGTGAATATTTTAATTTCAAAGTTTTTAATTTATGCCAATGCTAGGTTGACTGAAAGTTCTCAATTTCATTTTATTTCCTTTACTCTTTTTGCATTTGGGTTAATGTTGTTTGTTTGCAGGGGTAGATCTTTAAAGTGAACTAGGTTTTTATTTGTATTACTTTTCATTCCTTAGATGTTTGCTTGATGTGTAATAAGATTTGAGACCATGCTATTTCATATTATACATTAGTTTAGTGCATGACTAGATGAAATTTGAGCTTTGCCATGATGTTTGGGATGAATATTATCAACACCTCTTTTCTACCTTACCCTTCATTTTGATTTTCTTTTAACCACATCACTCTAGCTTAATTTCCATTATAAATATCCATGTTAGATTAGTCTTTCATTTAAATTTGATCATAGTTCACTAATGTTAGATAATTTTTCTTCATTATTTTCAAATATATAGGCCAAGGTGGCTCCCAACCACCAAAATTTATAAATATTAAGAAACAGTCCACTTGCTTTACCTTTATTCCATCAACAAATAATAGGATTATCATAACCGACAACTCATGCACAAAATTCTTTGAATTCTAAAATGAGAATTTTTATTTAAACACTCTGAACACCTATGATACACATTGAGGCATCAATAGGTATAGCTTCATTGGTGCTAGAAGGAGGGCCCGTTAAATCTTTGTAGATTTGAAGTATCTTTGCTCATTCTGTAAATTGTGTTCAAATATTGGTGTAACCTTTGCATAATTATGTCAATATTTGTTCAATTATGTAAATACCATTGATTTTTGTTGTCTTAGACCCATCTTTGTGCTTCCTTTAGACAAATATCAACATTATTTGAAGGTATATGCTCAATTATGGTAAAGATGGCTTAAGATTTGATAATTCTATAGGTTTGAGGTTAGTAATAGCTATTTTCATCAAATATTAATATATCCTTTGCTAAGTTGATTTTATTTGAGCTTAAACATGTAAATATCAATCTTAATTATGTATTTGGATACATATTTAAGCTAACTTGATTAAATATTGATCTCCTTTGTCATCTTTTATATAAATATTAGCAAAATTTTCTTAATGTGTAAGTCTAATCATTGTTTCCTGTAAACATAAGATTGATGCATCATATTTCAAATAGGATTTAAATCCCATAAGATGGAATTACCAATAATCAGGATAAGGTCACGTTCAAAGACCAGAGAACATTTAATTTCATTATAAGTTCACAGGAGAATTAGGTGAGACAAAAGTAAGCATAGACTTTAAAATTCTTTGCCAACTTCACCAATTTAGGTTGTTCTTGTGTTTGATCCTTATCAATGTATGGCTTGGCTAGGTGGTTCTTTGATCAATGTACCAAGTGTGGTACATGACCTTTCTCAGAATTCCAAAAAGTATTTTCCAACATTTATTCCTAATGGCATTATAACTACTAAGGAACACATTAGGAGTTTCAAAGTTGCATTAATATTACTAAATGTCATCCATAAATATTAACATGTAGACCATTTCCATTTACTTTTAAAGAGATACATATGAATGGTTTTTAAATATCCCTAAAAATTACATTACTAGTTGGGTTGATTTTAACAATGTCTTCATTGACCAGTTTGATAAAATCATTAGACCTTGTGTCCTATACTAAAAATTCGCCATAATGAAAAGGGATGCAAATGATCCCATAAGAGCTTTCAATGCTAGGTTCCAAAAAATGTTCAATAGGACCATAGCCCCTTATAAACCTAATGAGGCTTTAGACTTGGAAAAATATAAGGATGCCTTGGATCCTATGACTTCGATATTTATATAGAGAGTTTTTAGGCCCATGAACACATTAGCTTTAACTTATGCCAAGGCTATGATTATTAATGACCATACTCCAAGGTATTATCAGAATGGAGTATGGATGCTTTTCCATTATGGATGTTATTCCCAATGCTAACCAAAATGCACCTATCCTGAACCAACTTCTAATCATGAACTAACTACCTTTGAGACATGCTCATCCTACTCAAAACCTAGGATTCCTAAACAATGTTGCAAATGGATCCAATCCACATGATCAAAGAGATTTGTTTATAACCACTAGCATTGATAACAACCAATTCATAATTCAAAAAACCCCAAGAATGGGAATGATTCCATCTTAAATATGGTTCAGAATCTAAGCACTAATTTCCTTCAGTTGTAAAATCAAGTTGGTAATACTGGGGAAAGCTATGGAAGGAACTTCTCTTTTCAAAGATTCAATAGGCCCAATAATAGGTTTTAGAATAATAGTTACAAAAATAACAAAAACAACGAATCATCTATTGATAAGAAAACAATGGACATAAATCTTATTGATGTCGCTTAGCCTAATTATTATAGAGTTCATTGCACTTTTAAGCATGGTAAAATATATTGCATTGAATTATGTAATGCTTTTTAAGATTTCCAGGAATAATTAGATACTTTTAAATTTGTCCCTAATAATTATTGTGATGCAAGTACATCTAGTTCCTCAAGTTAATCTAGATCATCTTACCAAACTCTCATGTTGGAGACATTTGAGTTCCTTTTCTAAGAAGGCAATGAGGCTGAGGATATTCCTAAAGAGATTCATGATTTTTAGTAATTTGTTAATGAGACTTATCCTTAGAGAAATAAGGAGCATAAGCAACCATTGACCACTTCCACTCCTATTAAATTTAATACACCCCCTAATACTACATTAAATAATAATCTAAAGCATCCTAAGGGAAGAACTTATAAACCCACTAATGATACATCTAATTCTTCCAATAGCACTGGGTATAACATAGTAGAGGACATGAAGAAGATCAAGTCTAACATTACCTTGCATGAGTTGACATAGATTACAAAATAGAGAGATTTTTTGTTGGAATCTTTATCCAAAAGGCCTAGTAAGTCTCAAAATTTTGCCCATGTTAATGTTGCAATACACAAAAGTAAGGCAGATGTTCCTCCTTTCCTACTCATAGTCAAGATCTTTGGTAAGAATCTACATAATTGCTTATTATATTCTAGTGCATCTATAAATATTATGCATAAAGGTATTTATGGATAATTAGGTTTGTCTCCTATTAAATATAATAGAATTTCAACTCAATTAGATAAATCAAAATTTAAATTGATTGGTAAATTATTGAATGTTCACATTAAAATTGCATTAGAGCCAAGGATCCAAAAATTTATTGATATCCAATTAGTGGACATCCATAATGCTTATGGGATGCTATTAAGTAGAGAATGTACTAAGAGCTTGAATGGTTATATGTAAATATATTATTCTCATATGTGATTGCTTTGGAAGTGAGTTCCAAATCAAATCAGGATAGAAATGGAGCCTAAAATAAGGCATATGATCACTGAGTATAATGCAATCAATGAGAAGGTTAACATATTTGACTCTGATTTAGGAGTTTTCACTCTTTAGACTACTAAGATATGTGATTCTAAAGCTCCTCATATCGTGCTTGGACTATAGAAGTTACATTTTAATGGTGTTAGGTGTAAGTCTAGGTCTGGAGTAGGAATTGTTCTAACTAACCATGTTGGTAAAGAATATTATGTTTCTTATAGACTTTAGTTTCCATGCACTAATAATCTTGCATAATATGAAGCACTAATCTTAAGCTTGTAATTTTCCATCAAGTATAAATTCAAGGAACTACTATTACATGGTGACTCAGAGCTAGTAGTTAACTAGTTAAGGAGTAAGTGCCAATGCAAATTATGATACCTTAATAGGTACAAGCTTAGAGTTTGGGATTTATTTGAGTGTTTTGATGATTTCAACCTTGTATCCATCCCTAGAGAAGAAAATAAGGCAGTTCATGAGCTAGCCTCTATTGTATCCAATCTAATGCCATAGCAAGACTCCCCAAACTTTAGTATTGAGATAATTCCCTGCCCTTCTATCCCTAATAATGTAAACCATTTATAGTTATCCAGTGATGATCAACAGATCATAGACTTCATTACTAATTCAAGAGTCTTTTAAGGTAATATTATTGATGAGGTCAGTCTCCTTGATGATGAGAACACTAAAATCAAAATTAATGATAAGGTCATTCAGCTAAATGATAAAAAATTCCTAAGGGTATGATTGCCTTAGAGATTTTGTTTGATCAAGATAAACTTGATGATAAAACCAAGACTCCTAAAGTAGGTGTGAAGGATTACAATGCAATTGATCTTAGATTTCAAGGTCAACCTTAGTTGGTTAATATTGGTACATGTACAAGTCTAGAAAATAAAAGAGACAAAGAAATGTTGACCAAATATAAAGACATAATAGCATGGACCTATGATGACTTGAATATTTTTGATCCAAAATTCATAAAACATACCATACCTTTAAAATAAAATGACAAACCTTTCAGACAAAAGTAGAGGCTTGTCAACCCAGTCTTAGAACCACTAATATGTAGAGAGTTCGAGAAGCTATTAGATGCCAAGATTGTGTTTTCCATTAGGCATTCCACTTGGGTTTCTAATTTAGTCTTAGTCAAGAATAAGAATGGTGAAATCAAATTGTGCATTGATTTTAGAAATCTAAATAGAGTATCTAAGAAATATAATTACCCCCTACCTTCTCTTAACTAGGTAATACAAAGCATTTTTAGTTATGATATGATGTCCTTCTTGATGGTTTTTCAAGGTATAACCAGGTGTTAGTGAATCAAGAAGATGGGATGAAAACTACAATTTCAATGAAGTGGGGCACCTTCACCTATAAAAGAATGCCATTTGGGATGTTCAATGTAGGGGCAACATTCCAAAGGGCCATAGATCATGCTTTCCAAGGTTTGGAAGGTAAGTGCATTATTATATACATGGATGATTTGATTGTCTTTTATAAGAATAGGGAGGATAATATTATGCACTCACAATAGGTATTTGAAAGATTCAAAAGGTATGGGATTTCTCTCAACCTAAAGAAAAGTATTTTATGTGTTATTAAGGGAAAACTATTAGGACATGTTATCAATAAGGATGGAATATCTATAGACCCCAATAGATTAAATTCAAAATCTAATTTTGAGCCCCTTAATAGTAGGAAGGAATTGAATTCATTATTTGGTAAAATAAATTTTGTAAGAAAGTTTGTTTCTAGTTTTCAATAAATAGTGAAACCTTTGAATGGCATGTTAAAAAAAGAGGCTAAGATAATTTGGAATGATGAGACAAAGAAGGCTTTCAAGGACATCAAGGAGGTCATTAGATAAGCCCCTATACTGATAAGTCTAGAATTCACCAAAGATTTTTGTCTTTACTCCTTTGCTTCAGATCATATGATGGTTATAGTGTTAACTCAGAAGATAAATGGATGTGACCACCTATTTGCATTTATGAGTACTAATTTTTAAAATGTTGAGTTAAACTAATCTTTAATTGACAATAAATCATGTGCTTTGGTCAAGGTAGTAAAAAAATTTAGGCATTATATCCTTAGTAATAAGGTGCATGCCATTCTACCAGATCCTACCATCAGGCTTATGCTAAGCTAGAGTGGACTTGGAGGAAGGAGAGGTAAGTGGATGTTTATACTTTAATAAGATGACATCAAGATGAAGACTTCCAAACTAGTAAGGAGTTAGGGTTTGATTCAATAGATTTCCAATACTAACCCTAATCTAAGTATCATGTAGGTTCAATAGAAAAAAAATTAGGCCAATGATTGGGATGATCCTATTATCCATCTACTGATCAATGGCACTTGTCCTACAGGGTTGACTAGGGATCAAAGAAGAGCCCTAAGACTCAAGGCAGCCCAGTACCAGAATAAAGATGGAGTGTTGTATAGGAAAAACTTTGAATAAATTTACTTGAGGTATGTATCTAAAGGATAAGTAGCTGAAATCATGAACACTTTTCATGAGAATCTAGGAAGTGGACATCCATCTAGAAGGACAAATCATAAAATCCTTAGAGATGGTTACTAATGGCCTACAATCTTCAATGATGCTCATAATTATGTGAGAGAATGTCACTCATGTTAGGTCTTAAATACTAAAGAGCCTAAGGTAGTCATGCCACTAAGACCAGTTGGTTGATAAACCCTTTACCTAATGGGGCTAGATTTTGTAGGGGTCATAAACTCCAATTCCTTTTATGGTCACAAGTACATTCTAACTACTACCAATTAATACACCAAATGAACTGAAGCAGTGGTGACCAAGAAGTGTAGAACCTAAGAATTGATCTATTTTTTAGAGAAAAACATATGCACTAGATTTGGGACACCCATCTTCTTGGTCTATGATAATGGATCAGCTTGTATATCTATTGGGATGATAGAATGGGCATATGATAACAATATCATTCTCAAGTTCTCATCCAACCATTATCCTCAAAGTAGTGGCGTATCTAAATTAATTAATAATAAATTGATGAAGTCAATAAATAAGTCTATAGTAGACAAGCCTAGGACATGTGATGCGGGAGCATCTACAAAAGTTTCAAATTCTAGTGTAAAAATTCAAATTTTGGTTTTCCCTCCAAATTGTGAGATTTCAAAATTTCACCTTCAAGGTAAATGTAATTATCAAAAAAGTGAAAGTAAAAAGGTGAAAAGTGATTGTTATATTGTTGAGAAAATTAGGGGGAAATGGTTGAAACTATTTTCAACCTTAGTAAATTGTTAAAACTTAAAAACAGTCTTTTGTTGCCTTAAGCCCAATTTGGGCATAGAAGTTTGAAGAGAGATTCTTGAAAAGACAAAAGAGAGAGAGAGAGAGAGAATTCATTAAGGAGAGAGGATGAGAAGAGAAGGAGGATGAGAGGGGCATAAAATTGGAGAAGGACAGAGAGGAAAATTCCTCTCATTCAAAGGAAATAAGAATGAATGAAGGATAGAGGGGAGAATTAGTGAGGGAGGACCTCACTCAAGAGATGATAAGGTTAAGGAAAAATGAGCAAATTTGATGTGAAGAATGTGTGAAGGAATAGACAAGGATTTGGAATCCATGGAACATTTGATATTGAACTGTAATTTTCTTATTTGATCCATGAAATAATAAATGCTTTGCTTCATGTGATTATGTTATGGAAATTCTGGTAACAGGCCTGCATATGTGAATGTATATGAATGTGTGTGGATGTGTGTGATGGTATTATATAAGAACATTGAACAAATATATATGTAGACTGGTTATTTGGCATATTTATAATAATAAAAAACTGATATTATATGACCAAGAGGTCTTAAAAGTACTTTGAATGTATAAGAAGCCCAAACAGGCCTAAACTAGATATTCAGGAATTTAAAAATACAGCTCATTGTCTAAGGTAAAATCCACATGAAAATGTTTGGATGGAGTTGAAAATGGTATGTAAATAGGTCCCTGAGGCAGGTATGAACTTAAGAAATGAATAAACAGGTTTAGAAACCCCTTTAATGTCCAAAAACTCCACAATTGGAATTCAGGCCTGTAGGTGACAGAATACAGTCAATGATAAGAAACTTGTAAGTTTTTGCATTGTAAGTGGATGGATCAGGTCATATTTGACATGAGAATATGAACAGGGAGGTCATATATATATTTAATGTTTTTTATATTACCTTTAAGACCTATTGATCTTTGGGTTTAAGAAGAAAAGCATGAACCCTACTGTCATACAAATACAGTCAAAAGACACTAAATTGTTAAGCATTGGAAGGTACAGAGGGTTGATATGAATTGGATGATTATTGAATAATGTTTATGGGGTTAAAAAAATACCCTATACAAGTGATTATAACCCTTGAAACTGTCTAAAACACACCCAGCAAAAATAATTAGCTCTCGGCCTGTGACTGTCCAAGGGAAAATCCTGATTTAGCTTCTAGCCCTCAAAATGAGTTTTAAAGCTTGAAAACTCTTGAAACTTTGGAATTTTACCCTTGATGATGTTTTAAAAATTTTGGAAGTGGTTTAAAGGTGATAAAGTATGGATAAGTATGAAAAAAGACAATTACCAAGTGAAGCCTAGGTGCATGTGAAGGAAAGAGCATAGGCCAATATAGGAAAAGTGAATTTCTCCAAAGAAGTGCACTAAAAAATGATTGATTCACCTGAAAGAAGATAATGGGTATCTATAATGATTATTTTTTTGCTTATAAAGTCCATACTTTACTCTGGACAAGGTGTTTTGCATTCAAGGAGGGCTAATTAGAACAGGGCTTAAAGAAGGAAGTACAATTTCGTACAAAGTAACCTTAGGAGATTTTTTTGTATGTTATATAAGCGCTTAATGGGTATCCATAAATGGTTTTAATTTCATTATTGAGCTAACCTAGAAAATGTTATGGCCAATAAATAGGGAAAACAGGGCTACAAGGAATGAATGATCTAGATAGGTCTGTATCAGTTTGTTGATGGCTTCAGAGCAATGTAAGATCAGTTTTCATCAACATGGCATAAGCTACTCAATTATTCCCTATGGGTAGATAGAACAAGACTCAAACAAGCTCTCAAAACATCAACCTTCTTACGGTATATGGCCAAGAACCCATCTTCCCCATCACCCTCAAGCTACCAATGTAAAAATTCATGTAAGAGCACATGGAGGAAGATTAGGAATTTACCGATTCAAGGCTGTTAGACATTATTCAGATGGAATATATTAGAGAAGAGGATTTTTCCAACTTTAGTAGATATCAAACCACAGTCAAGATGTGGTTTTATAAATGATCAAAAATAAAGGTGTTCAAATAAAGATACTTAGTTTTTATTTGGGATAAGGCATCTGAGCCTAAAGGTAAACATGGAAAGTTCACATCTTTGTGGATAGGTCCCTACCAAATAGCTGAGATACTTGGAGACAACACCTTCAAGCTGAAAGACCTACATGGAGCAGAGTTCACCCTACCGACCAATGGGAAATACCTGAAGCACTAATTCTCTACTATCCCACCTATGGTCTTCATGGAATGACTGTAAGACTAGTTAGATCTAGTTTAGTTAGGATGGATAAGTTCCTTTTTATTTTTTCCTTTTTGTCCCTTATTTGTACGTAAGTTTGTATATTTCTTTTTCTTTTTCTTTGCTTTCTACTTTATATTTGTTTTTATGCTTTCTCTGCTCTATTCCTTTCTTGTAATAAGTCCTTTTGGATAGCCCTTAGCTCAAATATCACATTATTACTTAGAAACTCCATAGTTCATAAATTTAGGTATGAATTTTAAGTGTATGTTGACCATGGATTTGAAATATGAGCTTAATGCTATAGTTTAGAAAAACTTATAAGGACTAATGGATAGGTTTTTTATTTCATAAGGTTTTGAATCTTGTTTTGATCTAAGCTTGGTTTTAAGAAATATTTCACATATGGGATGAAATCTTGAACTATTAGGACATAGTCATGCTTGCACTTAACAAATATCCTTGCCTAGGACAAAGGCCACAACCATAGGTGATTGTCTAAAGATTAAAAATTTGACCAAATACCTAAACTTCACTAACCTAGTTCCCAACCTTTTCTAGAAAGACAAAATGATCTAAAAAATACAAAAATAAGAGATTATAACAAAATCAAATCTTTCCAAGCAAAGGTGATTCTGGTAATCTCCATTGAGGCTATGGATGTTTGGTTGACAGTGGAGCAAGACCTTGAGTGGAGCTAAAGGAATCTTTATTAGGGCTAATTATGCTCAAATGGCATCAAAGTAATGCCTAAGCTTTCCCTAAGCTAAGCATGGTTCTCAATGGACATCTAAATATTCTTTGAGTCAATGTTAAAGGTTAAAGTCATGAAATATAGAAGTTGTTACCTAAATCACATGGAAAATAGTAAGTGAAATCAAAGCACACACATAGCATGACTAGGTTTTGATGTTTGATCCCAATTTCATAAGTGAAAGACTTGTTTTAACCATGAATTGATATTCAAAATGGCACTAATCAAGTGGAATAAGTAATCTAGTTATTTTTTTGAACTAGAGTCTCTAAATTCTAACATATTTTTATATTCCCCTAGAAGTCACCATTTTTTAAGGTCAACATACCCCATTTTTAAAAAATAGGGACCCTTGTGATAAATTGTGTAGATATATACCTTAAAATTAAAAATTTACTTAATCAGAGTGTCACTAGCATGTTTTCACATCATTTTCATTTGAATATCATCCATGCATGGTGTGGTTAGCCCTTTTTGCATAATTCTAGTTTGCCCTTATCTAAGTGGCTAATATTGGATCTCTATGTTTCAAATGGAAAGTTTAAAGGAGCCCCTTGAATGGACCATTTAATCTCAAATAGGTCTTTTCAATAGCCTTTTTTTAGTCAAAAGCTAAGTTCAATTCATCCTAAAACCTTGGTCAAGAAACCCTAGTCCAGGTTATCCCATTTGAGATTCAAATTTAGTAGGAAAAAATTATGTGGGAACACTTTAAATATACTATGGACTTAGTTTAATTTTTATACTAAAGCTTCATCATGTTTTTCAAAATAGACAAACCTTAGCCTAAAAATTATATGCGTGGTCCCCTTTGTACCTTTTTATCTTAGCATGGTCTAACATTATGATTTATGGGGTTATTTTATCATGTTAAATCTTAGCTCAAGACTTTGGTCTAAGTCTTTAATTCATATTTATTAATATGAATAAAACCTTAATATAAGTTTTATATATCCTTGAGCCTAACTTAAACATTGTGTTTATCCATAGGATTAATGACCTATGTCTGCTTGGGTGAGATGGATCAAATGGTATGTATCAAGTCAAGGTTTCAACGGAGCCCAAAGTAAACATAGTGATGACACACATCATAACCACAATTTTAGAATAGTGAGTAGCCAATGGAGGCCCACCCCTCTGATCAAGATCCAATGGTACATGTTGATTCATACCCATAGGATCCAATGGTACTATGGGACATTGAAATTTCAAAATGAACTCAGACCAAATAATGTGTTATTACATGGTGTAAGTATGTTATCCTAATAAAAAATAGATAATTTAGAGTATGTAAAGGTTATAAGATTGCCAAGTGGCATGACCTCAGGGTTTAATATAGATAAGAGCCAATCTCACTCAACTCTATGGGTCATGATCTAATAGAGTGTGTTTCTTCCCATAGGATCTAATAGCATGAAATCAAACTAGGAAACTAAATAGAGGGTCCCTTTTATTGAGACATAGACCTAAGCTTAAACATTATTCCATGTTTATTTTATTCATGGGGACACTTTAATATGTTTTAAACCTAACTCAAGACTTTAGATTAAAAGGTTTTATTTGCATGGAAATTTTAATTTAAGACTTTGACTTAGGCTTTACATGTTCCCTAAGCCCTAACCTCAATATTTCCTATTATTTGTAAGAACCAATATTTCTTGGACTAATGGACATATTTTTATATGATCACGGTTTCCCCCTTCCAATGTTGATAAAACTAGTTGCTTGTGTTGTAGGATCAATGGAATCTCATTTAAGAATTAATACGTTTAGGGTTTGATGCATCAAATGTTAAAATGGACCTTTTACTAACCTTTGGTCTATAGAAAGTAAAATTAAATCCATGTTTAAATCTTCTTGAAACCCTCATTCAAGAAACCCTAGCATAGGTTATTTTGGACCAAATTTAAAATTGGTAGGAACATTTCATGTGGGAACACTTTAAAAGTGCCATAGACTTAGTTAAATTTTTAATACTAAGGCTTAGTCATGTTTTTCAACATGACCAAACCTTGGTCTAAAATTTTTGTTTTTTCCCTTTTCTGTTCCAAGTCTCTTATTCCCTTTACCTTATCATGGTCTAACTTTATCATTACAGGGTCCTTTTATCATGTTCCTAAGCTTAATCTAAATAATGCATGGTACTTTTGTTATAACTTAGACTAAAATATTAGTCCTAAAGTCTCATTTGTGTTTTTTAAAATAAACAAGACCTTAGTCTTATTATTTTATCCTAAGTTCTATATATCCATGATTCCTAACTTAAACATTCTACTTATTTGCAAGATCAACAACCCACATTTACTAGGGCAAACATAATCAGACGATGCCAGATGGGCTTGATAATTCTAAGATTTTGATCCATTGGACTAATCTTGCTCAACCCCATAGATCAAGATCGTTGATCTATGTTCACTCAAATGGCCACCAATATCTAATGATGCAAGATCAATATTAAGACTAAAAGGGTCCCTTTCTATTATATACACGTAGCCTAAGACTTTAACTGAAGGTTTTAATTATATTTATTAATACAATAAAACCTTAAGATAAAAACTTATGCTATGACTTTTATTCAAAGGGTCCTATTGTTAAAATACTTAGCTTAGATATTTTACCCTTAAATTTTGTGTATTTATTAATATGATAAAACATTAGGTTAGAAACCTTATGTTAAGTCCTTTTATTATTAGTCATGGGGTCCCCCTTTTATTATATTCTAAGCTTAACCTAAACATTCCATCCTTAAGGTTTATTTCATGTTTTTTAACATGAAATAAAACCATAGTCTAAATTCTTTAACCTAAGTTATTTATGTGTCCTAACCCTTTCTTAAACATTGTGCATCTTTACAGGATAAATTATCCACATTTGCTCTGACAGATATAATCAAATAGACCATAGCCAATAAAATTTTCAATGATGCCTCTGAGATGGTGAGGAAGTGACAAGTGTCATAGTTGTGGCCAAATGACAATGAACAACTAATGGTGGTCCATCCCATGGATCATAATCAAATGCCCTGCATTCATGTAGATAAGACGATTAGACAATGCAGGATGAGGGTAGACTTTTCAATAAAGCTCCTAGTTAATGTGAGACTACCACATGGTAAGAACATGTTAACTAGAAATACCAGTAGATTACAAAGCTCAGAAGGCCCACAAGACTACCAAGTGGTATAACCTCAGATCCAAATACATATAGTAACCAATGGCATTCAACTCGAGGGATCAAAATCAATGATCAACATTGATCTATGTAAGGAGATCTGATGGTGCAAAATAAGAGCATATTTTTCAAAAGGCAATGATTAGTTTTTAAACATTAATGAAAAAAATTTCCATGAAAATGTGACATAGATTCCATAGTCATGCCACATAAACATAAAACAACTAATTTGAAGATCTTGTGGGCTCAGAAAGGGTAAAGATATAAATACATAATCTAAATCAAATCTAAGGCACAAGTTCACTTAAGTTTGAAAAAATTTCCCCCATTAAAGCTATGAGAAGACTTGTAGAAAATCCCTATCTCATTTAAAATCCCTAATTCAACATTTTATTGAGTACAATCAAACCTAGATGAGTGAATTATCATCTGAACAAGTGTAATTTAGTCCAGAGCTGAAGAGCAGTCTGATAGTGAGCAATTTGATCTATTTCAGACCATGGCAGCCTAAAAAGGCACTTCAAGGTAAAATATAGAGCTCTATTTGATTTTATATGCCAATGGGAGAGTCTTTAAGGACAAAAACAATTATGTCACCACCCTAAGCACATGAGACAACAACTGGTCCAAGCTATTATGAACCATCAAAGAGCAATAGATCATCATAAAAGAAGAGGAAATGAACATGTCTATGAGAAGGAGATATTATGATATAGTTGATATTCAAATGGCAATCCTACACTTTATAATGTCCAAGCTTGAGGTACTTCACTATATTGATGTTCTCTCCCCTATTTTTAAAGTTTGTAAAATTGATAAAGGCATGATAGTAAATGAGCACACTTGAAAAAACATAGATTATGTCTCAACCATAGCTTTTGATAATTACTATAAAATTCCTAAACCCTAAATAGACATGACCACCATAAATAATTGGGCTAATTAAAATGACCTAAAGACTATCCTTACCTCATGGATATATTCTTGGAATTAATTATTCTCAGACTTCAGTGGTAATATCTAAATTATCTAATTCAGATCTAGGATCAGGATAATTATAACCTTGATGAATAGGTTATGTGGAAATATGACCACCACTTATGTGGATAAAATCTGGGTGCCTTTGGTTTATTTTATGGTTGAAATGGAGCTCACCCCACCCCTTGGTGAAATTATTAGCACCTGCTTATGTAGACATATTTCCATAGTTAAGAAAAGGTAAGGGGCCAATTTTAGATGATATCATATTTTATAGATGCCTTACTCGGCACCAACAAAATCCTATGCCTTATATAATTTTCACCTAATGGGACACAAACAGTCTCCCAATTTTACTCCAATTTACATATTTTCAAATATAGGGACAATATTCAATTCATTTGTGATTATGTTTACCCAGCCTTAGTTGAGACCATCACAGGGATCCCAATAGCAAGAGTGAGCCCACTAATCAAAAAAAATTTTGAAGCTATAGGAGATATATGGATATATCCCGACTACACCAGAATCAAGACTAAGGGAACATAATGCACCCCACTTAGACTACCAATTCATATACCCAATAAACCAATTGAACAAGAGGTAGTATACCAAATATGCAATAGCATAGATGATCTTTACAAGACCAAGAGGAAAGGAATGCTCCACACTTTCCTCATAACCATTAGAAGGCTTGTGTTTTAGTTATGGTATAATATTGAGGTTACCTCTAAACATAAGGCCTCTTTTAGATTACATGATGAAATAAGGTAGTGGTATCCCCAAGGAAGAATTGTGGGGCACTTGAAGGTAAAGGCAATCAATATGACTTATGATAACCAGCCTAGACCTTATGACCTAGTCTACACCAAAGCTTCTTCATTCACCAAAGTCTTGGAAAGATTGAAGAAGAAGAACATCAAGATAAATCTAGACTATTGAGGGAAGAAAATCCAAGTGATGACATATGGTAGCTAGGTCCAAAGCAATACCATTTTTTGGGAGATCCATCTTCTAGACATCCTCCAACATGACCATAAATAGATGAGAAGAGACCTGAGTAGATTACATCTTCCTCAGCCCAGGTAATAGAACAAAAATCCTAAATTAAAGGAATTGACATAATAGCATTGGACCTTGAGGAAATAGTGGAAGATGCTCTGAAAATGCTAGCCAATGCCTATGAATCTTCTAAAGAAGAGGCTCAAGCTGGGGAAGCAGAAGAAAGAAGGGGAAGGAAGTTGCATTGGATATAGTCCCTATTACCACACCTACCCCAAAGAAAAAATATGAGATAACATTGTTTCTAGCAGGGAAGAAGTGACTTAGGTTAAGATTTACTCATCCTTTGAGTGAATTCAACCTTTTTAGTGATGAGAACCCAATCCAAGGTCCAATTGTCCTTGAATGGTTTTTATATTGAAAATTACTAAAATTTCCTAATCTATACCATCTTTTCACACTAACAAAGTCTATCAATATAACTATGCATGATGAGCTTAAGCCATGGATTATGGATTTACAAGAGGAATAATAACAAAGGATAATGGTTCTAGGAGAGCCAAGTGGAACACAAATTGAAACCCTTACTCCTCTAGTGACACAATCATTAGTTGGCATTAGGTTTGACCTAACAATAGCTAGATTGTAAAGAGTTACTAAGAATAAAACCATGGTTGGGGGAGAATAATTCACTTTTTAGAAAGTGGAACCATTTATTGGTTTGACTCCTATTGAAGGGTAGAGACCAGGTGAAAACCCCATTTTTGAGGATAATGTGCATTAATTGGCTCAAGCAAAATCATCTCAGTTGTAGGCTACCATCAAAGTCTTACAGTAGTAGAGGGAAAATCTACAACAATAGAAGGAAAATTTAGAGAAGCAATCTATATTGTCAATTCTTGATGCCATGAGTAAGATGTTTGAAGCATATTTATATGATATGTTTGACTCATTAAAGTCAACAAGGTCTAGACAAAATGTATTGAGCCAATAGGATGCAACATCAAAAGGCTTAGTCACCCAATGTTAGAATTTAAAGGATAAAATAAAGGAATTGGTTAAAATCTTGGTGCATGATCAAATCCTTAGTTTCAAGACCATCAGCTTAGCTCACTTAAACACAGTCATGGGATTGATTGTAGATAATATCAAGGGTTTGATTACATGGTCTAAGAGCTTGGAAAGACTCCTTGGAGATGACAAGTAGTTACTAGATATGATAGAACAATTCTTTGGGACCATGATTGCTAAACCAATAATGCCCAGTCCCATAGGCCTCATAATAGATGAAGAATTCAAGCATTGGACCACTGTGGTCATGTAAGAAGTAAGGAGCAAAAGCCAAATAAAATTTGGGATAGACAATATTAGAGTCATGTATATGATCCTAATAGTAGAAGAAAAGATTGTTGAGGTCAGGAATATTAAGGAGGATTTAGGAATAAATGATAAGGACTTTGGAGACCTGGCTGATTAGGAAGATGAGCTCTTCATAGAACCTGTTGTTAATTTGAAGCTGATTGATGAACAACACCAAAGAGAAATTAAGGTTATTCAATATAAATAAGGGACTTCATCATCACAAGGATACCAAGGCAAAGTTAGTTAAGGATATTATTTTTGTATAAGCTTTGTAATATTTTGAAAAATAGAATATTATTTTTGTAAAGGCAGATGCAAATTGTAAGCACATTGTATATAGGTCAATCCACTAATGTATTTTAGAACTTTTTTAGAAAGGATAGATGTCCTTATACTTGTACTTTTCTAATTGGATATGACTGACTGACATACTTCCTTACATTCTATAAAATGAGTATTGTAATTTGTTAAAAGGAGGGAGTTTTTGAGCCAAAAAATGGTGTAAACTTTTAAATAATTAATACAAGGAATTCTACAAATACTATCCATATTCATTTGTGTCATTTGTTATTATATTTTATCTCTCACTTTCTCATTCTCATTTCTATATTTGAATTATTCTTGTGAAATATTGGTGTACATCTTTTAATTGTAGAGATGTTAACTTATGTCAATGCTCAGTTGACTGAAATTTATCAAGTTTATTTCATTTCCTTTACTCTTCTTGCATTTGGGCTAATGTTGTTTTCTTGCAAGGGTAGATCTTTAAAGTGAATTAGGTTCTTATTTGCATTCCTTTTCATTCCTTATATGTTTCCCTGATGTGTATTAAGATTTAATTTCATGCTATTTCATATTATACATTGGTTATGTACATGATTAGAGGACATTTGAGTTTTTTCATGATGTTTGGAATGAATATCAGCAACATCTCTTTTCTACCTTACCCTTCATTTTACTTCTTTTTTAACCATATCACTCTAGCTTAATTTCCATTATAAATGTCCATGTTATATTAGTCTTTAAGTTAGCTTTAATCATAATTCACTAATATTATCTAAGGTTTCTTCATTATTTGCAAAGATACAAGTCAAGGTGGCTCCCAACCACCAAACTTTATAAATATTATGAAACGGTCCACTTGTTTTGTCTCTATTCCATCAACAGATAATAGGATTATCATAACTTTCAACTCATGCACATAATTCTTTAAGTTCTAAAATGAGAAGTGTTCATGAAACACTCTTAGCACCTGTAATACACATTGAGGCATCAACATAATCCCATATGGACTCCATGATTTTCATTGGTTTTCTTGACTATTAAGTTAGGGTTTTAAGTAAAAAAATAGTTACATAGGGGTCACTAAAGTGCATTGTAAACTCTTATACAGTCCAAAGATAAATTAGGTAAAGGTACAAAAAACCCAAAAATCTCATATCATGTTCACTATTGGACACCAAAGCTCCCTAAGCATCACAACACATCCATACCTTGTCCAATCACAATGCTCCTATTAGGGGACCTAGCAGCTCTTATTTCTGGTTCATGCACAATCAACATAGCCAGTACCTTAATTGCATATCCCAAAATAACCTACATCTTAGTTTTATAGATAAGTTTATATTTCTCTTGTGCACTTTCCATATTTATTAACTTTATGATTTTAGCAATTTAAAAATTAGTCATGTAAATATTGCATATTTTTAGTAGTCTAATTTTACCCAATAGTTTGTCTAATTAGGGTAATATATTTCCTAGTTATCAAAATTTGATAAAACACCAGCTTTATTGAAAATGCACATTAAGTTTTAAAAAATACCATCTAAATTATTAATCTCTAGATCAACACACAAAGCTAAAATATCCAATCCACTTTTAAAAAAATGTGGCACTATACATTTCATCACCATTAAGAAATGCCACATTGAAAATGTTTTAAATCAAATCTTACCTTTTAGGAATTCTCAAACCTAGATTTGAAAAATCTATGAAAATATATAAGCATTCAATTGAATATTAAACAACATCATATAAATTTATAATTAACACCATATAAAGAGAAAAAAAATGTAATCACCAAAAAATGACACATGAGTGCTAAGAGTTCTACTTGAGACCACCCATCCCTATCTTAGCCCTAGATATATCTTAGGGTCTATTTTCACACTTATCCAACCTTTATGAAAGCCACATGTATCCCTAAACAACCCTAAATCAGTCCTAGACCCTCATGTTGACATCCTAACCCTCAATATCTTAGGTTCTACCACCTGAACACTAGTGCCATAGTAGGGATAGTAGTGCCACATGGTGATAATGTCCCATTTTTGGTACTATTATCCTTTTTTTACCAATAGATATCTTTTCAAATCAAAGAATGCTTAGGTTTGGCATAGACCTCTTTTAAGACCCACACAAGCACTAAAACAATATATACATGAATTTTAGCCTTCTAACTAGTAGATGAAAATTATACAAACTTAGAATAAGTTGTGCACAATAAAAGTTATCAATCCTTATTATGCCCTACATCTACATACAACCATCTTCAACTTTATATCCTCAATCACATTCAAATCACTCAATCCAATATTCATAATAAATTCACTTAGACTTGTACCAGTACTTAAGTGGGGAGAACTACATTGGGCTTGATCCTTCTTGAGAGTATTGGTATGTAGGCAACTCTCATCACTATAGGGTGAAAAGGATGTCCAACCTACCCCACTAACAACACCCTTTACTACTTGTGTCAATTAGATGCCCTAGAAACATGATGGATTAGGTTTTATACATAAACTAAGTCAAAATAGGTCATATATAGAGATCTATAACTCATGTGCATAGGAATAAGCTTGGCGAACCTAGACACAGGTGAATTGAAAAGCTCATAATATTTATTCACTAAAGACACTACCACAAAAACATGGACACTAGTGCCACATGGTGCTCTTATCCAATTAAGGCACTACTATCCATGAAGATTTTTTACTCTTGGATCCTATTCGTGACACTCAGATCAACCTATCTCAATTTTTAGCCTCTAAATCTCCTATTTTAGTCATTTTTTAGCTAAGTATTTGTTTACAATATTTATTACTATTTTTAAGAAGGTGAAATTAAGTTAATTATGTTACAAGTCAATAGTTGTATTTGTATATTTCTACCCTAATTTACTATACTCATCCCCCTTAACAACATAAGATTTACATTCACTAAGTCCTAAATAGTTAAAACATTTGGTGAACTTGACTTACTTTGAATATTGCATAAACCTTAACACTCAATAACCCTAGGGTTTATATTTCCAGCCTTATAAGACCCACTAAAATTTTATATCCCTATATTTTCTAATTTTTATTATATATAATCATGATGATAATGATAGATAAATTTTATCACTTTTTAATACAAAGTTTTATAGCTTCCTTTGCATGCTTGTTTCCTTTCATTTGGAATGAATTCAAAGATGACATAAACATATATATACATAATGCTTTTTATCAGTTAAAATGTATGTCATATTTCATTTTATCTCTAGCATGTTATTGTTCTCTTATGTATAATTAAATTAAGAAACAAATCCTTACTGACATAGAGGATCTATTACATAAGCTAACAACCATGTTTCAAGTTTCAATGTCATATTTTATGCACAAGAAAGAATTTATTTATCCTCCTCATCTCCATGAGGGTGATAGTTAATTTCCCTCTAACCAAGTCTATGCTATCACTCCTCCATGAAATGATGTAGCCTATACTATTGTTACTAATTCATATACTCAGCCTATCCACACCTCCATCTCTCCCCTACAGGGTGTGTGCCTACATGTTCAATGAAAAGCAACTAGGATTTGCACTTATGAGACTCTAAGGGATCAAATTATCAGTATGGGAAAGTTAATATAAAATTTATGGAATCAAAATTATTTATTAATTGAAAAGGTCACATTAGTGATAAATTAAATTACATGTACAAAGTCTTAAGAATATGCTAGTGTTCATAATATATATGCATCTACACATCGAAAATTTGTGCCTAACTCTCTATCATATCCAAATCATAAACTACAAGATGAGAAATACAATAAAAATCAAGATGATACAAAAGATTGGAATTGGGATACTCTCCCACCCATACTTAATAATGAAAATCTTACAGTTAATCAGGATGATATTTTACAAATTTTAAGAGATAAACTTTGGGAACAGACCCATGATCATGCATAAATTATGCAAGCCATAATGGAAATAAAGTATAAATCAAATAATGGCCAATCTTCTACTCCCCTAGATAAAAACATTATTACACCTAATTTGGGGCCAACTTAGCTTTTACAATAACCTATCTTAACTTAATAACCTTCAGTTGTAGTTACACCTCCTATGGCTAGTTCCTCCTCTCTATATATACAATCCATTATGCATGAGATGCATTCTCTATAGGATAAGATGTTACATCTTGAGTAGGGAACTACTAGGTCATATAATGCCTTAGATTCTCATGTTCTTTTACATACATATTTGGCATATCACATAGAAGCAACTCCTTTTCCATCTAGATTCATGACACCTAAGCTTACATTGTATGATGGTAAGGGTGACCCAAAGCACTATATATGAGCATTCCACATAGCATGTTTGGAATATGTGTCTAATGATTGGATCCTCATTAAGTTATTACCATGTAGTCTAAATGACTATAACTTACAGTGGTTATATGATCTTCTAAATTAGTGTATCACTACATTCAATCCATCAACAGATATGTTTTTCACACACTTCTCCATTAACATCAATGATAAGATTTAATATGTTAAATTTGCATAATTGAAGCAGAAATCCAATGAGGCTATTTTAGAATATGTCTTATGATATAAAAAAATATTGTAAAAGATAAATAAACCCATGATAGATAGAGATCTCTAAGACATATTCAAATAAAGCCTACTACCAATATTACATGAAGATATGTTGTTCAAAAAGTTTCTAACCTTTATAGATTTATCCCACACACTGAAAGAAAGTGAATTCAAGCTTCTCTTTATGGGTAAACTAAAATATATAAGTGGATAAAAATCAACTAATAATAGTTATATTAGAACTCCATACAAATTAAGGGCCAATAAAAACAAGAATGATCCAAAGACCACAGTTAACATAGCTTCAAAGCCATCTCCTCCCCTAGTTTTATTGGCTCCTCTACAAAGAGTTTTCACCAACCTTATAAAATTGCTAAAACATGTTTTAAAACATCATTTGGAATACAATGTCACATCTATCACTCCCAATAAAGATGTTGATATGACATGGCATCTTCTAAAAATCTATAATTCCAATGTATTCTATGACTATCATAGGGCACCAGGCCATACCACAAACCCATGCATCACCTTAAAACATAAGATACAAGATTTGATAGATGTCAACATAATTGATGTGGGCACACCCATAAAGGCCCCCAAAGTTTAATAAATGGAATCTAAGGTATTAAAAATATTCTTAGATTTATTTCTAAAGCATACAACTAATGAGGTAGGGGTACTTCAGGTGTTCATTATACATATTAGGCACATCCACCATCAACATCATATCACATTACTACATAGGATGCACACCCCATACATAATATCATTGGTGTGTATCATACTACAATACCATCTAGACCACTCATCACTTTATTAGATCAAGAGATTGTTGATGAGGATTCAGATTTATATGCAATCTTTAGAATAGCCTACATTGATCATCATTCTATTTAGAGTGTTATAATAGATAATGGGTCAAGTATTAATATGTGAATTATCACACTTATAAAACATTTGGGTTATTTAGAGTAGGATATTTATCCTACCGACATAGTTATTTGTGGTTTCATTGGACATGTTCAGAGCTCCATTAGGGAGATTATACTTTTGATACATGTTAGACTATCACATGTGGCCACTAGATTCTTAATAGTACCTAGTACAAGCACATTTGACATGTTACTGGGTAGGCCATAGATACAATAGCTACAGTCCATCCTATACACCATGTATATATGCATCAAATATATACATGATAATCATGTGATCATAATTTAGGGTGTTTCATATGAGTATCCTCTACATGTCTCACAAGAAGTCACTCTACAGCTATCAGTTATAGTTTGGAACACATTTCCTATTAGTATAGCATAGAGTTTAGTGGAGCCACTGGTGTATGTGATGTCTACTCTTATAGTGTTACCATATATGCATACTCAGTTATGGATACCAATATTAGAGAGACCCCTGTGTCATATATATGTTTCATATTATATAGGCCCTCCCTTTACTCCTTTTCTTCTAAGATCAATATTATTGAGTTCCTAGGGATCTCAGCATATGACACCTATGAAAGTTATAATATCTTCTACTAGATGGGTATTAATACCCATATAGTCTATAGGAAACCATAGTTAGTTTCATGGATTCCTAGTACCACTTCATAGGTATTACTAGTTATATATCACTCAATAAAGTAGGATATGGGACCTCAGTTACCTTTTCATATAAAACACATGATCAATATTCCTTTATTTGGCACATGCCACATTGATAATGAGTCTCCCATGAGACTCATCAGTTAGTATTGCTCCTCCCTTATTATGCATACTTTCCTTATTTTTCACTCCTTATATATAGTTTCATCTTCATGTTACTTATATATATCTTATATCTAGAAAATAATATATATACATATATATATATATACATACATATATATATATATATATATATACATATATATATATATATATATATATATATATATAATGTGTCAAAACACAAAAACATTCAAATATTTACTTAAAAAACATAAATTATAGATTATATGCAATGCCATGTTTACACTTATTATATTTTTTAGACACTACATATGTTAGCTATCTTACTATAGTCAGTTTTTATCATACATACATGTTTCTCTTATTCTTGTTGAGTGCTTGTAGATTGTTATAGGACTCAACTCCACTACATTGATCTAGATTTTCTACTATCTATCCTTTTGGGGCATATAGATATATACACAAGTTCTTCATTTAACACATTTTCCCATTTAGGAGCATCCTATATATAGTTTCGATTTCTAGGTTATATCTTTATAGACTCTACATCACATTATTAGAATTATTATATCTTAATATTGATCATTATACACCTATTCATATTTGTTATCGACTACTACTACTTTAGACTTAGCATTATGTATATATTATCTCTTATACATATTTATACCACATATTCATACATACTTTCATTTCTATCATTCCTAGTTTAGACTTGATGGTGTATCTATGCTTCTTCTATTTGAGGGAATTTGAATATGGCATTGCTCTATCACTCTATGCCACTTCTTTTCATTATATGTATGTTTTGGACATGTGCCCATGTCCTTGTGTGTGCCTTCCTAACTATGAATGCAGACATTTGAAATGTCCTTCTATGTGACTCAAAGCCAACTTGCTTGATGTGTATATATGTGAACATTTGAACATGTCCTTTTATGTCTTGCTTTCTCAGATTTAGTGACATGTGCCCATATCCCTTGTATTATGGCCTCTTGGACTATTTTTCATGCCTCATGTGCGTTATATGTATGATTTATTATATGCATCATGGCCATGACACTTATCTTTTTCTTGTTACACACTCCATTTTTAAATGCCATGAGGGACCTCATGCATCTCATCTTCCTAATTAAATTTCATGGTGGACATAATACCCCATCCCCTAGGTAGTTACTCAATTATTACTCAAAAATTTTGTTCATATACATTACTATATATATCTTGATAGCCTTTTGAATGCTAGACCTAACATATATTGCACATTAAAAACTTATGCTCAAATTAGCTTAAATTTTGATGTAATGTATGCACATTATATTAGTTTATTATACAAATATCATATATGCTCTAGCTAACACACATTTTACAGATATTTTTATTTTAAGGATGGTTCTTGTACATGTACAATAACTCAAGGCATTCGTAAGGGTTTGTCATAGAGATCCAGCTATCCAAATGCACCTAGAGTATAATTTTCAACATATAAGCTCATAATATAGAAATTAGACTTAGGAAAAACATAGCGATAAATAGTGACACAAAGATTATTTATAGTTACACATAAATTAGAAGAGTCAGACACTAGTGCCCAAATTGGGACACTAACACCACATGGCACTATTATCCAAGATATGGCATTACTGTCTATTAGCCTCAGTTTTAGAAAATTCCATATTGGCTAGAAAATTATAGTAGGTACAGTCTAAGTTTGCATAGATTAAGTTCTATATTACCATTTTTGGCTTAGTTTAGCTCAGATTCATACTAGTTTCCTCATATTGGGGGCATCATCCATGACATGATCATTTCAATTTTAATTTAGATACTTGGATACAAATTATTATAACTCAATCTAGAATCCATATACTTAGATATCAGATTTGGGGGCATGTGTGTGGCTCATTATTTTCATATGCTCACTTATACAGTGGTTAATTAGATGGAATGAAAAAATCCATGTCATTTTATACATTATACACATCACACCATTTTTTAGGTTACACACCAAATTCATGCCTTACTCCATCTATAGTGGTTGGCATTCCCAAGTAGTCTAGAGACACTTAATATTTTTGAGTGGAAAAAAAGATGACATCTCTAGTTACATCTCAAAATTTTAGTTTCAAATGCATCTTCTACACATGGGCAAGAAATGATGGAGTCATAATCTACTTGAGTTCTTGATCCACCTACATGAGACGGTTGGACACACCATCAGTCCAATCCAAGCTATTCAGAGGTCATGATCCACCAAAAAAGGGTGGGTAATGATGGATTCAAAACTATATTGAGTTTTTGAGACACCCACACATAGGGATTGATCGAGCCATCAGCTCAGTCTAATTTATTTACCGATTGATCACTATCTACATATACACACAGAGGTTGTCACTGAGTTTATGCATTGGTTCACATACCTAGTGAGGTATATTCATTAATTTCCTCTCTCTTATATATTTACTTAGTTTTATCTCTTTACTCAATTTTGTCTTTGCTTTTGATATATCTTAAGTAATGACTAATCTATGCACATTTCATTTGTAGGACACATAATGGAGCATACTTCACATACTCTGATCCAAATTCATGGGCTTCACCTCTTAGGTAAGTCCATGTATGTTTTTTTCCTTTATCCTTTTCAATTTTATTTGTTACATTTATATTATAAAGGGGAGGTAAATTTAATCACCTAAAAATGACACTTGGGTGCTAAGAGTGCTACTTGAGACTAGCCATCCCTAGTTTATCTCTAGACCTATTTCAAGGCCTATTTTCACATGTATCCATACTTTATGTGGGCCATAAGTGTCCCTAAAAAGTATTAAATTAGTCCCAAACCCTCATGTTGACATCTCGTCCCTCAGTGGCTTGGGTTCTACTACCTTAATAGTAGCGCCACATGGCACTAATGTCCTAGTTTTGGTGTTATTGTCTTTTTTCCTCCTTTTTCTACCAATGGATATCTTTTAAAATCAAAGACCACCTAGGGTCATATTAGACCTATTTTAAGACCTAAAACAGAAGCATAATAGTATAAATACATTATATTTATCCCTCTAACTAGTAGATGGAAATTAGATGTAAATTATACAAAAAAAACTCACAAGTTGTGCAACATCAAGGTTATCAATCCCTATTCTATCCTACTTATGTATACAATCATCTAAAACATTCTTAAGCCTAGATTACTCAAGTTTATAGTCTCAAACACATTCAAATCACTCAATCCAACATTCATACTAGCTTCACTTACACTTTCACTATTACTTGGGGGGAGAACTACATTTGGCTTGATCACTCTTCAAAGTATTTGTATGTAAGAAACTCTCATCATAGTGGGGTGTTTAGGATGTCTAGCTTACCCCACTAACAACAACATTTACTATTTATGTCAATCAAATTCCTTATAAACATGGAATTTTAGGGTTTGATCATAAAATCGATCAAATAGGACATCTATAGAGATCTAAAACTCATGTGCACAAGAACAAGTTTGGCAGACCCAAACATAGTGCATTTAGAAGTTTGAAATAGTTTTACACAGAGGACACCAATACAAAAATAAGGACACTATTGCCACATGGTGCTACTATCTAATTTTGGTGTTACTCTCTAAGAAGGTTTTTAATACATGTATCCTATCTAAAACACTTAGATCAACCTTTGTCTCAATTTTTAGCCTCTAGATCTCATGTTTCAGTCATTTTCTAGCTAAGTACTTGTTTAAATTATTTATTACTATTTTAGAAAGGTTAAATTAAGTCAATTATGTTATGTATTAGTGGTTATATTTATTTAATATTTCTACCCTGATTCACTAGGATTTACATTCACTAAGTCCTAAATAGTTAAAATAATAATATATCTATAATTTTCCATAGATAAGTAAAACTACATAAGGAAAAAAATAAAACATAATATACTTGTAATTTTACATAGTTTCCCATATATTTATAATCAATCTCAATAACTTAATTCTCATGCATCACTAATTTTGGAAACCTTTTTGGGCCAAAAAAATAAAAACTTCTTATTCATAGGTGCAAAAACAAAACAAAACTATCAAATAATATCCAGTCAAAACTAACCCAAAATACTTTCTCGAGTTATTCCTATCTATTAAATCTATAGATGGTTATTAAAAGGAAAATAATTTTACCAATCTAATAGGACACAATGGTTCAATAGTGAATATCACATGGATCCATCTTGATTTGCACTCTTGCACTAAAATTTGTTACTAGATTTGATCTATTTTCTTACATGGTTACTATTTCCTAGACATTATTAAGGTGTTTATATGTATAATCTCAATATCCTAATGTTATCATCTATTCCCATAAAAAAAATTATCATGCCAATATTTAAATCTTGATGCTAACATTAATTTTATGTGAGTATCATCATAGGAGGAGTGGCATCCATTGAAGTCTATTAATGACATATAAGATCATAGTATTTCATATTTACTAATGCATGCCATATATATCACCACATATTGAATTTATTGGTGCATATTTATTAAATAAAATTATATCCATGTGACAAAATCAATGGCAACCACATGGAAATAGAAACTAACCTAGAATACCTTTCTATTCACCACAAAACCCCCCAACTATTGATGATATATGGATAACATAATTTTATGTTATTAGGGTATCTATTTTCTAGTTTCCAAAATTCAAAATTATGAAAAGGTTGGTCCATAAGTTTTTTGTAAGACATATCTAAAAGAAATCATAAAATACTAGTATATAAACAAATTTGAAATCATTTTGCACACAAGAGGATTCCACACATGAAAACATCGTAATTTTAAGTGTACATTGAGATCAAATTCCCTATTTTTGCTAATTATGATTACATAAACCCTAGTATCCATGAGTTAAAGTCTAAATACACCTCCAAGGTCACAAGTCATGATTGGATCACTTAATCACACTAGGATTGCACTAACATGTGACACTTTTCACTAGTTTCACACATACCACCATAGCATGGGATAACTACATGAAGTTTGATCCCTCTCCAGCATATTGGTATGTAGGCAGTGCTCAACATATGAGTTGTTGAGGTTTCACACAACTTCAACTACTAACCCTACCTTTTTTAGATTGATTTTAGGGATTAAAATACCTTTACCCAATAAAAAATTTACCTAGCAAACAAATAGGCATGGCTTAATGGCATAACCATCAAGAAATCTGACCAACATACTACTTATAAAACTAATTATCCTAAGTATTAAAAAATACTTCAACTAATCAAAAAAGAACAAAAATTAATAAAAAATTTAAACTTCATTTACTAATTTTCATCTCTTATCACTTTGCTATATAAATGAATTATCCTAGAAGAAGGATTCGATATAAAACATCCTCTTTTCTTACTTCTTACTATCATCCATTCTTCATATTTACTCAAATAAGTTGTTTCCAAACTTAGTGAGATATACTTATCCTTCGATTTTATTCTTCCAACAATATTTCTACTATATAGAACCTTATTACTCTTCATATCTAAACCAACAACCTATGAAAGTAGAGGCAAGGATACCAAATTTTCCAACCTTGCTTCTGATTCCTCCTCCTTGAGTACTTATGCAAAAGATTATGAGGATAAAATTGGATTATTTATCAAAAAACCTATAAAAAAATATTCACTTGCCTCCTGCCACCATGAAGAAATCATTTTACAATTGGAATTAGAACATGAATTAGTAAGATGACCAATTTTTAAGCAATTCATACACTTGAATGGGAGGCCCTCACAATCAAGGTTTTAAGGCCAGCATTTGTCTTCAACTTTTAATTCATTTTTATGAGGTAGGGACTAGGAAACATCCAAACAAACAATAACCCTAGTGAAGGTTGTGTAAAAATTCAAAGAAGATGAATCAATTTCTAATAAATTTCTTAGGGAATTTCCAATAGCTATTAATCTAGAATCCAAATAGAACTAGAGTGGAAGATATGGAAGACAAACCCAAATGGGTCTAAAAGAGAGATTTTTAGTTAATGGGTTAAAATATAGAAACTAGGGTTTCAAAAAAAGATGCTGATCGAAAATCCAAGATTTGGACTATAAGATCTTATTACAATCTGTAAGGGACTCAAACACCACAATAAATAATACTCTTGCATAAGGATAAAATTCTAAACTATCTTCCAATAACAGTCACCATGAATCAAAAATCCACTAATGAAGGCCAAGAAGGGAAGGCCAAAACCTATCAATCCTACAAATTAAACCCCTCTCAGAATAACCTTCCTCATTTTAAAGTATTTCCTCTAGATTTTCCTTCTCAAACAAAACTACTTGTGTAGTTTTAGCAATGCTTAGGGTTCCTAACTATTGCCTATGACAAACTGAATGGTCATTTTATTGGCCATCTATTTACAAAAATACTTGGGAAGGAGAACAAGACTACCCTAGATTGTCTTTGATATTCACTATAGACACATTCCTTTATTCCTTACTTTACCTAACCACCCATGCATTGGCCTTAGTTACCCACCCACCTTTTAGCTTTGTTAAACACCCAATATTTATATCGTGACTCTCTTCAATATCTTAAAGACTCGACAGGAAATTTGAATGGTGTAGGTTCCTTATAATTTCTTTATTGATGGATGAAACTCCTAGGCATGATGCCCTAGTGACAGGAGAATACACAACCATAATTTTCACTTTTTTTTCAAAATTAAAAACAAATATATATATATATATATATATATATATATATATATATATATATATATATATATATATATATATATATATATCCACTAACCCCTTTTTACTCCATGATTTGAATTGGTATTATTTCCTATTGTGCTAGGGTTTCAAGTGGAAAATTAGCTACATAATGGTCACCAAAGTGCATCAAAATCTCCCACACAATCTATAGAAAAACCAAGTGAAGGTGAAAAAAACTATAAATTCATATCCTTTTTCATTATTGGACAACAACACTCTCTAAGTACTACAACACACCCCTACCTTGTCTAATCATGAATATCATATTTAGGACCCTGCCAACTCTTATTTCTAGTTCATGCATAGTCAACACAATTAGTCTCTCAATTTTAGATCTCAAAATAATGAACATCTTAGTTTTTCAGGTAAGTTTATATTTATCTCTTGTAGTTTCCATATTTAGTTACTTTCTAATTTTAGTAATTTTTAAATCAGTTGTGTCATTTATTACATATTTGTAACATTATTATTTTACATAGTAGTTTGTCTAATTAGGGTAATATATCTCCTAGTTACCAAAATTTGATAAAACACCAACTTTCTTGCACATGCACATTAAGTTTTAATATTATCATCTAAATTTTTATTCTCTAATTCAACACACAAAGTTACTTAACCAATCCACTCTCAAAAAATATGGATTATACAGTTCATCAGCATTAATAAATTCATCACTAAAAATATTTTAAATAAAAGCTTACCATTTATGAATTATCAAACCTAGATTTGAAAAATATGCACAAATACATAAGCTTTCAATTGAATATTAAACCTCATCATATAAATTTAGAAGTAACACCACATAAAGAAAAAAGAAAAAAAACATAATATACTTGTAATTTTCCATGGTTTCCCATATATTTGGAATTAGTCTCAGTCCCTTGTTTTTTATCCATCGCTAAGTGTGGATACCATTTTGGGTACAAAATAAAAATAAAAATTTCATATTCATAGGTGCAAAAAGAAAACAAAACCATCAAATAATATCCAGTCAAAACTGACCCAAAATCATTTCTCACATTTTTCCTATCTATTAAATCTATAAATGGTTAGAAAAAGGAAAACAATTTTACAGGTTCAATAGGACACAATGGTGCAATAATGAATATCATATGGACCCAACTTGATTTTCACTCCTACACTACAAGTTTTCACTAGATTCAATCTATTTTATTGCATGTTTATTATTTCTTAGACACTATTAAATTGTTTATATGTATAATCTCAAACTTTTAATGCTATTATCTATTTTGATAAAAAAACTATCATGTTGAGCTTTAAATCTTGATGAAGACATTAATATATGTGAGTTTCATTAGAGGAGGAATAGAATCTATCAAAGTCTATTAATGACATATAATATCATAATAATTCATATTTACCAATGTGTATCATATTTATCACCATATATCATATTCACTAATGCATATTGATCAAATCAAATCATATCCATGTGAAAATATTAATGACAACCACAAAGCAGTAGAATAGAACATCGATTGTCTTTCTATTCACTACAAAACCCCAAACCATTAATGGTATGTGGATAACATAATTTCATATTATTATATGTTATGCCAATCAGTGTATTTAAAATTTGATGGTACTTCAAAGAAAATCAAAATAATTAAGATGATACATATAATCATAGACTATAAAGTGTTTTAATTGGGTTGCCTAATTTTTTATACCTTAGGTTGATAACAATATTGTAAAATTATTTAGGCTAGTTGAGGAGGGTAAAACTAAGAAGCAACCAAATAATAATATTTAAATGATTTGGGCTCATTAAGTGGTTTGAGGGTAACTCAAATAATATTTCAAAATTATTTTAATCATTTTTCAAGGATTAGTCCAAAATAAAAATTTACCTAGTTATTGTTGATGTCTATTTGTGTCAAGGATATAATGCAAATAGTAGAACAATATTTCTCAGTTTTTAGTGTAGGTACTAGACCTTAGAGCTTTGCTCAATTCTACTGGGTGATTATGTGGCTACCACCTTTAGTCTTTAAGTAGAACCTACTGTAGGGATAACATGAACTCAGTAGTGACACAATCTATCTGAAAGTTCTTTATATTGTTATGATGTAGAATTACTATTGTATTTTTCCAATTTATGCCCAACCTTTAAACAAATAAGTGGATATTCATAGTGATCTTTAATCTAAAGTGATTCATATTAAAAAAAATCCACAAGGGGAAGTAGGGTAGGTTAGAAAAGAAAGTTTTTCTTGTAATTAAAAATACTAGCAAATCTCCTTTACTTCCTTCTGACAATGGTGCAAACAAAACTAACATTCATGAGATCCTAGTGATAAACTCATAATATCACAAATGCATCATGGATTCTAGGGTGAGTATAATGCATATATCTGAATTGTATGCTTTTAAAATAACTATCTATAACAAATTATTTTAAGCACATTCATTAGTGAAATAGAAAGAAAATATAGCATACATATAGACTATGTTGCATAACTAAAAGCACAAACTAACAAGATACATTCAAAACACTATTATCATATTTAATAATTAAAGGAGATGAAAGTGTGTCTTATTAGTAAAGCTTTGAGAAACAAAAATGTATGAAAATAATGAATTTAATGATCAAATTGTAGGCATTATTCTTTATCTTTACATTAATCTCACAAAATTTTGTTCTAAAGTACAATAAAGAGGGAAACCCCTATATATAGACCATTGAATTCTTAAGATGATTATAAGAGAACCGGATATATGACACCCATCAATAGATAAGGTCCTTAATGCCTAAAGCTAGAGAATGCTCCTTATTCAAATAGGATAATATTTTAAAATGTAATTAAAGGGAATTAGGACATGATTTTTATCAAAATAAATCCCAACAAATGGCTATCTCATTCTTGAAGTGTTAGGTTGAGATCCCATTGATGTAGTTGATGATGAATATCCTAGTGTAGAAGTAGATGGATGTGAAATAATAGTAGCTAAATAAAGAGTGCTATTGGTAGCTAAAGAGGAATATATCCCAAGAGGGGATGAGGAGGTAGAGGCTCATGCAATGATAGTTTTTTTTTAGCTTCGATTTGCCCTCTCCATGCTTTAGAGCACATCTTATAGTCATTATCAATCAATTTTATATCGATAATAGGCTCCTTCAATAGCTTGATTATGATCCCTACCATTAAATCTTGCTTTTTTATGAGAGGTCCTAAAGCTTAATTAATTGATACAACCTTATATATCCTTTGATTGGTAGAGGCTTCCAAATCTACCATCTCCTATCCAATGGTTATGCCTCTAGCCATGGCCTACTTTCTAAAGTTTACAATAAAGTTCTATAGTTAGGCCTTGTAGTCATCCTTGGTAATAATGGATCCATCCTTGTTGGAAAGGTACATGATCTCGGCATCCTTCAATAAAGTGATCACTCTATCACCCTATTTGGGTAAGAGACTATCCTAGGGATATCATTTCATCAATCCACTGGTTTAGTGATTTCCTTATTCTAATTACATAGGACTGAGCATTGCTCAAGTCATCCAAGGGGGTCAAATTTAAGTCCTCAAAATTCTTCATTATGATCAACTTCACCAAGTTGATTAACTTACTATCGTATGCCCCTTATGTAGCTTCTACCTTGAAGATCTTATTTAATATTTCATCTCTATTTACCTTATATTGGGATAAGTTATTCAACATGTCAAACATTTCTCCCATAGCCCATTCCACCTTAGTTTTGGTCTGCTATGGTAATGTGGCCTTGTGTTGCCACTCTAAGTCAATTATTTTTTGATGTACTCATTTTATCAATTTAATAGCCACATCACTATATACCTATAAATCTGAGAGGGGGTCCTCCTCATAATATTTTTGTTGGCCTAGCCTAGATTTATTTGTCTTAGTCAACTCAAATAAGGTATCTCTGATTCATATATAATTTTTTGGTCTATATAGGTGACCTTCCTCTTGGTCACCCTATTCATTGCCCCATCCTTCTTATCAAATTTGAGTGTGACCTAGGGAAGGTCCATTATGATCAAATTTGGGTTCTCTACTATATCCAATTGCATCTACTTAATTCATGATTTGTCTAAACAACCACTTGGAGGTTGTGATATTAGGGTAAATGGATGAGCTAGTGTTAACCCTTGGAAATTAGATGTGTGGGAAGAAATTATGGATGTGATAAATACAAATGTAAAGCTAGGGGAGGAAGAGGGAAGTGTCATTCTTGAAGGTGAAGGGGAATTAATGCTAATTGAAGTAGTAGTTGTGAATAGGGGGACTTAAGGGATGACAAAAGTAGGCCTCTTTTTATGTAGGTGGACCAAGTATAGGCATAGGCTTAGGCATAACCAGAGGTAAATTAGCCATCACTGAGACCTTATAAGTGGAGGATATGACAAAGGGATTGATGGTGGGCAATGGCATGGTCACATGCCTAATGATAGGTCTAGTGAGGGGATGGTATGGTAAGAGGTTCACATGGTCCAAATTTGGGGGCTCACTAAATATGCTTAAGGGTTGCTTATCAAGGAAAGAAAGAGGGAAAAAGACATGCTCCTGACTTGGTGTACTTAGTTCCCCTAGGTAGGAAGTAAAGGAAGCAACCCTGATGCTGAAGTTGTTGGTGTTGGAGTAAATGTAACTATTACCCCCATTAAATGTCTTACCTATATTGAAATAGTAATTTGTACTTGGGATGGGCTACTAGATGGGGTTCCTGAATTAGAAGCATACCTAATATGCTTTCCTATATAATCCCCTCTATTTTCCAAAGTGGGAGATAATGCCTACAGTATTCTATGACTGAGTTGTGGGTTCGTTAGCATTTCCTCTTCATCACTAGCAATATGGACTATAGATGTTGATTTTCTTACCTAAGTATCCTAATGTTTGAAAACCTAGAAAAACCTTGCATAATCCAACCTCCCTTTCATCTGTGGAATATTATTAATATTTAGTCTCTACTTCACCTTAGTGTCATTAGTTGCATTGATGTAGAATTGGTCTCCATCTTTAGGATTATGATGGTATGTAATGTTTAGGGTTATCCTATGCTTCAGACAGTGACTGAATGTTCAATGCACAAGGTCCCATTCCCTATTGGTATACTTTTTAAAACTAAATGTGGACCTTTTCTTGATGAAATCCATAAATAAGTTCTAGTTTTCAATCTTAAATCAGCTAATGTTTGATAATTGAGGATGGAACAATGCCTTTTTCTTATTTATGTATAATTCATCTATCACTATGAGTATCTGGAAGGCAATCTCTTGTTCAACCATCTTTTCTAGCACTATGGTAGGCATCTTAAAGGGGGTGTCCTAATTCCTACCACCCTTATTACCATCCAGTCATGATAATACCTATAGGCTCCTAATGTGTTGAGTGTTGCCTTGATTTCTTTAAATAGCCTAGGCATAGTCTTCTTATGGATGGACTTGTATACAATTGGATAGAAATGTTCATCAATGATTCAAATATCCTACTTTTACTTGTAAAATATCACTTTTTAAAAGACATGGGGCATGGTACACTTTAGGTTTAGATCCGAATTGGTAAATTGGGGGAACTTTAAGGTAACATAAATGGTATCAACCAAGTAGGACATCATATACAAATGATCTCCTTGGTTGTCCATGACCCTCCTAATCTAGGCTACCAAGTTATAGGAAATGATCTTTCCTAATGGGGGAGTCTTGGCATCATCTATGATCATGAATAGAATTTAAACCCAATTTTCATCTACATGGTTGGTGTCCTTAGCCCCATGCAGCTTGTTCATCATATCCATCCCCATTCTTATCCCCTTTATGAATTAGGTGATGGGGATCTAATTGATTTTGGATTTTTAGATGAAACTCTATTGGTTTTCTACCTATCCTATCAAAAATTCTATGATGTTATCTTTTTTGAGCCATTGGGTGACAGTTTCTTGATTGTAAGTAATTTTAGGCTTAGGTAAATCATAATAAGCCTGAAAGACTAACTCAGCTATGAAAGCAATGTCATTACCTGAATTTAAATACTTAATCATGTTGTCTCCACACTTTGATTTAATAAGCATTTAGTATATTAAGTCTACGTAGGGGAGGACCTCTATATTAGATGTAGCCTTATGCAATCTTGCAAACATAAGCACCAAGATGTCTGACCTTTCTTCTAAAAAACTAGGATCTTCCTCACCATCACTATCTTGGTCTATATTATTCTCCACATGGTCAAATAAATCATTGTAATTTTTGTCTTCAGTATTTAATGTAATGGAATTGAAACTGGTGTCCCAGAAGATGATTTCAATTCCATCTAAATAGAGGAATGGAACTTGTTCTAGCTTGGTAGCTCTGGATGTTCCTACTTCGGCAATGATTTATAAATTTTTTGATTAATGAGATTTTGGATTATCTTGATGTTGAATGAACACATAGAAGTCCTTATAAAATAACACAAAATACTTTGGAGTTGTCTACTATATAACAAGGGTACATACAAATCCTTGAAATGGTAATCTTTAAACTCTGGATTTTTTAAAATTTTGAACTGAAAGATATGAGTCATAAATGGCAAGTATCTTTAACCTGATTTAGCTTAAAGCCTAGGTGGCTCTTCAATTTTGTTTTAACAGCTTTGAAAATCCACTTTTAGAAATTAACCATTCACTGCTTTTGATTTATCCATGTAGCCCTCCATTATAGGCCTAACTCTTCCCTTGAGGTGACTTGGATTTATAACCATTGAAATGATCCCCATCAACATTCAATTTCCACTAACAATTGGCACTTTGTGGATAGACATGTGTCATCTAGGGGTCATAATTGACACATGTTCAACACTTGTTACCTTTTCATGCACTTTAATATTTTATTTTAAATATCAGGCTATCTAAGTGGATTGCATGA
The DNA here is from genome assembly GCA_037957365.1 of Torreya grandis. Lineage (NCBI taxonomy): Eukaryota > Viridiplantae > Streptophyta > Pinopsida > Cupressales > Taxaceae > Torreya > Torreya grandis. Next base: position 247,758 of record JARHVA010005320.1, read on the forward strand.
TATTCTACCACATGTTATATTTTGATTAGATCACTCTTTATTGGGTTTTGTAGTTTCCTTTAATAGTGATACTATCATGGGGTAAGGGGTCTATGTGTCATCATTTTATTTATTCTAGATTCTAGGTGGCTTCTACATGGCATCCAACTATCTAGGGTTTAAGTGACCACTTTCCAAGTGTTATAGTTTCATGCATTCATAGGCTTTGAGATATTATATGTTTCACCTTAGCTATGGGGGCACAAGGGGTACGATTGGGTGCCAAGTGTCATGATGTGATTCGATCACTTTGTCATGTGACCTTTGAAAGTAGTTGGGATATCTAAAGGCTATGAATGGTCACCATATGGTATGGCCCAATGGAGTCATGACTCTTTTATAGGCTAAAAAAAAATGATTGAGTGATAAGTGACACATTCTCATTGGGTCACTTGGTTGTGATACTTGAGAAAATAATAGGATCATTAGAATATCATGACTAAATGCCAAGCGACATGCTCTAGTTGTGTTTCTAGGTCATAACTAATTTTCAAGGTTAAAGTGTATACGACTAAGTCCCAAACTTTATATAATTGAGTGACTAATGCATGCAACATTACTGTATATCAATTGAGGCCAAGTTGGCAATGGGTTTCTACATAAAGATGAATAAATATGAAAATTTATCTAATTGCCTAATAAAAGAGAAGGGATAAGTATAAATTCATAAAATCCAAGTATAGAATCTGACTTGGATCCTAATTTGAAACATAAAATCAAGGTGCATCTTTGTATCATATTTATGATTTTTGACATAGCCAAAGTAATACTATGCTTCAAAAACCTTAATTAAATAATTTTGATTGCATTTTAGGTACCATAACTTATTTTTTATAACTGTAAGCCCTTGCAAGAGCACTTTTAAATGAATTTGATCATTATAAAACCAATGAACTAGACATTTAATGAAACATTTTTAAAATGTACTCATTAACATTTTTCATGGACTAGCATGCTTTTTAAACTTTTAAAGTCACACAAAGGGTTTTATATCAAGTGGAAATAATGATGAGGCATGTCCTAGGTCAGATGACCCTAAATTTCATAGGGTCCCCATTTTTAGGAAAATGGGGTGTGTTAAACTCAACAAATGGTAACCTCTGTAGGAAACATATCAATATGTTAGAATTCAGATATCCTGGTTTAGAATTTAATCATTAAGTAATCACCACTTATCATATGTAACAAATATCATATATGGTTCACTAGAACTAACAACTTTCTACTCAGAGTATTAAAGATTGAAAACTTGAAAACCATTCATACTATGTGTCTATTTTGCATTGATTGACCTTCATGCCTTTGGGTTTAAGAATTAGTAACTCAAAATTTATGGCTTTGAACATATGTTCTAGGCAAGCATTTTTAGATATATATATATATATATATATAGTCATGCTCATCTTTAAATATGATGGCTTGGGAATTTCTCTACTACCATCCACGCATCTATAACCCTGATAGAGATACTTTTGGCTTTACTTTAGGCCTTGCTCCACTATCAGTTAGGTGTCTATAGCCCCAATGGAGTTTACCCGAATCTCCTTCAAGAGAATGCAGCTTATAGTGTCAAGTCTATTTCAACTTGATACACGTGTTTTTGCATTTTTTTTAACTCTTAGAGGTTGGGAAGTAGTTTTTTTATTTAGGTTTAAATGAATTCTAGAACTTATGCTCAAGAACCATTCACTTTTAGCAACTAAGTTCTACTCAGGCAATCTTATGATGTGAAATTAAGTGCTAGTATGTATGGACTTTCACAATTTTAAGACCTTATTCTAGTCAAACATATGTTCATTAGCACTAGATTATAATTATAATAAAATCACATATCCCATGAAATGATAGATTTATCATTAAACTCTCCCATATTTTCCAAATTCAACATATGATAAGTCTCTTACTTTAGACAACCATAAATTGAGATGCACATGAGCTTCAACACCTCAATTCTTTAGATTTCAAAATTTTAGACAAATGCAAGAGAAACTCAAGACCTTGCCCAGAGGGTTTATTGCTAACCTACAACACAATAAATACTCTAAGTAAATAAAAGGATAGAAAGCAAACACATAACAAGAAAGCAAAGTAGAAGGAAAATTAAACTACTACCTAAATCAACACTAAACTAACTCATAATCATTTGGTGGGTGTGTAAGGGGAAGTTCAGAAGTAGTGCCTCAATTACTGTCCATTCACTGGTAGAGCTAAATCATTTCCTCATAATGCTTTTAGCCGAATGCATTATCACCTAGTATCTCTAAAATTTGATATGGTCTGATCCAAAGGCATGTGAATATGTCATGCTGGCCTTTTTTCTCATGGGCTTTATCTCATAGTAAGACCAAGTTTAATTTTGGAACATTTTGATTTTATCCCTTTTGTCAAACCACCTTATGACTATGTCTTGGTGTTTATTTATTTTTTTGAGGGATTCATCTCGAGAATCTTCCATTTGGATGATATTCAATATTCTAGACTGAATTCTTTCATCATCATCCATATCTTCATCCATGAACTCATAAGTGGGAAGTTACAATGTAATGGGAAATATTGGTTACTTCCCATACACTAGTAAGAAAGAAGATGACTTCAAGGCTTATTTGTATCTGTTCTAATCTACATAGAGAGCATATTTTAATAATTATTGCCACTGTCTTGGTTTTTTATCTAATGATTTCTTTATTACATTCATCAGTTTTTTTAATTGATTCTACAACACCATTCCCTTATGGATAATGATTAGAGGAAAACTTGAATCTGGTCTTATTATCATAGGCCCATTCTATAAATTCTATGGATTATAAATTCAAACCATTATCATACACTAGAGACAAAGGAGTCACAAATCTAGTTGTGGTGTTCTCCTCTAGGAATTTGATGACATAAATTGCCTTGTAATTCTTAGTGGAAATTGTTTCAATCCACCTAGTAAAATAGTCAGTGGCTATTAGTATAAACTTATGGCCTACTAAGGAGTAAGGATTAATGACCCAACTAAATTCAATCCCCATTACACAAATGGTATGGTTTCAATTATTGGTTGTAAAGGCATGGCTACCATTACTTCTCTAATGTTGAACACCTGACATTGATGGAATGCCCAAAAATGAGTACGTGCATCTTTGAATATGGTAGGCTAATAATAGCCTACTCTAAGTATTTTGTGGGTAGTGGTTCTACCTAAAGGATGTCCACTTCCTAATTTCTCATGGAAATTATTTAGTATGTCCACAGCTTCCTTCCTAGAGATGCATCTTCAATATATTCCCTTGTAGTTTTTTATATGCAGCACCCCTCTTTTGATCATGAAGTGCAAAATTCTTATCCTGAGTGATCTTATTTTCTCTCTTTTCAATTATAGTGGGAAATTTCCATTAAATATGTAGTAGATGATATCTTTATACCATTCCTCACTTGATACCTAGTCTACTTCTACCTAAAAAAAATTAATTCAAGGATTAGTCTTGGTGATTAACTTAATTAAACCTTGGCCTCATACAATCTTGGCCATTTTTATCTCTATGTCATACTCCTGGAGCTTAGTCATCCATTTTCCTCATCTTTCTCGTAGCTCATTCTAGTTAAGCATAAGCTTAATGGTAGGGTCAGGTATAATGGCATGAGTTTTGTTTTAGAGGATATAATGTCTAAACTTCTTCATAGCCTTTACCAAGGCATATACTTACTTGTCTAGGAGTGGTTAGCTTAGTTATGTATCCTTCAAGTTTGTACTCATAAATGTGACTAGATGTTCTTTGTCATATACCTTTTGCATTAAGACAACAATAATCATTTGGTCAAAATAAAAATAAAAAAGGTAGAAATATTTATCAAAATCTAAGATAACAGCATAGGTGCCTATACTATGGCTTATTTAACATCTTGGAAATATTTCTTAGCCTCAGATGTCTAATCGATCCTCACATACTTTTTTTAAATGGCATTCAGTGATCAAAAAATTTAGGCAAAACCTAAAATTAATTTATGCAAAAAGTTAATTTTTCCAAAAAAAATTTAGTTCCTTTTTACTATTAGGAAAATCAACTTTGAAAATAGCATAATCCTATTAGGTTCAATAGCCATACCATCCTTCATGATTATGTGTCTTAAGATCTTACCTTCAGTTACACAAAAGATACTCTTCTTAGGGTTCAAACAGATACCAAAGTCTTGAATTTCTCTAAAACTTGTTGGAGATGCATCATATGGTCTTTCTTGTTTTTAGAGAAAATAGTTAAGTCATCCATGTATAAAAAGATGCATTTACAAATCAATCCTTGAAATTCATGGTCTATGGCATGTTGAAAGGTAGCCCGACATTGATGAGCCTAAATGGAATCCTTCTATATGTGAATGTTCCCTATTTTATCATGAAGGGAATCTTCATTTTATCTTCTTTGATGACCAGCACTTGGTTGTAACCTAAGAATCCATCCATAAATGACATAATTTGAGAGCCACTATCCATCTAAATTGCCTCATCCAAAGTATGCAATGGTTAATTATATTTTTTTGAGGATATGTTGAGGTTCTGAAAGTCTACATAGTGTCTAATTTCACCATTTTTCTTCCTGACTAGGACCCATGTGGAGTGTCTAATTGGGAAGTCTATCCTTGCATCCAGTAACTTCTTTACCTCTTTATATATTAGAGGCTCCATAACTGGGTTGATGGGTCTTTGCCTTTTCCAGAAAGGTTTGTATTCTTCCTTCAAAATAATCATATGAGTGATGACCTAGGTGTCAAAAACTTTGATATATTTTTTAGAGGATGTATTTCAATTGGGATAGTATCTTAGTAGCTTTGTCTACTTCTTCATTGGTTTAGACAAGCCCAATGTTGATATTCTAGGGATTGCTCAATGAACCTAGATCAATTTGATTATAATCCTTGCCCCTTTGGATACTTTGGCATCACTTGTTGTCTTGTCTTGGTTGAATATCCTTTCTAGATATATCATGCCCTTGGGAATTATATTCTTCTTCAATTGGATTATGCCATCATCTCTAGATTTGACCTATTTTATAAACTCTTCATCTTGTTTATTGATTACATGTGACTCAAAGACTCCATAACCAGTAATAAAGTTGATGATTTGCTTGTCATCATCAAACACTTGGAAGTGATTGACGTTATCTAGAATAGAAGGGAAAGATATCATTTTAACTGTAAATGTTTACGGTTTGAAGGCCTCAAGTGGGACTAGATTCACTACTAACTAAACCAACACATCTACCATTTGATTTCAATCCCTAGGTACATAGGTAATGTTAAATGATTTTAAGATTTTGATTAGATCCCATGCTCTAAATTTATATTTCTTTAGATAAGAAAGCTTGCATTGGTATTGACTACACACCTATTTGATGACTAACTCCAAATCACCCTGTAATAAAAAATTTCTTACCTTGTTTTTGATGGTGAATTGGAGTCATAAGATTAGGGCCTCATATTCTGTAAGGTCATTAGTTCATGGAAATCAAAGTCCTAAGATCAGGGCCTCATATTCTGTAAGGTTATTAGTTCATGTAAATTAGAGTCTATAAAATGATAGATGTTTCTTTCCAACTAGATTTTTCAATATGATACCTACCCCTGATCCTTGCTTGGCGCTCACACAATCGAAGTACATCATCCAAAATATTTCATCCTTAGTCATTGAGTTACTTTCTCTCAAATCAATAGTATCAAGAGCATACATGCCCAAGTTGGTAGACTATAAGTTTACCTCTTTGTTCTTGGAATTATACTCTATGATCATGAACTTCATCCTTGATTCTTTCTTGATTTGAATATGATTAGGTGCACCCTTCCAAGGTAACCATAGATGCAAGTAGTTTGTGGACATGTATCCATTCAAGGATTTTATCCAATCTCTACTCAATAACTTCTCGTATGCTTATGGGATCTCAATAACTTGAATATCGATGAACTATTGAATCTAGGGTTCATGAGCTACTTACATATGGATGTTCAACGGTTCTCTTACCACCTTAATCTTTGACTTGTCTAAATAGACAACAACTCTATCAGACTTAATTAGAGTTAATTTTAACTTTTCACAAATGCCTATAGGCATTATATTACCAGATGCTCTAGAATAGATCAAATAATTATGCACATTCTTCTAAATATTATATTAGTTAATAAAAATAGATGAACCTCAGCTTTACTTTTATACATTACCACATTTGCATTTGTAGATTTGGCTTTACCTTTGTTTAACTTCTTAGTTAATGATTTTAGTAGTAAATAACATTGTTCAGTGATTTGGGCAAGCTCATGAAAAGTAATGTTGGCTTTGATTTTATTTATATCTTCAACAATGTTGTACCCATATTTGGATCTAGTTGTATCCAACTCTATAGTCAGATGAGTATCCTTTCCCTTTAGAGGAGGAGGATCATTATTGGTTCTATGATCTATAAGATTATCATCTTTATTAGGTAGTGTGTAAGTCATTGTAAGTTCCTTTTGGTCTCTATTCCTTAAGGCATAATTGCTCTTTTCATATTAGTAGAAAGCATGAATCTCATCCATGTTACTCTCAAGCTCATTTTCCTCTTAGTTAAGAAACTGATAATTTTTTACCATAAGGTCCATTTCGATGGAGTTGGACCCACTATCAGGGGCTCTTCTATTTCCCAAATTACTAGTATTGTCTTTATTTTTAGAGACAACATCATAAATTTCCAACTCACCCTAGAACATCTCAAAAGCATTGAAAAATTCTATGTAATCTAACTCTCCATGTCAGGCCATGTTATGGACCCTATACCAATTAGGTAAGGCCAGCTCATAGATATTTATGTGAAGCATCCTACTAGCTGAGGTTTCATTATTGTTATTATTATTATTAGACCTATTGAAAGGTCTATTTTACTTTTAAAATGTGTAGTTTCTATTATAACCTTCCCCATGTTTCCCATTTGCCTTTGTAAATTTACAAAATCACTACCTAATTTTTGAACCATCCTTTAAATTACTTCTATATCTCCCTTTGAAGAGTCATGTTTAGTGTTCTAAATTATGTTTTGGATAATACTTTGGGTGTTAGATTTGTTAACAAGGACCAGATCATGATTTTTTTTTAGGGATGACCCCTAACATTAGACTGGTCGAAGAATCTTAATTATTGGCTAGGAGCTGCATGGCTCAATGGAAGTTAATTGAGGCCAGATATCTAATTTAATGTAGGCATATTCTATTTTGCATTTGAGACTAAATTTAGAGTAGGTAAATTCAAGTTGATGTTTGGGATGGTAAAGGTGGGGTGCCCATGTGGGTGCATTTTCTCATCAATGTGTATAGCCTCTGTATACACATGTGGTAGTGTATTCATGTTTATGGCCCTCCATAAGAAGACATCAGTCATGGGATCTAGGGTATTTTTATATATTTATAGTTCTAGGTCATCTACAATTTGGTAGGGAGTTGTGGTTAGACTATACATCTTTTGAAATTTAGCATTAAAATCTCTTATGGGCTCATTCAGATCTTACTTCAAGATGGTGAACTATTAGTAAATGATGTCAAGACTAATGACCCTTTCAAATTATATGATGAAGTTATCATTAAATTGGTTCCATCTTATGATGGAATCCTTTGGTAAATTGAGGAACTAGTCATAGGCTACCTCCCTGAAAAAAATGGGAAGATTCTACAAGTGAATCTCATCCATGTTACTCTCAAGCTCATATTCCTCTTGGTCAAGAAACTCATAAGTTTCAACCATGAGGGTCATTTTTGTGGATTTGGACCCACTATCAAGTGCTCTTTTCTTAAATTACTAGCATTATCTTGACTATTAGAGATAAAATCATAAATTTCCAACTCACCCTGGAACATTTCAAAAACATTAAAAAATTCTATGCAATATAACTCTCCATGTCGAGCCATATTATGGACCCTACACTAATTAGGTAAGGCCAACTCACAAATATTTATATCAGGCATCCTGCTGTCAAGGATTCATTATTTTTATTATTATTGTTAAACTTGTTGAAGGTCTATTTTACTTTTAAAATGTGTGGTTTCTATTATAACTTTCCCTCGTGTTTCCCATTTACCTTTGTAAATTTAGAAAATCACTACCTAGTTTTTGAACCATCCTTTGAATTACTTCCAAGTCTTCCTTTGAGGAGTTAGATTTAGTGTTATGAATTGCATTTTGGATAATGCATTGGGTATTAGAGTTGTTAATAATGACCAGATCTTGATTATTATTTTGGGGATGATCCTAGCATTAGATTGGTTGAAGAATCCTAATTATTGGCTAGGAGACATAAGGATCAATGGAATTTAATTGAGGCAATGTATCTAATTTAATGTAGGCATATTTTGATTTGCATTTGGGACAAAATTTATAGTAGTTAAATTTGAGTTGATGTTTGGGATAGTAAAGGCAGGGTGCACCTATGAGTGCATTTGCTTGTCAATGTGTATAGCCTCTTCATATGCATGTGGTAGCATATTAAGTTTTATGGCCCTATGCAAGAAAATAGCAATCATGGGATCTAGGGAATTTTTATAGACTTTTAGTGCTAGGTCATCTATAGGTTAGTAGAGATTTGTCATGAGACTAGACATCTTTTGAAATTTAGCATTAAAAGCTCTTATGGGATTATTCATATCTCACTTCAGGATGGTGAACTATTGGTAAATGATGTCAGGACTAATGAACCTTCCAAATTATGTGATGAAGGTATCATTGAACTAGTTTCATCTTATGATGGAATTCTCTAGTAAATTAAGGAACCAGTCATAGGCTACCTCCCTGAAGGTAAATGGGAAGAGTCTATAGGCTGCATCTTCATAGATGATGTTTGGAATCCTAAGGTCTACCTTGAAAGACTTGATATGCTCTTTGATTTTTAAATCCCTATATGGATTGAAAAGAGGGAGATATTCCTCTGGGTTCCTAGGAAAATCATGCACAGGGTTTGGCACATTTACAGAAGATCCTCCTAACCATGTCATGACTAGTTGGATGTATAACAAAGGGTATGGATGTTGGCTTATTAGAGAGGTAGGGTGGGATTTAGATCTCTTACATCTCCCTTTATTATCTCTATCCTTATATGGGTTTCTAAAGATCCAATGGGAACTCTAGTTTCAGAATGAGATCTGGTTTGGATCTTAGGTAACTCCAAGATGCTAAGCAAAGGATCTATGTCAAAATCTCACAATATTGTAAAGGTTCATAAAATATTACAAAATAAAGTAAGGATTAGCCAATTCATCATGAAAAACCCCATAGAATGGTCCATAATTAAGTAGAGTGGTTTTATTTTACCTTTGTTGATCTAAATCCTTCAAAGCTTTAAGGCCTACACAAATTCTATTAGAAATTTGGTTGCCCTACAAAGATCAACATTAGAAAAGATATTTTGAGTAATATTTTAGTCTTTCAAGCTTACCAAAGTATCTTAGAATGAAAACATTGTAAACAATGCCTTAATGCTACATGATCATACTCAATTTATACCTATAAAGCCTTGGCTCAATGATATTTCACCAAATAACCTTCTTAGACACTGATATTTACACTTATTTATGATAGATAAAAAAATCTTAGTTCAAATCATGTATAAATTTGTAAATATAGATGAAAAAGATCTTGATCTACTCAAATAATTAAATGACATGCCTATCTTTAACATCCTTAGATGGAATTTAAATAGATCAAAGGGGCAATGCTAGAATATCTTTAGATTTGAGCCAATATTGAAGGATTTTTGGGAATAAACACATTCTATAGGGATCTTTCAAGGGTTGCAAAGATATTATAGAAAATGAGAAGAAAACGTAGTTTTCATCCTAATAATTGTGTATTTAGAGAGATTATGCTATATTTTAAATGGAAAACACTACAACTTCTACTCAAAACAAATGAAGGTCCCTCCTTCTAGCACTAGTTTCTTCTCCTATTGATGCATATCTATGCCAAGGATATAATGCAGATAATAGAGAAATATTTCTTAGTTTGTAATGTAGGTACTAAAAGACCTTAGTGATTTACTTAGTTATGATGGATGATTATGTGGCTACCACCTTTAGTATGCAAGTAGACCCTATTGTAGGGATAACATGAACTCATTAGTAACATAATCTATTTGAAATCTATTTGTATTGTTATGACATAGAATTACTATTGTATGTTTCCAATTTATGCCCAACCTTTAAACAAATAAGTGGATATTCATGATGAGATTTAATTTAAAGTGATTCATATTAAAAATATTCCTAAATGGGAAGCAAGGAGGGTAAAAAATAAATTTTTCCTTGCAACAATAAAGACTAACAAATCTCCTTTAGTTCCCTCTGATAATGGTGCAAACAAAACTAACATTCATGAGATCCTAGTGCTAAACTTAGAATATCACAAATGTAATAGGGATTGTGTGGTGAATATAATGCATATATCTAAATTGTATGCTTTTAAAATAGCTATCTACAACAAATTTCATTAAGAACATTCATTAGTAGAATAGAAAGAAAATAAAGCATACATACAGACTATGTTAGAATAGCTATAATCACAAACTAACAAGATACATTCAAAACAAAAAATTTAGATTTAATCATTAAATGAGATGAAAGCATATGTTATTAGCAAAGCTTTGATAAAAAATAATGTATGAAAATAATGAAAATAGTAATTAAATTGTAGGAATTCTTCTTTCTCTTTACATTAATCTCACAAAATTCTATTTTGAAGTACAATAAAGGGGGAAACCCCCTATATATAGACCATTGAATGCCTAAGATGGTTACAAGAGAACCAGATATTTGACACTTATCAGTAGATAAGGTCCCTAATATCCTAAATAGAAAGAATATTTCCTATTCAAATTGGATAATATTTTACAATGTAATTAAAGGGAATCAGGACATGATTCTTATCAAGAGAAATCCCAATAGATGGCTATCTCATTCTTGAAGTACTGGGCTGAGATCCCATTGACATTGTCAATGATGAAGCTCCTAGTGTAGAAGTAGATAGATGTGAACTAACAATAGATAAAGGAGTTCTAGTGATAGCTAAAGAAGAAGATATCCCAAGAGGGGTTAAGGAGGTAGAGGCTCTTGTGATGATATTTTATTTTTCAGATCCAATTTACCCTTTCCATGTTATAGAGCACCTCTTATAGTCATTATCAATAAATTTTAGATTGATAATAGGCTCCTTCAATAGCTTGATTTTGATCCCTACCATTACATCATTTTTACTTAGGAGAGGTCCTACAACTTCATTTATTTCTACAGCCTTCTCTATCTCCTAATTGGTAGAGGCTGCCAAATCTACCATCTCCTATCTGAAGCTTACTCCTCTAGCCATGGTCTTCTTTCTAAAGTCTATAATCAATTTCTACATCAAGGCCATGAAGTCATCCTTGCTAACAATGGATCCATCCTTGTTGGTAAGGTGCATGATCTCAGTGTCCTTAAAAAAAGTGATGACTTTGTCTTCCTATTAGGTAAGAGACTAGCCTAGGGATCTCATTTCATCAATCCACTAGTTCAGTGTTTTCTTTCTACTAAATATATAGGATTGAGCAATGCTCAAGTCCTCCAAGGGGATAAAATTTAAGTCCTCAAAATTCTTCATTATGATAACTTCACCAAGTTGATTATCTTACTATCATATGACCCATATGCAACTTCTGCCTTGAGGATCTTATTGTATATTTCATCACCATTTATCTTGTATTGGGCCAAGGTATTCAACATGTCAAACATTTCTCCCATAGCCCATTCCACCTTAGTTATGGTATGCTCTAGTCAGTTGGCCTTGTGTTGATGCTCTAAGTTAGCTAATTTTTATTTTAATCCTTTTATAAATTTATTAGTCACATCACCATACACCTATCGACCTGAGAGGGGGTCCTCAGACTAATGTTATTGGCCTAGCCTAGCTTTCTTTATCTTAGTCAGTTCAAATAAGGTCTCCTCTGACTCATACATAATTGTGTAGTCTAGATGGGTGACCTTCCTCTTGGTCATCCTCTTCATTGCCCTAGCCTTCTTGTCAAATTTAAGTGTTACTTGGGGAGGTTACATTATGAAAAAATCTAGGTTCTCCATTATAGCCAATTACATTTGCTTAATCCATGATTTACCTGAAGAACCACTTGGAGGTTGTGATGTTGGAGGCAATGGCTGAGCCAAGGTTAACCATTAGAAATTAGATGTGTGGGAAGTAACTTTGGATGTGATCAATATAAATGCAGAGCTAGGGGAAGAAGAGGGAAGTGTCATTTTTAAAGGTGAATGGGAACTAGTGCTAGGTGAAGCAGTAGTTTGAATAAGGGAACTTTGGGGGATGACAAAAGTAGGCCTCTTTTTAGGTAGTTGTAGACCAGGTCTAAGCATAGGCTTGGGCATAATCAAAGGCAAATTGGCCTTTACTGAGACTCTAGAAGTGGAGGATATGATAAATGGGTTGAAAGTGGGCAATGAAATGATCACAGGCCTAATAACAAGTCTAATAAGGGGATAGTATGGCAAGAAGTTCACATGGTCTAGAGTTGGGGGCTCACCAAATATGCTCAAATATTACTTATATAAGAAATAAGGAGGTTAAAAAACATTCTATTGACCTATTTTACTTGGTTCCCCTTGACAAGAAATAAGGGAGGTAACCCTAATGCTAAAATTATTGGTGATGGAGTTAGATGTAACTATTTCCCCTATTGAAGGTCTTGCCCATACTGAAGTAGTAATTTTTACTTGAGACGGGCTGATAGATGGAGATACTAAATTAGAATCTTTCCCAATATGATTTCTTGTATTAGGCCCTCTCTTCTCTAAAGTGAGAGATAATGCCTACAGTATTCTCTGACTGAGTTGTGGGTTAGTCAACCTTTCCTCTTCATCACTAGCAGTATGGACTGTAGATGTTGATGCTCTTACCTAAATATCCTAATGTTAAAAAACCTATAAAACCCTTACATCATCTAACCTCCCTTTCAAATGTGTGATAATATTATCCTTCAATATATGCTTCATCTCAGTGTCATTAGTTGCATTAATGTATAATTGATCTCTATCTTTAGGCTCATGATGGTATGTAATGCTTGGGTTTACCTTATGCTTGCATAGTGATTGAATGCTAAATTCACAAGGTCCCATTCCCTTTTGTTATACATTTTTGAACCAATTTTGGACCTTTGATTAGTGGCATCCATAACTAATTTCTAGTTCTCAATCTTAAATTAGCCAATGTTGGATAATTAAGGATGGACCAATCTCTTTTTCTTATCTTTGAACAATCCATCTACCCCTATGAGTAGCTAAAAGGCAATCTCTTATTTGGATAGCTTATTTTGCATTATGGTATGCATCCTAAAGGGGGCTATCCTAATTCCACCACCCATATTATCATGCAGTTAGTATAATACCAATAGGCTCCCAATGTGATGAGTGTTGCCCTAATTTCCTTAGATAGTCTGGGCATAGTCCTCTCATAGATGACCATGTATATAATTGGGTATAAATTCTCAGAAATGGCTTGCATATCCTACTTATATTTGTAAATTTTCACTTTTGAAAAGATGAGTATGGTCTACTTCAAGTTTGGATCCCAATCAATGAATTGGGGGAACTTTAGGGTAGCATAAGTGGCATCAACTAAGTAGGACATCACATAAAAATGACCTCCTTGGTTGTCCATGACCCTCCTAATCTGGGTTTCCAAGTTGCAAGAAATGATCTCTCTTAGAAGGTGAGTCTTAACATCATCTATGATCATGGATAAAAGTGGAATCCACTTCTCATCTATGTGGTTGGTGTCCTTGGCCCCATACAGCCTTTTCATCATAGCCATCCCCATTCTTGTCCCCTTCTTAAATTATAAGATGGGGATCTAATTGATTTTGAATTTTTAGACAAACCTATACTATTTTTATACCCAACCTCTCTAAATTTCTCTAATTTTATTTATTTTGATCCATTGGGTGATAGTTTCTTGATTATAAGCAATTTTAGGCCTAGGAAAATCATAATAAGCCTAAAAGGTTGACTCATCTATGAAATTAATGTCATTATCTAAATTAAAAGAATTAATCATGTTGATTACACACTTGGATTGAATAAACATTTAGTATACTAGTCTACATAGAGGAGGACCTTTAGATTAGATACAACCTTGTGTAATCCTATAGACTTGAGTGCTAAGATGTTTGGCCTTTCTCCTGCAACACTGGGATCTTCCTCATCGTCATTGTCCCAATCTACAGTCTTCTCCACATGGTAGAATAAATCATTTTAATGCTTGTATTTAGTGATTAATGTAATGGAATTAAAATTGGTGTCTCAAAAGGTGATGTTCATTCCATATGAATAGAGGAATGGAACTTGCTTTGACTTGGTGGCTCTAGATGTTCTTGATTCAACCATGGTTTCTAAATATTATGATTGATGAGATTTTGGATTATCTTGATGTCAAATGAACACACAAAACTCCTTAACAAATAACATAGAATACTTTGTATTTCTCTAACAGATAACAAGGGTGAATGCAAATCCTTGAGACAATAAACTTTAAACTCTAGATTTTTTAGAATTTTGAATAGAAAGATACGAGCCATAAATGTAAAGTATATTTAACTTACTTTGAATTAAATCTTGGGAGGCTCTTTAGTTTTGTTCTAACAACTTCAAAAATCCAATTTTAAAAATTAGCCAATCACTGCATTCATTTTGACCATGTGGCCCTCCATTATAGGCCTGACTCTTCCTTTGAGGTGACTTGGCTTTATAACTACCAAAATGAGCCCCATCAACATTCACTTCTCACCAACAACCGATACTTCATGGATATCCATGTGCCATCCAAGTGTCATACTTGACACATTTTCAACATTTGGTGCCTTTTCATGTACTTCAATTTTTTATTTTGAATGTCAAGCTATTTGGGTGGATTACATGATATTTTGCCAAGTGTCACCTTATGATTTGATCACTACTCCTTTTGATGTTGCATGGCTTGACACATTTTTATTTTGAGCTAATGTGGCCTTGGGACCCCTAATGGTCTTCCAAATGGTAGGATCTCATTGGATCCCATTGTCACATGGCTTTGTTATATGAAACTCCTGATGGACCTGACTATTATGACACTTAGCCGTGTGTCATATTTTGATTAGATCACTCTTCACTGGGTTTTGTGATTTATTTTGATAGTGATACTACCATGGGGTAATGGGTCCATATTTCAACATATTATTAGTTCCAATTATCATGTGGCTTCTACATGGCATCCAATTATCCAAGGTTTAAGTGATAGATTGCTAGATGTCATGTTTTTATGCAATCGCAGGCCTTGAGATATTGAATGTTACACATTAGTTATGGGGGGTGTCATGATGCAATTGGATCACTTTATCACATGACCTTTGAAAGCAATCAAGATTTTGAAAGGCTGATTGGTCACCACATAGCATGCCCTAATGGGGTCATGACTCTTTTATAGGTTAAAACAAAATGATTGAGTGAAAAGTGGCACATTTCCAATGGGTTACTTGGTCAGGAGACTTGAGAAAATAGTAGGATCATTAGAATACCATGATTAAATTCCAAGTGGCATTATTTGATTGGGTCATTGGGTCGATACTATTTTTTAAGGCTAAAGTGTACATGACAAAGTCTAAAGCTTTATATAACTGAGTGACCAATTTATGTGACATTTTTTCATGCTAAGGCCAAACTAGCATTGGGTTTTTACATAAAGGTGAATAAATATGAAAAGTTAGTGAAATGCCTAATAAAAGAGAAGGGACAAGTCAAAATTTGGAAACTTTGAGTATGGAATCTGACTTAGATCGTAATTTTAAACTTAAAATCAAGGTATGTTATAGTATCATATTTATCATTAGAAAACCAATGAACTATACATTTAATCAAACATTTTTAAAAGGTAATCATTAACATTTATCATGGACTAGCATGATTTTTAAACTTTTAAAGTCACACAAAGGGTTTTCTATCAAGTGGAAATAGTGGTGAGCCATGTCCTAGGTCAAATGACCCAAAATATCATAGGGTCCCCATTTTTAGGAAAATGGGGCATGTTGAACTCAACATTTATAAAGTTATATTTGGAATTAAGAGGTCAAATGTCTTAGTCTCCATGATAATTATTAAAAATCCATCCCCTAGTGGTTTTAGGGGGTGACTAGGAAAATCCCAAAACATTTATTCTAAATGATTAAATGAAGGTTTTGGGTGCTCACTCTACCAAAAAAACACTTGGACAATTAGACAATGACAATTGGATAAACTAGAAAACATATAATCTATTATAAGTATTAAGAACTAAACCAAAAGTGTATAAAGCACAATTGAAACTAAATATAAATTAAATATAATGCAAGACAATAATATTAAATTAATCATACACATATTTTCCATGCAAGGAAAATAACAAATTAAAAAAATGTACAAAAAACTAGTCCTATGAATCCATTTAGAACTCAAATAACATTTAAAATAAGAACATGAAGCTTGAAAAAATCCAAACCACCATATTTAGAAGACCCTTTAGGACATGAAACTATATAAATATGTCAGAATAACTTTAGTTAAGATAAAAAAAATATTAATAATCTAAAAATATCAACAACCTAAAATTAAACTTGGTTACTTTTAGTAATAGGTAGATACACCACTTGAACCCGTCAACTGAATACTCCTAAGATGTTCTCATACCATCAAACACAATTTTTTTCCACCTATCCATAAAGTCTTATCAAGAGTGTAAAATATGAAACTTGGTCAGTCCCCTTAACATTGTCACCATGGGCCTATCAATGGATGTTAGAAAGGTGTAGAGAGTGGCAAATGGGGATTATAAGGACATCATGGATAGTTTTCTAGAGGATGATGAAACCTTGACCAAACATCAAAATGGGTACCATAGAATAGAGATTCATGTACCTTAGGGAATGGTTTCTTACCATATTATGAAATATTTTACTCTAGAAGGGAGGTTCGAGATAATTCACGGCTATCATTTTCCCTTGCTTGATCATCTTTGACACAGTAATTTTATAAGCTTTCCCTTTTTTATTTTATCTTCCCTTTAAAGAATCATTATAAAGGGAGTTGATCCTCCTCTTCACTAGGGGTTAATGTTGGTTTTATATAAATTCAATATTATGTTAAACCCTCATATTTCATGGGAAAAATGTAGGAAGGTGCTTGATAAAACTAGGTTACAAAAGGTAAAGGCTAAACTTGTAAACACTACTAGTGGGTTTTCTACTGGTAAAAAAGATAACACCCAGAAGGTTAAGGAGACTAAAAAGAAAATTCCTCGCACTTATAAAGTAAAAGACCTTGGATCTAACCTTGGCTCGGTTAGCCCTTCTAACCATTCTACTAAAAATATTGTTACTGAGGTTGATGATTCTCTAGAAAATATTTTTTTATCACTAAAAGAGAAAAGTGGATAATCCCCTATAGGTAAGAAATTAAAAGTTATCACCATCAAATCTGACCTAGTGAAGGTAAACCTAACTATTAAGTTTGTTGACAATGAAGATAAACCTAGGCAGATTAATTTACCTTCTGAGAGAAGATATGCAAGATTAGCTAAGACTAATTTGAAAAAGACTACTAGCAGTAATAAAAAAAAATAGACCTCTGATGTTTTAATTAAGGAAATTACTTCTAATTCCCCATCTAAGGAGAATACAGAAAATGTTGATGGAATGGGTTAAAGCTTAGAGGCTGAAAAGGATCAGGAAACTCACTATGAGGGTTATGAGGAAGCAAACTGGGGAAATGAATAGGCTGAGGAAAGGGAGTTTAAGATTAATGACCATAATTAGTTTCATAGGAATGAGGACTTTGGGGTAAATCCTTTTGAGGACAATTATTTTGAAGATATCTAGGTAGACATTGGGATTTTTGAAACTCAACAATTTTAAAAAAAATATTAGTTATCATAACAGCCCTGACCTTTAGGGTTTGTCTAATAAGCTTCTTAAAATGGAAGAATATTTTAAAAAAAATATTAACTACTCCACCTACCAAGAGATCTGGAGTAAATGTTTGAAATTTGTCAAATGTTTCAAACCAAAAATAGGAATTTAGAGAAGGGCCTTAAGGAGATGGCTAAATTAACTAATGGGATTATGACTAGCACTATTAATGAGGTGAAGAAACATAAAACCCAGCTAGAAAAATGGAAACATCTATAGGATGAAGGCTATGAAAACAATAAGAGATAAAAGACTAAAAGAGGTTCCCCTTCTTAGGAGGAGGTGTGGATGAAATTATAAAATGACTGGATTAATCCTAAGTTTTAATTTTACTTTGGTTTTTATTTGAGTTATGTTCTTGTTGTGTTATGATTATTTTGTTCTAATGACTATTCTCCTGGCCTTTTGGTTATTATAAGGATGGATTAATATTATGATACTATGTCGTATATTATACTACTAGGTTTTTTGCTTTTGGATCCCTGGCCCTTTTGGTGTTATTATCAAGGAGATTACATTTCGTATTGTCATTATGGGGTGTTTTTTTGGGGACTATTTTTTGTAAATGGTTAGTTGATATTATTCTTGGGTGATACCCTTACCATTATGGGTTATTATCAAGGCTTTTTTTATGTGATTATGTTCTGATTTGCCATCTATATGGGTCTAGGACCCCTTTCCTAGCTAAACATAATAAAAAACATTATCACTCATGAAGTTTTCTACATGTAATTTAGCAAATTTTGAGGTAGCTTTGGATATTTTAAGGTTGTTTTTCAAAAGTTAAGGTATAATCGATCCATGGTGAGAATAAAGATGTAGTGATCTTTCAAGATAACATGCTGCTCCATAGTGAATAAGTGGATCTAGAAGCAAAGCTAATGAGATAGAAACATTGTCTTTTTAATCACTTTAGAGAGTTTAAGGTTTTTTTTGAGATATTAAGGTTTCACTTATTTTTTTATATTGTTTTTTTAATGTTGCAAAGTGATTTCCTAAAAGGATGTCAAGTGTGAAGAATCAATACCATGTCCAGAGATAAAAGAGGTCCTTTTGGGTCATTTACAACTTTTTGAAGATTATACTATATACCATTATGTTCATACACTTAGCCAAGAGGTGCCAAATATTTATTTCTAATGTACATTCACTTTTAAAACTTTTTCATTCATTACTTTAACTCTAAACATAGAATAACATTATGAATATAGGAAAGGAAGGTGAATAAGGTTTCTACTACATTAAAATCTCATTATGCAGGTCAAGAAGGACTTCATTGACATCTCATGCATAGCTATAGTAAAATATTTCTCCCAAATGGATTATTAATGGAAAAGAGACTATGCAGGTTTTCATAGTGAATTAGAGCATGCAACAACCAAGAGAACATGGCACAGGGTGATGTAAGCCCATTATAACCTCCTTCAACCTTTACCAAGCTAAAACCATGATAAAATAGAGGTTGTGGGTCCAAAAAGGGCACAATCCCATTCAAGACCTCCATCAGGTCATTGGCAACAAAAGAAAGATCATTTCATGGCATTGTTTCATAGAGGATGAGATTTACCAGGATAAATTATCTTATGGTAAGAATAATACCCCTATTCCCTCCTGATATATGGATAAAAATTTGGGATTAGGGGGTAGAGTTCTATGAATTACCGTTAATAAGTTAATTGCCTCTTAAACCTTACTAAACCCCAATATCTTGATTTTATTTTTGTAATGACATGTATAAGCTTGATTAATGAATGGTAATGGTTGAAAATAATTTCCTTAGGGTTTGATAATATATTAAACATCAAACTTAACACAATCTTGAGTAATCATACTTGTACTAACAAGAAATTTCATTCTTGTATTAGTTTTGACAAGACAGGCAAGGTTGTTTGGGGTTGTGAGGTGTTTTACAACATGAGGATGATTTAAATCAAGTTTCAAAAATGTATCCAATTTAAAAAAATCCAAATATTTCTCCCACACCATTTTTAAGAAAGCATCCAATGTATACATAAGTGAAATGTGAAGGTACAAGTCTATAAGCATTAAGAAAGTGCAAGTTTTGGGCCTTTTTAATACTTTTGAAAGGTTTTGGGATTGTGAAAAAGGGTAAAAACATGGTATGAATCTTAACCAATCCATCACATCCCATTTCATGTTTCCCTAGGCCTTTACTCATCTCCAAAGTGGCAATCTAGGACTGGTTCAAGTGCACATACCTCAAATGAGAAAAATACAACCCTATGGGTGGGCATATTTGATGTTTTGGGGAGTGATCCATTTAAGATATGGATTTAAAAAATTATGGAGAATTGTATGATTCATTTTAATATCATCCAAAAATTTGGATAACCCTATTTAATCATCATTTTTAAGAATCTATAGGTGACAGGCTATGAAGGCCATTGAGTTAAGGTTCTTAGACAAGGTTTCAAGTGTGAGGAAATAAATAACAAGCCTAAAACCAAAATTTATATCCATAAATAATTATTGGGATTTTCATCCTAATAATCAAACAAACCCCCTCAAAATCCTTTAAGACAACAACATTATCAAAATGGCAAAAGAACGATATAGTCATGCATACCAAGTAGACTATGTCAAGTCTACAAGTTTAGAATGAAAAGTTATTAACAAGTCTTGTGTTATTCTCACTTTAGAATAATCCTAAAATATTATAAATATAATCCACATTGTCTCAAATATCATTTAAGGTCATCAAAATCATAGGAATCAAGTCAAGAGTAGGTTTATAATAGGCTTGGAGCTTGGAATGCACACCTACAAGCTTGCACACAAAAATATGGAGAGAGAGAGAGAGAGAGAGAGAGTATTTTTGTTTTGGAAATGATATTTTTAAATTAATTAAATATTTTAAAACATTTATTCAGGTTTATAAAGTTTTAGGTTCCTTAAGATGAAGATAAAACATTATAAGAGAGCCATTAGTGTCAAAACATCGAAACTACCTACAAACCCTTGGCATAGGCTAACGTAAGTTATATGAGGTTTAAGGGGTTAAATAATTTTTAAAATCACCTAAAAACATGTTTTATCATGTATAAATCCTATAATAAACATTTCCAACCAAAAACAAGCATGAGAAGACTTTTTTGCACAAGACACCTATCTTAACCTTCACCTTTAGGCCTGTAAGCTCGAGAAGGTCATCTTCCTAATGTGAGAATTCAATTGAGTAGGTGCATGGTGAAAAATTACATTAGTGGATGTGAATAATTTATATTTACTCCAATTTCATGGCATTTAGCAATAAATCAAGGGGTTTAGATCTGTGAACAATCATTAAGAAGTTGGAGACCTCAAAACTGGCAATAGACCTTAAAAAGTGATCGATTATTGAAAACATCTCCAAATTGACTATAATGAACATGAAATGCATTTAACACACCTTTATGATGTCTTCACATATCATGGGTACTATTGGTTTAACATTTGGTGTGTGTGGAGAGAAAGACATAGAAAAAGAGGACTAAAAACTACATATTTCAACTAGTTTACATGTTGTTTGAGTGGGTTTGAAGTTCTTAACCATGTGAATATGTTTTTTAAGATTTATCATAGGTATAATGGATTTCCACAATAAATTATATAGAATTTCATGGTGCTAAGATATGTTTTCAAGCAAACAATAGGTCTAAATGAAGACTACCCCTTGCTTATACAAGGAAAGTGAAGTTGTAGAGCTTATAGAGGTCATTAAGGGCATATAAATCTTCAAATTACCTTTGAATAAATTTGAGGATATTCTTATAATACTTTATAATTCATAAAATAACCAAATCTAGTGACTGAAGATAGTTTTAAAGTAACCAATACACATGCAATTTTCTAATTTCATGGTGACGAGAACCTCAAAGATGGATGCAATCTTCTATCAAATTTTCAAGATTTCTCAAGTTTAACATGATCTTTAAAAAACTAAAATGACCTAAGACACATGCAACATTAGTTTTTAATTCATGAAACATAGACAAAATCCCAACATAGTTCTCAAGTCTATATAGATCTTTTCTAGCATGAAAACCTATAGCTCTCTCCAAACTTCTTGCTAGTAAGTTATGAAGACCTAATACATAGATAATCACTTGAAAATGGTCTATAAAATTAGGCATAGATTAAATGATATTCTAAAATACATCCATGAGGTTGAAAATATTGTCGTGTTATTCTTCAAACAAAGGCTAGACCTTGTATTAAAGGATAGACTTGTCTTCACTACATTTCATTAGATCAAACAATCTTAGACATGAAATTAAAAGTTATAATGACAAAGATCATAGTATGGAGAGGTCTAATTTTTAAGTCTCACTCTCACCAATATGAAATATGATTTTAAAGATCCAATAATGGCATAAAAATATTCTAAGGATAGTAAGCCATGTGTCAATATATAAGATTGTAACTCCTCAATCAATAAAGGGCAGTTTCAAGAGAATAAGGATGAGTCATAGAAGGCCAAGAGCCACTTATAAACCACTTCTCATAAGGCCATTATCAATAAAATTTAACACATGTTGAGGATGAATGATAAGACTATTTTTCACCTTCTATTGGCACTATAACTAGTCTTATGATTGTATGAAATCTGTTGGGTGAATATTTTGTCACTGACACAATGGTAGAAAAATGGTGATTTCAGCCACAATGTGATGAGATAAAATCTCTCCTCAATGAAAGGGGAGGATCCCTTTTATTGTTAACTAACACAACACTTAATTATTTACACTTATTTAAAATAATTTTATCATATTGGGTGTTGTCATTATCATCCAATTCTCTTTTTTTAGAATTGATTTTCAATCACAAACTTCATTTTGTTCTTTGTGATATACTTTGAAAATATAAGATCACCTGCTGAACCAAATATAACTGATATTCAGATTTATTAGCCAAAACATTAACAAGAATAATACCAATAGAATAAACTTGAAAGATAAAATAAGGTGCAGCCCAAAGTCTTCACCTTATTTCCAACAAAGATAAAAATTATCAAAGAAGAATAACTGGTAGCTCAAAGTCTCCTCAGTAATTCACTTTCAATGTGATCATAAACCCAGTAACTAAAAAGTAACTCAAAGACTCCAAAATTAACTTCTTGGCACCTTCTATCTTATATAAATTTCATACCATAATTCAATCAACTCATAAGAAAGTGTAATGGAAAAGACATAAGAACATCTCCAACACACCACAAGTTTATCTCAACACAAAGATTGAAAGATCACTTAATTTTATTATATTAAATGGAATTCAATATTTACAATATGAACACAAAGTTTCAAAATTATTTCTCAATTTAACAGCATTTCCCCTCTATAGAAATTGGTGATCCTTTTTACAAAGAGCATCCTCCTATTTATAGAGAGGAGCTATGAAAAAAATAGACAATACATAAATACATTAACATAGTCCTATTTGACTTAGGACTGTGTACTTTTCCTACATGTAAAATGCACCAAACAAAATTACACATGAAAAGTTACAAAAATAAACTATCCTTAGACACAAGAATTTATTCATTCTTGTTCTTCTGTAGATATGCTTTGTATCTCTTCAGTGTGGCCTGGAACTCATTGTTATCTAGCCCCAATGTATTTTTGGAGATGGCAAGGACCCTTATGATGGAGTCCACTAAATCAATTGTCACATCTTTGCTTTTATCTAAGATTCTTTACAGTTTATCCATTATGACTTGGAACTCAATCAGTTCATCCATGGAGTCCAATGTGAATGTTTATGTCTCAATCTCTATTTGAATCAAGGATGTGAACTCTTGAACTACTATTTCTATAAGAAGAATTTCTTGAGAGTTATCTTTAACTCGACAAGGAAATTCTCCACTCCTATCTATAAGATCTAACCCCTTATCAGAGCACATATCTTCTACTTCTTCAAGATCCTTAATTAAATTCTCAACAACTTCCTTCTTATTCTTCATTTCCTCTCTATATTATATGAACACTTATCTACTTGGAATGGCCTTTTTTACAACCAAGAGTTCTAGCTTGAATTGGTGCAATTGAGTCTATGTATGAATATCATTATCGGTTAACCTTTGTAAGAATTGTGTCATGTTCACATGACCATTTCTTGTATCTTTGATATGATCAGCATTGGATTTAATTACAAACATTGGGACCACTTCTTGGAATTTATATTTCATGGCTCTCTTAGCAAGAGAAACCCCTATCATTGGTTGAGAAACTACAAGAGAGTGTTCACATCCTTTAGAGTTAGCATCTTTTTCTTTCAGTAGAAAGTGTACAAAAGTGGAGAAAAATACACTTGTATACGAGGTAGTAAATCACTTCATGTAGTTTAGATAATTTTCTCTAAACTACACCATGGGGTAGGTATCTGGTGTAATCCAAAGAAAATTCTCTAATCTGTATGGGTCTAAAATTTTTGGGTGTAGTTCAGAGAAGTTTAGAGAAAATTCTTTGATCTATACCATATTTCATACTTGAGTATTGGGTAATACATAATACACTTTGGAGAAAATTCTTTGAAGTTCGCCAATAGGATGGGGTACAGTCCATATAAAATTCTTTGTCTTACACCAAAATGAACTTGGTGTAGTCTATAGAAAATTCTCTGACTTGCACCAAAATGAACTTGGTGCAGTCCAGAGAAAATTCTTTGACTTGCACCAAAATGAAAAATTCCCTTAAAAGACTAAATTTTTTAAGGATAGACAAATGCAAGAAGGTGATGATTGGCTTCATTTTTATGTGCTTAGATCTCATGGGCTATGAAATGGACAAGTTTCATAGGGGTTATCCCATGAATTGAGCTTGCTAAATTCAAGGATAGAAAAATCCATCATAGGCTTCATGCATGTCCACCTTCTCTCTCTTTCTCTCTCTTCCATACTCCTATATATATTCCTAAAAAGGACACTATAAAGGATCCTCCATGTTAGTATGGTGAAACCCTATTAAAATTGATAATTATTGTTTTTTTTTTAAGTTAATATAAGTTGTTCATACCTTCATCTCACATTTAGTGTTTTATGGTAAATTGATGATGAATGATAGTTTTGATGTTTAATCTCCTTGAATTTGTCTTCTTCATTCTTACCTTTTTATGAATAAGTCATATTCTTGCAGGTCATATGGTGTGTGTTAAGTATTTTTTCAAATTTTAAGTGTGAAAAGCTTTCACTGGTGTCTCTTTCTAGACCTCTTGATTGTCCCTCTTAATTGAAGTATCAGCTTTAGCCTCCATATTGAAATACTTATGCTAGAAAGATTATTTGTATTTATGTGATCACATTCAACCATGTCTTAGCTTTGTTATGAAATAATAGACAAGATATGGAGACCTATAATTTGGTGCATCACCCCTTTTTCCATTACTTTCAAATTTCTCTTTCCCTCTTCCTTACAATTTGAGTAGGTGAAGTGATAATATAGGTATAGAATCAAGGGAGCTAGCTCTCTCTAAAGTTTCCCTTTAGTCATAGGCCACCCACAGCCTTAAAGAGTTCCAATTGTGTCAATTGAGTGAGGATACCTGAAACACCTCTTTAAAGGGTGTAACTCAAGTGACAATAGGTACCTAACTTTTAAAAACTGGCATGTCACTAGTGTTGATGTTGATGTCAATCATGTCTTCATTCAATAGTGTTGATCTATAATACCATAATCTTTGGCATATTTTAATATAAGACTTGCAGATTAAGAAATTGTAGAAGGGATGTATTGGTTAATCCAACCTTGAGGTTGAGAAGGAATAAGAGAGACTATTACATTTCATGATTTATCCCTCTATGTAATTACATTATCTACCTCATAAAAAGTCAGTGTATAGTGGGAAATGCCTAAATTCACATAGGATATGTCTATAAAAGGCACTAAGGAAATTATATCAATTTCAAGGGTATCAACATATAATTAATTTCCATCACAGATAACATTATCATGTTTGAAACCATATGTTCCATGATGTATCATTGGAAACAAAAATTTAAATTTATTAACATTTTATAACATCATGATACACAATAATACATATAAGATAGAAATATACCACCTGATTAAAAAATATAAAAATAGGCCAATTGGTTTACATGAATAATTCACTACATTAAACCTAATAATAGATGTAATTCATACTAGAATAGGTTTAACCCATATAAATAGTAAAAATAGACCTAATTGTAATAAATTAATATTGTAAAACAATTAAAAATGGTAGAGAGATGAATCTTAGAATAATATTAATACATAGCAAATATGTAGACAATTTGATGCTGAAATCATGTGTAAATAAGTCTAAAAACCAATGTGGACATAACCCAAAAAAATTAAAAAAAATTGATAACTTTGAAAATTTAACAAATATCAATGTGTACTATCATGACATGACTAGGAATAGAGTGTATGATCCTAGTACTATTCTTTTCTGAAATAAGTTTGATGATTATGTTCCTCTACTCTTATGCTCCAAAATAATCACTCACTATGTCATAATTTATTATGGATAAACTAAAATTCATTCTCCTTTATTTAAACCCTAATTAGCTCAAAAATCATTGTAAAACCTTACAAATTGTAGATTCATTGAGAGGCTTGCCTCATTCAAACCCCTAATTTTAGCATAATTGGAAATAAACAATCAATGTAGTTCAAGAAGAAATTTTGTTGATGCAAGGCCTAATCCTTATATGAATTTTTACTATATGATCAAATGAAATGATGTGATATGAATACTTTAAATATAAATATAATGTAATACTTGAAAAAATCCTTGTCTCTTTTTATCCTTCAATTATTATGTTTTTATTTATTTTAATATATGCATTAATCAATTATGTATATATAAACTTCTTAAGGTATTCCTTGCAAAAAAATCCTTCTCTCTTTTTCTCCTTCAATTCTTATATTTGTATTTATTTTTATATATACAGTAATCAATTGTGTATATATAAACTTCTTAAATTCACACTAAGATCATATTTTTATGAGATATCACACCTAGATGGAAGGAAAGTTGATAAAATGGTACATAAAGACTAAATAAATGGATAAAAGGGCCAAAGGGGCCCACAAGAAGAAGATACCAAAAGCATAGTATATACTCTTGACAAAAAAAACTAGGAAAAAACAAAAATAGTGTTTTTAACATTTATGGAGCATGAAGAGTCACACTAATGCAAAGATTATTATTTTGTAGGTTTTTTTGTGTTTTAAGTTGATTGGTGGTACAGTCAATAACCTAGGATAAATATAAAGTAATATTGTGTATAAATAAATAATCAAGGGAGTAAAATGGGGCACAAAACACAAGAGAAAACATGCCAACAAAATCCTAATATGAATCAATAATAAATAAATAGATAAGTACCCTATAACAAAGAAATTTGACAACTAGTATTACTCCCAAATAAAAATTAGGTGGGTAAAATTATCACTTGGTATTGAGATTGGTTTCTTCATAATGTAAAGATGAATAGGGTTTTTCTTGAATCAATAATCTAACAAAATTAGTAAATAACATTTCAGATCTCACTAATGGATCTATATTTAGGGAAGAGATGATTTTTTATTCCCTAAATATGGAGCTAGTAGTGAGACCAAAAACATCAGATATTAATTTTGTTACATAGTTGACTCCAGAATAACCCTATTCAATTATCATTTGGTATTATACTATCATCAAACACAATCTTAGTAAATTTTGTCTTTTACATAATTGAACAAAGCATACTAATAAAACCATCAAGTGGATGACCATTAGAAACTTTTGGTTCTTTTTAATGATCTTTTATCTATCATGTATATATTTCCTTTGTCATTTATTTGTTTTTTATGATTTGGAAGAAGGTTGGTTAATTAGATAGAGCCACAAATTCATTCAAATTGTTGTTTATCCCTCTATTTTAATTTGGTTGTTATTAATGAGATCTTGTATCTCATGTTTCAAAGTAATGCATCTATTGGAAGAATTCCCTAGAATTATATGGTAAACATAATATACATTTCCATCATAACTCTTAGAAAATGGTATAAAATGATCAAAGTCTATTATTTGAGGAAAATAAATCATGTTACACTTAAGCAATCTCTTCAAAACATTATGTGGACTCTCACTTAGCCTATTGAATTTAATGTGATCTTTTGATGTAGGAGTATTTGGGTTCACTTTTAATCTTACATAAACTAAAAAAAAACTTTTCCTAACATTTAATAAAAAAAGAACTTTGTAGTCTTTCAAAAGTCCTATTTTATGCACAGCTTATTTGTGTTATTTTACATTACCTTTGCATGCATTCCTATCATTTTTAATTTTTTGTGCATCCTTTAGACATGCACATTTTTTTAGTTATTTTCATAGGTTTAAAGGTGTGCAAAATTTTGGTACCTATTTTTAGTTGTTTGAGAGAGCTTTTTGTGCAACTATGTTTTGAAGGTCTTTATTTAGTTTTACACTAGTTTATAAGACCCACTAAGAGAGTTGACTTTCGAAGTCTCATGATTTCCATTTCTCAAGCTTATAAAATTTTATGCAAGACATTGGTGGATATTAGTGCAAATATTGTGAGGTGTTTCAACTTAGCCTTGTGAGGTTGCAAATGCCACATAATTTATCATAGGTGCAGTTATTTTTGGGTGCATATGTTCTTGTGATGTGTTATAGATAAAGATATGTCTTAGTTCCTAATTAGTTGCATTTAATTCATTTAATCATGTAAATTTTATACGATTTCATTTAATTTCACTTTATGATGTTCTTTGTCATGATGCCTTATGCTATGATGTATTATGGTACTTTGGATTTTTGTGGTACATAACAATGTGTTACAAATATTTGATGACGGTAGTGGGTTTCTAAACTCATTATTTTATTTATGTGGGACTTTTTCCTATATAAATATGTCCCTACCCTTGAGTCAGGTAATCAGAGATCTTGAGATAGTGATTATTCTTAGAGATAATTATAATTACAAATATTGTGAATTAGTAGGCACAGATCTAAGGATTATTGTAACACATCTCATTTAAGATTGTTTTTTTATGATTGTGTAAGCTATTTTTATATCCATTGAAATTTAATAAAAGAATAACATTAACTTATTATTTCATTAATTTTCATTATTTATGTTGTGTAAATTTAAAAGCTACATGGTCTAAGGAATCCCTTCAGTGAGACCCTCAAACATGGTTACATAATATTTGTTTAAGGTAATATAATTTTTTTATATGGTTGATTTATATCATTGACCACTTTTTCAAGTTGAAATATATTCTTTTTTCTTTGGTGTTTAAAAAAATTCTTGTTTTTAAATTGAGCATCATTAAGATTTGAAGCCTTTGACCCATAACTCATCACATTTAAATTTAAAATATTGACCTAAAAATTATTTAATAGTGTGCAATTTTTTATCAAATTAATGATAAGTGTTTAAGACCACTTTTTCCCTGATAATTAAAAGTAACTTGTTGTCAAATATAATTTAAATCTCACTATCTAGTGGTTGATAATTCATTTGGGTAACTATAGTCTTAAATATAAGCACATATTCATAAATGGTTTGATTGGGTCCTTGTTTGATTTGAGATAAATTTTAAATGTGACATTCATATCAATATTTATTTGAAAATATGTCAAGAATGCATCTACTAAAGTTGTAAAAAAATGCACAAATCCATATGGTAACTTATAGAATCAATCAATTACATAATGTTTCAAGCTCTTTGGAATAACTTATAAATTAATTTATCATCACAAGAAAATTCTAGAGAGGAGGCAGAAAAGGCCCTAATATGATGAGAAAGATCTCCCTTTCTATTAAACAATTCAAATTTTGGAGCCAAAAATATTATTAGAAATGGATTAAAAAGTAATTTACAAGCCCATGGATTTAGAAGAATAACATTATAAGTGATCCTATTATTTTTATTTTTAGATTCTTGAGACAATATTTTGATTTGATTTTTTATGTCATGTAATGTATACATTATAGTATCCATTTCAATATTTGGAATATAAGTATAACTTAAATAGGATGGAATAGAATAATTTTGAAAAATAAAAAGATTAGAAACATGTTAAACAATTTGAGAATAATTATAAGCATGAGATGGTTAAACAAGATGAATATTATAAAAATGTTGAGAATTGAAAGAGATTTAGAAGAAATCTAGATTAGTTTCTCACAATGTAAAGATGAATAGGGTTCTTCTTGAGTTAATCGTCTAACAAAATTAGTAGCTAACATTTCAGATCTCACTATTGGATCTATATTTAGGGAAGAAATGATCTTCTCTTCTCTAAAGATGGATCTAGTAGTGAGACTAGAAACATCAGATATTAATTATGTTACATAGTTGAATCCACAATAACCCTATTCAATTATCATTTGGTATTTTACTATCATCAAACACAATCTTAGTAAATTATTTCTTTCACATAATTTAATAAATCGCACCAATAAAACCATCAAATGGATGACCATTAGCAAATTTTAGTTCTTTTTAATGATCTTTTATCTATCATGTATACATGTCCCTTGTCATTTATTTATTTTTTATGATTTGGAAGAGGGTTAGTTAATTTGGTGGAGCCACTAATTTATTAAAATTGTAATTTATTCCCTCTATTTTAATTTAGTTATTAGTAATGAAATATTATATCTCATGTTTCAAGATAATGTATCTATTGGAATAATTCCCTAGAATTATATGGTAAACCTAACATGCATTTCCATCATAACTCTTAGGAAATGGTATAAAATGATCAAAGTCTCTTATTTGAGGTAAAGAAAACATGTTACACTTAGAAATCTCTTCAAAACATTATGTGGACTCTCACATAGCCTATTGAATTTCATGTGCTCTTTTGATTTAGGATCATTTGGGTTCAATTTTAATCCTATATAAACTAAAAAAGCTTCATCTAACATTTATTAAAAAAATTATTGTGTGGTCTTATAAAATTCCTATTTTACGCATAGTTTATATATGTTATTTTATGTTGCCTTTGCATGCACTCATATCATTTTAAATGTTTTGTGATTTATTTAGACACGCACCTTTATTTATTTATTCCCATAGGTTTGAAGGTGTGCATAATTTTGGTACATATTTTTAGTTGTTTGTGAGAGCTTTGTGCAACTATGTTTTAGAGGTCCTTATTTAGTTCAACACTAGTTTAGAAGACCCACTAAGAGATTTGACTTTAGAAGTCTTTTGATTGACATTGCACAAAATTATAATATTATATGAAATACATTAGTGGGAAGTAGTGTAAATATTATGAGGTGTTATAACTTAGCATTGTGAGGTTGTGAATGCCACATTACTTATCTTATGTGCAGTATTTTTTAGGTTCATATGTTCTTGTGATGTGTTATGGATATAGATATGTTTCAATTCCTAACTAGTTGCATTTAATTTCATGAATCCTGTAAAGTTGGTATGATTTCATTTAATTTCACTTTATTACATGCTTCATCATGATGCCTTATGCTATGATGCATTAAGGTAATTTGGATGTTTGTGGTGCATAGTGATGTGTTACAAATATTTAATGAAGGTAATTGGTTTCTAAGCTCATTATCATAGTTAGGTGGGTCTTTTTCATATATATAAATGTCCCTACCCTTGAGTTAGTTAGTCAAGGATATTGAGGAATAGATCATAGTGAGTATTCTTATAGATAATTATAATTACAAAGATTGTGAATTACTAGGCACAAATCTGAGGACATATTATAACACATCTCATTTAAGATTGTTTTGTTATTACCATTAGTTGTGCAAGCTATATTTATATCCATTTAAATTTAATAAAATAACAGTGTTAGCTTATTGTTGCATTAATTTACATTATTTTATGTTTTGTAATTTTGAAAGCTACATTGTCTAAGGAATCCCTTCGTTGAGACCCCTACACGTGGTTGCATCATATTTTTTTAAGGTAATATAAGTTTTCTAGATGGTTGATTTATATCATTGACCACTTTTTTTATTTTAAATCTATTCTCTTTTCCTATGATTTTTTAAATTTGTCTTGTTTTGGAATTTAGCATCATTAGGATTTGGAGCATTTGACCCATAACTCATCACCTTTGAATTTAAAATATTGACTTAAAAATTATTTAATAGTGTGAAAATTTTTATCAAAAGAATGATAAGTGTTTAAGACCACTTTTTCCCTGATAATTTAAAGTAGCACATTGTCAAATATAATTTAAATTTTACTAAATATTGGTTGATAATTCATTTGGGTAACGATGGTCTTAAATAGAAGCACATATTCATAAATGGTTTCATTGGGTCCCTGGTGATTTGAGATAAATTTTAAATGTGACATTCATTTCAATAAATATTTGGTCATGAATGTATCTATTAAGGTTGTAAAAAAATGCACAAATCCACATGGTAACTTATAGAACCAATCAATTACATAATATTTCAAGTTCTTTGGAATAACTTAGTAATTAATTTATCATCACAAGAAAATTCTAGAGAAGAGGCATAAAAGGCCCTAATATGATGAGAAGGATCTCCCTTTCCATTAAAAGATTCAAATTTTGGAGGAAAAAAACTTATTAGAAAAAGATTAAAAAGTACTTTATAAGTCCATGGATTTAGAAGAATAACATTATAAGTGACCCTATTATTTTTATTTTTAGACCCTTGATACAATATTTTTATTTGATTTTTTATGTCATGTAATGTACACATCATAGTATTCATTTCAAGATTCGGGTTATAAGTAGAAGTTAAATAGGATGGAATATAATAATTTTGAAAAATAAAAGGATTAGTGACATGTTAAACAATTTGAGAATAATTATAAGCATGAGATGGTTAAATAAGAGGAATATTATAAAAATGTTGAGACATTGGAAGAGCTTTAGAATAGATTGAAATATGTTGAGAATTTTGAATACCCTGAGAAAAAATGGGAACATATTATGAGATCATAGAATTTTGAGATGTATGTAGAGTAATGGGAGAAACATTATAAAAAACTTAGTTTTTGGAATCAAACACAAGGAAGATAGGTATGATGAATATAATATTATATAATGATAAACCCTAGAAACAAACATTCATATATTTGACACTATGTGGCACAAGATATAACCCTAAAAAGGGTCTAAAAGAGAAAGGGCTCACTAAAAAACATGAGGCTCTAAGGTTGCATGCTATTTTAACCTTTTAGGACTTAGTGAGTATAAATCCTATATTTTTTAAATAATTAAGTAGACTAAATTAGGGAAATAATATGCAATAAATACAAACATTGAATTGTTATAGAATTGAATAGATTTGACTTTTCTAAAAATAGTAATAAATAATGCAAGTATTGACTTAGCTAGAAAACACCTGATACGGATAATCTGAGTGATGGAAAATGAGATGGAATTTTTTTTAAGTATCATAAAATGGATCTCGATGTCAAAACCTCTCTTGATAGTAGCACCATAATTAGACATTAGCACCATTATTGTAAAAGTGGTGGTAGTGTCCTCTATGCAGGATTGTCTTGAGCTTCTGGGTGTACCTATGTCTATATATTTAGGGTCTATTCCCACCTACATGAGTTATTTAACCTTATATTTTTCCTTTAATAATTGATTTATTTTTCAAACCCTAATATTACATACAAATAGGACATGAGATAAAAAGTGTGTTCGTTAGTAGGGTAAGTTGGACATCCTCAATAACCCACTATGAAGAGA
Source organism: Torreya grandis (assembly GCA_037957365.1). Taxonomy (NCBI): domain Eukaryota; kingdom Viridiplantae; phylum Streptophyta; class Pinopsida; order Cupressales; family Taxaceae; genus Torreya; species Torreya grandis. The sequence continues at coordinate 281,504 of JARHVA010005320.1, forward strand.
GTTTCCTACATACCAATATTCTAATGAGGGATCAAGCTCAATGAAGTTATCCTCGCTTAAGTGTTGGTGAAATTTCAAGTTATGTTAGTATTATAGTGGCCTTGAGTGCCTTAAATGTGATTGAAATTAAAAATCTAGAAAATTTGAGTTTAGGGTTGTTGTAGATGGTAATATGCATAAGTAGCATAGAATAGGGATTGATAGCCTTAATTGTGATCCACTTATTCTATGTTTTAATGTGTATTTTACTTTTGATTTCCATCTAGTGGTTATACGGATAAACTTCATGTACATATATTGTTTTATTGTTTGTGTGGATGAAAAAAGATGTCTAGGCCAACCCTAAGAGGCTTTAGTTTTGAAAACATATCCATTTGGGAAAATATAGGGAAAAAGACATTAATGTCATTTTGGGGACACTAATGCCATGTGGCTTTAGTGTCCTTATTATGGTACTAGTTCCCAGCTACTAAAACACTAAGCAAAAAAGGACACGATGGATAAATGAGGGTCTGGGACTACTTTGAAGCTAACTAGGGATGGTTATGGCCTGTATGAAGGATAGATAATTGTGACACTAGGGTTTAGGATAGGTATAGGGATAATCTAAGGATATGTAGTCTCAAGTATCACTCTTAGCACTAAATACCACTTTTGGGTGATTACATTTACCCCCCCCCCACTTTAGTTTATAAATACAACAAAATGAAATTACTAGGATAAAGGAAAAAGAAGCATACCTAGACTTACCTAGGAAGTGAAGCCCATGAAGCTAGATTTGAGTATATGAAGTTGGGTCTAACTATGTGAAGCATGATCCAATACGTGTCTTGTAAATGAAATGTGTATAAAACAATCCTTACTTAAGAGATATAAAAATCAAAAAACTAAACAAAGTAAAGAAGCAAAAATGAGTAAAACCTAAATAAAGAGATGGAAAAGAGGAAAGGAATGAATACACCTCATAGGTTTTGTGACCAATGCATGAATCTAGTGATAATCTATGTGTGTATATATAGTGATCAATCGGTGAATAAATTGGAGTGAGATAATAGCCTTCTCAATCCTCATGTATGGGTGGCTTAAGAACTCAATCCAATTTTAACTCCATTATTTCCCACCCCTACTTGGTGGATCATGGCATGTGAATAGCTTGGATTGGACTACTAGAATGTCTAAGCCTCTTATGTAGGTGGCTCAAGAACTCGAGTGGGCTATGAATCCATAATTACACATCCATCTATAGTAGATGCATATAAAACTAAACTAATTAAAGTGATTTAAATGTCTAATTGGGTATATATTACTATGTATGTCAGCTCTACAGCCACTCAGGTACATTAGGTGGCTCTAGGCCACTCGAGAATGCCAACCACTACATATGGAGTAAGGAATGAAATTGGTGTGTAACCTTGAATATGATGTCAAGTGTATATAATGTAGAGAAATATATGGATTTTTTCATTCCATCCAATCAACCAATGTGTAAATAAGAATACAAAAATAACATGTCACACACATGCCCCCAAATCTGATATCTGACTATATAGATCTTGGAATAAGTTGTAATAAACTATATCTTGGTATCTAAACTGAATATGGGAATGGTCACGCCATGCATGATTCCCCCAATTTTATCAAACTAATATGAATCTTATTTGAACTAATATGAATCTGAGTAAAATTAAGTATAATTGATAAACCTATAATTGAATCTGTGTAAACCTATATTATACCTATTGTACTATTTTGGCCAATCTAGGTTGTTTTAAAATTGAGGCTAATGCATAGTAGCACCATATTTTGGATAGTAGTGCCATGTGGAACTATTTTCCCCATTTAGGTGCTAGTGTCCTAGTCTGAATTTTATGCAACTTTATTAATTTTTGGGTCACTATTTTCCCACTATGTTCACTTGTGTCTGACTTTTCCTAACTAAGCTTGTGTGCTAAAAAATATATTATGAATGTAATATAGGAGCTTGATCTATGTGACAAACCCCTGTGAATGCCCCCTCTTTTGAGGAGAGTTTTTGAACTTTTACAAGAACTGTACTTAAAATAAAAAGCTCTACAAAATGTGTGTTAGTTAGAGCATATATGATAACTACATGATAATCCAATATAATATACATACATAGCATCAAAAAGTAAGATGATCTAATCATAAGTATGTAATTCAAGATGTATGCCATGTCTATCATTCAAAAGGTTGTCAAGATATATGTAACAATGTCTATAACAATAAATCTAAGTAAAACTAGGTAACTACCTATGGGGATGGGGCATGATGTCCATCACAACACCCAAGTAGGAAGGGTATATGCATGAGGTACCTCATGGCATCAAAAATTGGTGTGTGTAACAATCAAATAAAAGTGTCATGGCCATGATGCATATAATAAATCATACATACAAAACACATGAGGCATGCAAAGTAGGCCAAGGGAACATAATACAAGGGAACTTGGCACATGTCACTAATTTTGAGAAAACAAGACATACAAAGACATGTTCAAATGTCCACATACGCAAGAAATAAGTAAGTTGGATGAGATCCACATAGAAGGGCATGTTTAAATATCTGCATACACAATCAAGAAATGCACACACAAGGACATGGGCACATGTCTAAAGCATACATGTTGTGAAGAGAAGTGACATAGATCCAAATAACAATGACATATTCAAATGCCCTCGAATAGAACAAGCATAGAAATACAATCAAGTATAAACTACGAAAGTTAGAAATGAAAGTATGCATGAATATGTAATATGAATTTGTGTAAAATGTAGGATGTACATATGCTAAGTCTAAAGAATTAGTAGCTAAAAAAAATTTGAGTAAGATTATCACGATCAATATCAAGATATAACAATGCTAAAGCTAGGATGTACAGTATAGAAGGATAGAACCTAGGAATCAAACCTATGTATAGGATACTTCCAAGTGGGTGAATATGTCAATTAAATACCCATGTATCAATGTATATGCCCCCAGTGGGTAGATAATAGCAAGTCTGGATCGATGTAGTGGACTTGAGTGCTATAAGCAATCTAAAAGAATTAGACAAGAACAAATGAAGCATGTATGTATGATAAAATTTGACTATATTAAGATACCTATCATAAGTAGTATTTGTCAAATATAAGAAATGTAAACATAGCAATGCATACAATCTATAATTTTGTGTTTTTTGAGTAATATTTGAATGTTTTTGTTTTTTATAGATATAAACTATGTATAAGCAACATGAAAATTAACTATGTACAAGGAGAAAGAGAGAGGGAAAATATGTACAAGAAGAGAGAAATAATACTAATCGATGAGTCTCATGAGAGACTCACTATTATGTGGCCTGTGTCAAATAAGGGAACTATGATCATGTGTGCTATGTGAAAGGGTAATTGTGGTCCCATAATATTTTATACTGAGTGATTTGTATATGTATCTACCTATGTAGTGGTTTTAGGAATCTGTGACACTAACTGTGGTGTCCTATAAACTATAGCGGTCTTAGGAATCCATCTTGTATAAGAAGATATAGGTGGCATAGGTGCCCTATGATGAGCACCCAATAATACTAATCTTAGTAGAAAGTGAGGAGAGGGAGACCCTCTATAATCTTTAAGAAATATTTGACATGGGGATATCTATAATAATGGTCCTTATGGGAGAGTATCTGTGTGTGTCAATACTATAGGAGTAGACCTCATATGAACTAGTGGTTCTACTTAAATCTATGGTGTATCAATAGGAAATGTGGTTTGAGTTGTAACTAATAACTATGTTATATCTGGTAACTGTGATGTAACTAGTAACTATGCTATAATTGATAACTATGTTATAACTGCTTGTGGAATAGGTAGAGGATACTCATATGGAAGATCCTCAATTTTGACCACCTAATTTTCATGTATATATTTTAGGCATCTATGCACTATGGATGGGGTGAATCATAGCTATTGTATCCATGTCCTACCCAATAACATATCAAACATGCCTACACTAGGTACTACTAAGAACCAAGTGGTCACATGTGTCGGTCCAACCTATAATTAAATCATAATCTCCTCGATGGATCTCTAAACATGACCATTGAAACCACTGATAACTATGTTTGTAGGGAATATATCTTGATCTGAATAACCTAAATGCTATAAAAGTGTCATAGCACACATGCTAATGATTGACCCATTGTCAACCATAACACTTTGGATATGATGATGGTTTATGTATGCTCATATAAAGAGTGCATGTAAATTTATATCATCATTAACAATATCCTACTCTGAGAAGGTGATGAGTTGTCTAGTCAGAACTATAGTGTGGTACATACTAATGATATTATGCAATGGGTGTGCCTCCTCTATAATAGTATGATATGAAGCTAGTGGTGGATGTGCCTAATATATGTAGTGAACACTTGAAGTTATCCTTGCCTCATTCATTGTTTGATTTTAAAATAGATTTGAGAATATCTTTAATGCCTTAGCTTATGTTTGTTGTAATTTTGGTGCCTCTATGGGTGTGCCCACATCAATAATGTTAGCCTCAATCAAAACTTGTGTCTTATGTTTCAGGATAATGTATCTATTTTTTGTATGGCCTAGCGCCCTATGATACTCATAAAATGAATTATAATCATAGTTCTTTGGAATAGGTCATGTCGTATCAACCTCTTTGATGGGATGCAGAGATATGACATTACATTCTAAGAGCTATTGTAAAACCCATGTTGACAATTCTATAAGGTTGGTGAAGATTCTATATGGAAGAACTGATAAAACCAAGCGAGGAGATGGCTCTGAAGTTGCATTAACTATGGCCTTTTGATCACTCTTATTTTTAGTGGCCCTTACCTTGTATGGAGGCTTACTTGAACTCTTAGCAGTTTATTCTGATCCATTGGTATATTTTAATTTATACATTGATAGAAGCTTGAATTCTCTTTCTTTTACTATGTGGCACAAATATGCAAATGTTGAGAACTTTTTAAACAAGATAGCTTCATGTAATTTTGGTAGAAGACTCTATTTGAAGATGTCCTGAAGCTTTTTATCTACCATGGGGCTAGTCAATCATATCATAAGACATATTTTGTAATAGGCTCATTTGAATTTTGTTTCAATTGTGCCATTTGATCATATGAGATCTTGTCACTGATATTTATGAAGAAGTGTGCTAAAAACATGTTTGCCAAAGGATTGAATGTTGTGATAGATTTATTTGATAAGTCATAAAACCATTGTAAGGCATAATCCTTTAAACTAAATGGAAATAAATTTGTAATAATCCAATCATTGGACATATAGTCCAAACATGCTACATGAAAAGCTTAAAGATGGTGCTTTGGGCCACCCTTACCATCATACAATGTAATCTTAGGTGTAACGAATCTAGATGGCAAGGGAGTTGCCGCTATGTGATGTGTTAAAGGTGTATGTAAGAGAACATTAGAATCCAAGGCATATGATGGCCTAGTGGATCCCTTATCAATATGTAACACCTTATCATGCAGAGTATAAACCTTGTGCATAAGGAATTACACATTTGGAGTGGAGTAACTAGCCACAAGAGGTGTATTTGTCATTGAAGGTTGTTGAATTATAATTGTCAGTTGTGCTAGCTGAGTTGTCCATACTGTAGGTGTAACAATATCATTAGCTAGGGGAGTTAAAGATTAACCATTATTTGATTTTTTAATCTCTTCTTGAATAATAGTAATGGGGTCATCTTGTATATCTAAATGTTTGGACATAAAATCTTACAATATTTTTGTATCGATCTCATCAAATTGGTTGTTAAATTCTGCCATTGTAGTTTGGGAAGTAGGAAAACAAGTTGTATATTTTGAACCTTTAAAGAATTTTAATCTAAGAAAGATTGTAAAAAATAAATATTGAAACAAATCTAATATTTTAGAACTAAAATATGAGCATAGACACAAAAATGATATAAACCCTGAGAGCATCTAGAGTTAGGGTTTGTAGAGTTAGGGTTTGAGCAATGTTCAAAGTCAGGTTCACCAAATGTTTTAACTTTTTAGGAGTTAGTAAGTATAAATCTTATGTTTTTTAAAGAAATAATTAAACTAAATTAGGGAAATAATATGAAATAAATACAGCCACTAATTTACTATAAAATTGACTAGCTTTGACTTTTTTAAAAATAGTAATAAATAGTGCAAATAATGACTTAGTTGGAAAACACCTGATATGGATGATCTAAGTGTTAGAAACTGATATGGAAGTTGGTCTGAGTATCTTACATTGGATTTAGGTGTTATAAATCTCCTAGATAGTATCACCACAATTGGACAATAATGTTATTATTATAAAAGTGGTGGTAGTGTCCTGATATTGGTAGTAGTATCCTCTGTGCAAGATTGTCCTAAACTTTTGGGTGCTCCTATGTCTGGATCTCTAGGGTCTATTCCTACGTGTATGAGATATAGAACCCTATATTTTTCTTATAATAATTGATTTATTATGCAAACCCTAATCTTCCATACAACTAGGACATGAGCTGAAAAGTGTATTCATTAGTAGGATAGGTTGGACATCCTCAACACCCCGTTGTGAAGAAATTTGCCTACATACCAATACTCTGATGAGGGATCAATCTCGATGTATTTCTCATCACTCAAGTGTTGATGCAAGTCCAAGTGATGTTAGTATAATAGTGGCCTCGAGTGCCTTGCATGTGTTTGAGACTAGAAATCTAGAAAATTTGAGCTTAAGGTTATTGTAGATGGTAATATGCAAAAGTAGTGCAGAATAGGGACTAACAACCTTAATTATGCTCCACTTGTTTTGTGTTTAATTATGTATTTTGCATTTGATTTCCATATATTGGTTAGAGGACTAAAATTCATGTATATATTATTTTGTTGTTTGTGCAGATGATAAAAGATGTCTAGGCCTACCCTAAGAGGCTTTAGTTTTGAAAATATATCCATTTAGGAAAAAGTTAGGGCAAAGGACATTAGTGCCATTTTGGGGACACTAGCGCCACATGGTGCTAGTGTCCTTATTATGGTGCTAGTGTTTAGTTGGCAAAACACTAAGCACAAAGGGCCAGGATTAGGAAATGAGGGTCTAGGACTACTTTGGAGCTGACTAGGGATGCTTGTGGCCCACACAAAGGCTAGATAAGTGTGACAATAGGCTCTAGGATAGGTATAGTTCTAAGCTAGGGATAGGAAATCTCAAGTAGCACTCTTAGCACTCAAATACCACTTTTAGGTGATTATACATGTAATAAAATACAAGGTTGCCAAAATTTTATAATGAATAAATGGATTTGTAATAGTATTACAATACAAATACCCATAAAGATTTAACTAGGCTAAATAACATGCATAAAACAAAAAATAATTTAATTAATTAATTTCAAATGTAGAGAAAGGTGGCATACAAGGTTTAGATATGTATCTTAAATATCATGAGATTAGGGGACAGTTGTCAAGATCTTACAGTAAAAATGTACAGTCACTAGTGAGACAAAGTTGACCCAAAAATTTCGTGTTAACAAGAGAACCTTTTTTAGACTGTAATTTATTCTTTAGATAATATTTGGACCATACAAACGCTGTATAAAAGACTTCATACATGTCCAAACTTTTTTGACAACTATGTTTACCTACAAAACATAAATTATTTTTCTTGCCCGAATTAGGTTGCAATACCTAAAAAACGTAAGGAAAACAAAATATGTTAGATTATCTTGACATTTATCAGGGCCCTCAACGGTAACAATATTAAAAAAATACACTTCAATAATTGTAATAATTCAAGCATGTAAACCAGTGGCATGCAATATCTCTAACATGAACTTGAGTGCTTTAACGAATGCTCTAATGAATACATTTGTCTTCTCTAAAATACTAACAATTTCTCAATGAATACTTATGAAAATGATTTCTCTTAATTAACCAAATGAACTAGAATTCATGTGTATTTATGGACAATTTAAATTCAATTTAGGACCCTATTGGTGCCTAAATCAACTTCCAATCATAAAATTTTGAAAAGGGTGGGAACAAGGGGGAAATGCACTTAACCCAAAAGGAGGCACAAGTTGTGCCCAGAGTGTATGGACATTGAACATTCCCATAAACACACTTGCACCCCAGATAAAGGGTCCAATCAGAGTAAAATTATAGGAGAGAGAAAAAGAGCGCTGGAAGGAGCTAAGAAAGGGATACGGAACCATCACAAGTTAACAAAACACATAAATAATCCCTAATTTAAACCAATAATCGACAAGTAAATAATCAAACTTAAATAATGTAATTTAACGACTGATGAATCCGAAAGAATTCTACTCATTACTATACTGTGACCAAACCATATTCAAAACAAAAAAAACATTTTATAAGTCCAAAATACGAAATGTAATGAATTATATATGAGATTACATAAAGATTAGAGCACATAATTGATGATCTTGTGAGATGTAGAATATTATACCTACAGACTCTCCTTAAAATGTCAATAAACTTACTAGATTTCATTTAATAAAAAATAAGGAAAATAATAATTTAAGATGAATATATATTTTAGAATGTTTTTATAACAAATTTGTTGCAACCAAATATGCAATTGTTAGTTACGATATGGATTATGTTTATATATTACTCATGTAATATGATATCAACATAAGTTGACTTAACTTGTACAGAGAAATGTCAAAATTATGTCATATATTTTAATCTTAAACTATACAGAGAAATCTCAAAATCATATCACATAATTTGATACAATACGGAAAACGACGTATATAAATAATATAACAAATCTGCAGAGGAATAATGGTGATTTTGAATAATAAAAACATTTAATTTATCAATACGTAAATCTCATTTTATATGTGTTGACTTTAGGAAACGTAGTAGTTTATATGCCACTATGTGGTGGTTTCTCCAATAAATGAAAAATATAATTGTGAGATCTTGACAAGTTTATGTAGGAGAGATTGCGGTCAACGGTTGCGGCGGAGTATTAATGGTATGTCATAACTATCTACACAATATTCAAAACCCGTGACGTCATGGTGGAGGTACGCACATCATGGACTTAGTGCCAATTTTAACGTCGACGACTTTTGGTCCTTCTCATACTATATTTATTTTGGGAATTGAAAAGTATTAAATCCGAAACGTGATGCGCTTCATTAGAAAAATCTATGTATGTAATTTTAGTGTTTGTTTCGTTATAAACATGGTGATTCACATCCTATTCTTTTGGTCAGATACGACACTATCGCGTGCAATGGGGGGAGGGTTTGACTCGTAAGATACTTGGAAATCGGGTTGCATTTATCTAGTTATTTCATTTTTCAAACCATTTGACCTTGTAATGTTTTCTTCTAGACACGCAAATATGGTTCAATTACTAAATTGCATGATTTTAGGGTGTTTATATGTTTGTTGATTATTGGTTTAAATTAGACATTATTAACGTATTTGATAAGTTATTGGTATATCTTTTTCTTTTTCTACGCGTTTTCTTTATATCTGAATTTTCAAATGTCTAAAGAAGCACACTTAGAATATGTCCCAACCTTGGAATAGTTTGGAATAGGCCCTTACATTTCAAACAATCTAGTACATCAGTGCACGGCCCTGGAAACTTTGTGTGGGCCCTTGTGACTAGAATGCACTCGCCTTCCTTGTCCCACATTTTTTTGCATTGTGATTGTTTGATGTTGGCTTACATACCAACAAGGTCCTAATTCAATTTCAACTTGTCTACGAATACACAAGCATTACAATTCATTTAGATATACAATATCTATTTGCCTTTCACTAAAACATATTGAATACTTGCAAACATACTAGAGGAAATCAAGTATTCATTCAAGAATGCAACTTTATGTTTAGACACACACCACATGACATCAATTTGCTTATTTTTTAAGCTTTTTCAATCATTGAGGTCGTTGTTTTCAATTTTGTCATTGTCGAGGACCCTGACAGATATCAAGATAGTTTGAATCATCCCCAATTTAACATAGACTCCATAATATGTTATAATCCTTCAGTTTGTTCAGATATTGCTGCCCAATTAAGACAAAAAAATTAGATTTTACACATGGTCGAAGTAACAGATCGAGAAACTGAGTGAGGCTTTTGGAAGTAAAAACTAGATCAATTCTCTTTACATCTTTGTCAGTGCACGGTCTTGGAAACTTTGTGTGGGCCCTAACATTTCAAATAATATATAATGTCAGTGCACGGTCTTGGAAACTTTGTGTGGGCCCTTGTGGCTAGAGTGCACTCGCCTTGTTTGTCCCATCTTTTTTGTCTTGTAATTGTTCGACATTGGTTTACATACGAGTTAGGCCCTAATTTGATTTCAACTTGTCTACAAATACCCAAGTGTTGCAATTCATTTAAGTATACAATATCTATTTATTGAGCACTTCCAAGCATTCTATAGAAAAGCAAAAATTCATTCAAGCATATAAGTTTATGTTTATACAAGTTTATATTTTTGGTTTATCTTCTTAACACTTTTGAGCACGTAATTCCATCATAACCTTATAAATACTACCATCAAATCATGAAATAAAATCACATAAGCCTAAATCCTTTGTGTTTGTCCCACTTCTAGATTTAGAATTATTTAATGAAGCTTTATTATTATTTTTTGTATATTAGTTTCCTACTTAAAATTAATTTGAGTATTTGTGTTACAATTTAATTGAAATCCATTAATCCATATTATATTTTGGTAAACCTGCATTGTATTACAGGAAACCTTAGGGTTATATCTTGTTTTATTTTAGGATAAATCTTAATTTATTTATTATAGGGTTTATGCCATTATGTGCTCTTAGATCTAACAGCCTTAGCCTATTTATATTTATTTCCAAACTCGAGGTAAAATATATATATATATATATATTCAAACCCTAGAGTGCTTGTATAGTGTGTATGTTTCGTGTTTGATTTATGCCATAAAAAGTGATTATAATTAAATATTTAACTAGTTAGAGTGTTAGGATTGATTGAGAAAATATTTATTTTATTGAAGTTCCTTTGGTTAATTCTAGATCTTGCTCGCCAAAAAAAATGGAAGATGAAAAGATTACTAGTGTTGCTTCTAAATTTGTACTATATGTTACAAGTTACGGGAATATTGTGGCTTTTAATGATAATGTTATGAATGGATCTCAAATTGATAATGTATGTGAAGTAGAACATGATCAATAAGCTTTCCTAGATAAATAAGATAAAGTTGAAAACATTGCAATTTTTACAAAACATGTCATGAAACACACATGAAATCATTGTATTAATAAAAGTATTGGAGGAATTTGTAATTAAAAACATATATAATTATGTAAGGGTTCAATATATGGTAATAATTAAATAGAAACCCCTATAATGTAGAGAATGGATATATGAGTGCTCATATTTATGACTATATGTTATAGTTTAGATACTTTACTTCAAAGTGTATACACCTAATTTTGATATAGGAATAGTTTTATATGACATTTTACATTGATTTAGGGTACTTATGTGTTTATTTATTATTGATTCACATTAGGCTCTTATTGACACATTTTTTATTTTTGTTGGACCATGTTTGCTTCACTTTCCTTTTAGTTTCCCTTTCCTCCCTGGTTTCTTTGCCTTCCCTTTTTTTTAAATAATTTTTTGGGTTTGACCAAGAACGTACCACTGCCCTCCTAATTCCATTCTCTTTTGGGTCATTTTGACCCTTCCCTTTATTTTCCACAAGGTTTGTGCTTCTTTTATCAACTTTCTTGCCTTCTATGTGTTGGCTTATGCACCAATAGGTTGAGTTTGATAAGTCTATAAATACGTAGGTGCATTAGTGTGTATAAGACAATGAAGAAAAATAAAGAAGGAGAATGTGAAAGAAAATAAGAGTTTCAATAAAAGGTCAAGATTGATAGGAATATTAAATTTTGATTTTAAAAGTGGAATTTCATTCAAGGAGTCTTCATATTGCATCATTTCTAGTTGTTCATGCAGTTAAAAATCATATAAGGATTAGGGCTTACATCACTATGACTACTTATTGAACCACATTGAGTGTTGGTTTCCAAATTTTCCAAGGACAAGGGTCTAATTGAGACATCCCCTAAAAGAATACATAATTTTTAAGGTTTTATGAGATGACTAAGGTTTCAATAAAGGAGATCAATTTACAAGAGATCTATAGTGAATTATATAAAAATGATAGATGTTTGTGGAGTCTGTGAGCATAAGACTAGAGTCATCAAATTTATTCCAAATAATTATATGTTACCGAGGAGAGTACCTTATCTCTAAACTATACACATCGTTGACTAGGAGCATAGCACTCCACACCTAGTAAAATATAGAAATTATCATTTTCCTCCAAAAATTTTAGGTTATGCCCACCTTGGTTTCTGTATTTATTTCCAATGGATTTCAACCTTGAAAAGAACTATAGATTTATGACAAGTTAGTATTCTTATCAAAACCAAAGATTTTCTCATTTCAATTATCCTAGAATATTTATTATTATAATTAGGTATATTTGTATTAATTAGTTAATTATATATGTTCTAATTTAAATGATAACATTGCATATGATTAGGTGTAGTGCATTGTTGACATAAAACTACTTTACCATATCACACAAAGTAGCATGTTCAACTTAACGTTCTAAGTAACATCATTCAAAAGTTGTAACCTATGTCTTCTCATGTATTTATTTCTCAAAGTTTGTATGAGCTATGAATTATCAAGTTTATATTTATTCTAATGTTGCTCATATTTCTTGTCATTTTCTACTACATCTAAAAATGTTATGGTTTCTTCAACATGTCACCATTTCTTCTGATTTTTTTAAAAATTATCAACATGCTTCAATTGTGTCTTAAGTTCTACTATTGTCTCAACATGTTTCTAAGATTCCTCTGGTTCAACCATCTCTTACTTATAATCCTTGTCAAATTTATTCACATGATTTTTTTGATGAAAAATGGTTTTATGTCAAGGACACTACACTAAAAATCAAAATTAAATAATGTATCTTAAATCCAAATCAATACAAAAATATAGCACCCTAAATAGATCTTAAATGTGGTAATTGAATTGAATTAAATGCTTCAAACTTGAAAATAGGGGGTTTTAGAGAAATACGTGGATTTTGGCTTACATGAGCACTATTAAAGGCTAAAAGGGAGTAAAAATAAATTTGAAAGCATTTCTAGATAAAACCATAAAATTAGTGTAGATCATAGAATTATAGAAAAACGCCCAATATTGAACATCTCAATTCTGGTCATGACCAAAATTAAATGGTAGAACTTGGTATGCTAGGGTTCGATCTTGGTCACAAAGTTAAATACTACTCTGATGACATTAGATTATGTTGAAAATTTGTAAGTGCCTTCATCTATGTCTATTGATCATAGACCTCTCTTAGATTATTATATTGAGTTTTAGATTTTACATAATTGTTATCCTTTCTCACAAACTCTAATTAGTTCCAAGAGACATTACAAGAGCATTAAAAAAGGTGGTATTTATGATGGGATTTGCTTACTTATACCCATATTCTTAGATAGTTTAGAAATCAAAAATCATTTTTTCCAACAAGTAGACCTGTGCATCTTGGCCCTTATCCTTATGTATGAAATGAAAAAAATGGTATACTTTATATGTTATTTCACTAATTCAATTAATCTTTTGGTATAATAGGTGTTGTCTTAACAATGTATTTTTTATTTTAAATAAATGTCTTATCAATAAAATCAAAGTGTTTTTTCCTTATTAATGATTGTCCTAAATGCATCAATGCACTATTATTTGTTAATAAGCTCAAAACTTAGAAATGGAATAACTAAATATATTAGATTTAAAAAACTCTTTAGGTAGGGAAACACCATACAGTATCCCTTATGGGTAAGGAACCTTTCCCCTGTCATAGGCCTCTTCGAGGGGGAAAATTATTTATTAGATAATACACTATGATTAAAATGTATTTCATGGATGTCTTTAAGCTCGCATATGCACCTCATTTATACTATTTCTACTCTAGCCAACTACTACTTTCCATACACATGGGATTATTCTAAATATGTCAAGGTATGACTTATAAATCATATGTGTCCATATCTTTTTATTAATAACATAATTTATTCATATGAGTCATTATAATATACACACTAAGAGGATGTGTGCCACAATTTAGCATCTCCACCCACAAATATGCATCATAATATCATCTCCTTAGATACATTACAATATTTATATAATTCTTGAGTTCAAATTAAGAACTTACTGGCACTGAAAGTTGACATATAATGGTCATATTTTTTTGACAAAGTATGTGCAAATTAACAATAAAAGAGAGAGATGGGACAAGTGGCCCACACAATAAAATTACCCAACATTGAATTGTTAAATCCTAGTCTGACCAGGATCAAACTGTTTGATTCTGGTTAAAATCCAAAATCAAAATACTCTAAAGCAGAGGAAGAGGGAAAAAAGCTAGAAACTCAAAAAACATGAGAGAGAGAGAGAGAGAGAGAGAGAGAGAGAGAGAGAGAGAGAGAGAGAGAGAGAGAGAGAGAGAGAGAGAGAGAGAGATTCACAAAGATAAACAAATATTTTTCAAGTATCACTAGTGTCAAAATATAATAATAAAAGTGCCAATAAGAGCTAGAGAGAGAGAGAGAGAGAGAGAGAGAGAGAGAGAGAGAGAGAGAGAGAGAGAGAGAGAGAGAGAGATAAACAAATATTTTTCAAGTGTCACTAGTGTCAAAATATAATAATAAAAGTGCCAATAAGAGCTAGAGAGAGAGAGAGAGAGAGAGAGAGATCAATTCACAAAGATAAACAAATATTTTTCAAGTGTCACTAGTGTCAAAATATAATAATAAAAGTGCCAATAAGAGCTAGAGAGAGAGAGAGAGATCAATTCACAAAGATAAACAAATATTTTTCAAGTGTCACTAGTGTCAAAATATAATAATAAAAGTGCCAATAAGAGCTAGAGAGAGAGAGAGAGATATCAATTCACAAAGATAAACAAATATTTTTCAAGTGTCACTAGTGTCAAAATATAATAATAAAAGTGCTAATAAGAGCCTAATCTAAACCAGTTATCGAAAAGGACATAAAAAACTAACACCATAGCAAATAACTAGTCTTGTACAAAAATTAGGTGTATACATAAATCCCCACTTTAATGTGTATGCATGTGTATATATCAAAGTAAAAAAAATAAGTGCATTTGGAAAGCTTGAAGAAGTTGCATTAGAAACTTGAAAACGTTTCTCAAAGTTAATATTGGATAAGATAATGATTTGGAAATCAAAAAATAAGAGAGATTTTACCTTATGATAAATTTCATTTCCTACAAACTATAAAACATAAAATCTTGTCTCCTCACAATCTGCATGAATGTCCTGACTACCATTGAGGGTCCTCAAATAAGAATCAATGGTCTTATGTCTAAAGCATGAATATATGGTGTACATAAAAACAAAAAAAAAAAAACATTTTCAAGTAGATCAATGTATATATAAATCAATAATAAAAAATTATTGGAAATCACTATGTAAAAATGAAAAGTAGGAAGAAATACACCTAGTGGTATGTGGAATGCACCATCATATTTGTATAATCCATGAGTGTGCAAAATTTGTCTTAAAAATATATGGTGTGTGAATTATTTATTATAAATATCTAATGTAAATCTATCAGCTAAAGAATAAATTATATTTAACTCTCTCATGCGGACCTCCAACTATGTTTGGGAAAGTATCTAAATTATGTCTTATTAACCACCTTTGGGGTAGATAATGACAGTGTGTTTAGACACCCAAATTTGGTATAATCCTAATTGTTAAATTTTTTCATGTGATTTTAAATTTATAGACTCTTAATGGTAAATATGGCACTTATTAGTGCATATGTATTAGTTTTATGTCTTCTACTCTACTTTATTTGACTATGTAATATTTTGTTATACTATTGTGATCTTTCTTGACTATATTACAAGGATATATGGTCTTATTATCTTGACTTTGAATTTTATATAGTTTCAACACAATTCTATTAATATTAGTTAGGGTCGGTTACTATAAATGTCCATAGTTACTATAAATGTCCTAGCATATCTTTTGGGTCTGCTTTAGGACACAACATCCTTTGGGATGATTTCTTTCTCTTTTGGGTCTTGTTTGGTTGACTTGTGCATGAAAATAGTTTCAAAACTCAAAGTTAATAGACCTATATATAAATATCCCTTAGGATCATTTTAAGGGCAAACACTCATGTTGATTAACAAATGCATCTTAGAGCACATAGCCACCTAGCTTACTATTATTCAAAATCTAAAAATTTTAAAGGATAAATATATTTACATGATTGTACTAAAGGAGGACTCATTTAGACTTAATTTTACATTATTTGACAAACACACACATGATAATGGGATAAATACATGTGGTTTGAGCCCTCTTTGGATTATTGGATATTTACGCAATGCTTAGCTAGTCATTGGAGATTGACTAAGATCAATCCTACCAAACTCACTAACCCATTTTCGTAGGTCACATTGGTATCAAGAGTGAAAGATAGGGTTTTAGAATAAAGATAAGGAAAATATAAATATTCACATAGGTTCAAAGGTATTTTAATACAAAGGAGTCATTTATATACATAGGCATATTGATCTAAATTTACATAGACTGACATAGTCATCCTGGATAGCTCTGATACATAGTAGAATTATTGAGTTACCATAGGCATATTATAAGTATCAAATGTGTCCTAAGAAGTAGTAGTAGTCTATTTATTATTATGAGCCAACACAAATCCCATATAGGACCTATTTGATTATTGTGATAGAAGAAAAGCATAGAACATAATCATAAATAAGCTAAGTAACCTTATTCCTTTGGATATTTTTATAAATAGTAAATTGAAATAAATCATGGTTACACTTAGATTTTTATTATTTATACATATATTATAAAATTTTATTATGCAATTTTTTTATCTTGTTTAGAATATTAAATCCAAAATAAGATAAAATAATGTCTCATAGTGTATCATCATGTACTTGAAGATATAATGAATAGATAATATGCCCCCTTTTGAGGTGTGGGATAATGTACATATCACTCATCTCAAAATAAAGGATTAGATGTACCATGTGTAACATAGGAATTCATATGAGAAAATAACTACTAAAAGTGCATTTATCACATGTTTCAATAAAATGTATAAAAATATCATTTGATTCAATCATATATGTGACTCAATATATTAGGAGTCTAAATCATGTAAATAAGGTGTAATCTTGAAATATTATGTATGAAATCAATATAGTGTGACCACTGGGGGTCTAATATCATCATAAAGTGTATATGAAACTCAATAGAGCATGATCATTGGGGTATAATATCATCATAAATTGTCTATGTGACTCAAGAGAGTATGATCATTGGGGGTTTAATATCATTGTAAAGTGTCTATGTGACTCAATAGAGTATGACTACTGGGGATCTAATATCATGATAAAGATTTTATGTGACTCAAGGTAGTTTTAATGGGATTAATATAAGTGTCACTAATGGGATGCCCTAACGTAAACAAGATAGAGGTAATGAATCCTTGTGATAGCATGCCCCAATATAAGAAGTGTGATATTTATGTATACATGGGTATATTATGCCCCTAATGAGTGGTATATAATAATTAAATTACCATAATGGCATGCCCCAATTATGGAAAAAATGTAATAAATATAAGCACACAAATGTCATGCACCACTATGGACATGGTTTATGTCATGATAAGTGTGAATTGGATGCCCCAAAAAGAGAAATATGGTTTAGCAATATGTATTGAAAGGTGAAAAGTAAAAACTCAACAAGGTGTATAATTCCTCAATAGGTATTTTAAATGGTTTAAAAATAGGTATATAACATAGTTTTATGTATAGGAAAGCACATTAGAAATTGGTATGGTTATGAACATACTAAAATATGTTTGAAATACTTGGCAATGTCATTCTTGACCTACATTCACCTTACATAAATTATACGTACACATATGGATCTTACTTGCCCTAATATCACATACACATTATTTCCATAGGTCCAACCTTATCAATTTTATATCATTTACCTCCAAGAATTCCCTAGTTTGTGCCTAACTTATTCATTGTCATACTCAAACTGACTCCAGATCATCATATCAATGTTCCTAAATTTTAGATGATTCCATAAAAATAAAAGCATGATTAATTATGTAGGTTTATATATATGACAAACTCATCTCCACACCAATTAATGATCATTTTTAAAAATCAAATTATCTTCATGGTTCGGTCCATACATTTCACATGTTAGTGGCATGATAAATTACCTAAAACATACCATATAAATACACAATAACTCTAAGCCTATTCCCTATCTATAAATCATCCATCACTCACAATAAATCACTTTCACATTCAAAGTCACTACCATTTTCCTTCCAATTCAATGATTAGTCACAAGAAGCAAGTCCTAGTCTAATTCTGAAGTACTCAAGGCAAGACAAATTTCCCATTTTCTAAGTGTCAAAAGTTAGATCATAGGTTGCATTCATTAAAGGATCAATATTTCAAAAATATACGTAATGGGGAGAACTAAATGTGGTTTGATTTTGTCTTTTAAGTATTAAATATGTACACAGTGCTCGGTAATTCATCAAAGAGTGCTTTGGGTTAGCTTAACCTACTATTCTTCCCATTTTTTGAGTCTAAACCTAGTTTTAAAAGTGGACTTAGGGTTTCAAAGAGAAAGGGATAGTTTTTTTGGATTCACACACACACAAAGGAATTAATATTTTACAAGAATACATTTAAATAAGATTCAATGGCTTGTACTGAAACATATAAGCTTAATATTCCTAGATAAATCTGGTAGGTTATATATGCTAACATTTGTTGATAGTGTCTAGAGACCAATGATTATGTCCAAGTGCATCTAAATACTTAGTTCTTAATCTTAGTGACTTTATATCTAGTTTATTTTTATTTTTATTATTTTATTTAGTCTTAGACATACAAAATATAGTAAACATGCTAAGAATATCCATCTTGTAGTACTTTACATGATTAGAAAGTGTAATTAATCAAATCATGTTTATACCTTTTACATTCAAATTCATATGCTATTATAGTACATTATATAATATGAATTAATTCATATTTTAATGCTTGTTTTTGTTCTCATAATAAAAATAAGGTAAAACATATTGGTTAACCCACATATTGTCTAGAAAATAGAAAACCCTAGGTTTTCCCTTAAGATTTCATCATTCTTTCTAGGATTTCACATTTTTGTATATAAATCTGATTTTTAGAATTGATTTTATTTTTTGCCTCAATCACAAATTACACATAGATATAATGGATATACAAAGTTTTTGTTTTATAACTCAAGCTATGATTGTAATCACTATATGTTGTTTTCCTTGACTATTCAAAATTTGTAACAATTATGTAATTCCATGGGTCAAATCTTCATGTAGAAAAAGGATGAAATTTATTATGAGTAGTCATTATCCTTCGTTAATTCATATTTTTTTAATATTCAATACAAGTGTCTTATTATTTCCACTATGCACCAAATCGCATGCATGAATCCTTTGTTCCTTCTCCCTATACACCTAAAGTTTATACCAACTACCATCCTACTCCCATTATTCATGCAATGATTATATTTGATTCTAAAATCCACATTGTCACTATTATAAGGGGTAGGGTGCTCCATCATGTGTGTCAAAATGGAGGTAGTAGACATGTTCCTCTTCATCCCCCTCCACCTCCCAGAAGACCATCTACTCAAACAAAAGGGTATGATATAATTGATAAACTAAAAAACCCATGATAAGATTTATATCCTTGAATTACTAAAAATATCAACTATTTATAAGGACATCTTAAATGAGGCATTATGTGAGACAACTCTCCCAAATGATATATAAACTTCATACTTTGATTATATTATGAATAAATTAAAGGATACAAAATAACTCATTTCATTTTTAAAGGAAGACTTTCTTCCCAAACACACAATACAAAAAAACATTCCATTGTGCATTCAAGTGAAAATTAAAATCAAAGCATTCAAATGTGTGTTGATAGATAAAGGATAGGGAATGAATATTTACAAAAAAAAATTCTCACAAAAATTGGGTGTCAATATGGATACTATTAAAAAATCATATCAAAACATAAGAGGATTTGCTAGCATTCCATGTTAGGTACTCAAATCAATCTCATTTGATGTGAAATTAAGACCCAAGACATTGTATACTCAATTTCAAATCATGCCTAATCATCTACATTAAAATTTAATTTTGAGATGATCTTGGATAAATGTTATGGGGGTAGTACCATATACATTACATGAGTGTGTAAATTTCATACAAAATGCCTATTTTCATGCATGCTCCATGAACAATGATCCCTTCAAATATTTTAAAATGACATGATCTAAGAATGAGGGTAATTCACACTTAGATTCTATGCAGTATTCTATAGTACCTCCATCACAACCTATCCCACTAGATCAATTTCATACATATTAGGTTAGAGGATCAAGTAAAGTGAATGAAAAGGAACTAATTATGACCATTTATTAATATTAAAAAAAAGAACCATAGGATAATGTATAGAAAAATTAGACAATTCCATATATTCGCTTGGTGGTCATTTCAGAAAATCTAATTTTCATAATCACAAACTATATAGTGATGATGATGACAATGATATGCAAGAGAATGTAGATGATCATTTGAATAAGATAACTTGCATCATAATATTTTTACACCTATTGGTCCAACAGAGTATTGGGATAATTCATATGCAAAGAGCATTGTTAATTCAAAGGTTCCTACTCAAGAGTAATCTATAGGGAGAAAAGGAAAGAAAATAATTTAAACAAATTAACATAATCAGAATGGAAATAGTTGTTTCAATGTTATCTCACACCATGATTCTCATATGTTAAGTGCACAATCAAGTTAAACCTTTGTAAAATAAATCATAACTCAAGAAAAAGAACAATTATATATTTCACACTATAAATATTTAGATAAAACATTAGTGAACAATGTGGAATTTATAGATACAAAAAAATTCACAACATTACACAAATAACAAGCATTTATAATAAACCAAGCATCATATTAAAAATTTTAATTGATAAATACTTGATTCCATTACCGCCTACTAGACATATAGCTATGAGACGTCTATCACATCATGAACAAATGGGCATGGTATATAGAATTGTATAGTATTGAAATGAAAAAATAAAAAATACAATAATGAAGGGATCAATAAGGTCATTGAACTATATCAATAAAAATCATCATTAAGTCCTAATAAAACTTGGTACATGAATACAACACAAACATTCACAAGCATCCATGATAGTAAACCTTGACTATTACAAAATACGTTAAGGGTTCCTATTGACAATAAATTTAGATTGATGAATAAAAATAATCCAACATATTTAGTAATGTATTATTACGATATTTGGGGCATAACATTGATGAATTACAACACTGTCTATATTTGTAAGAATCACTTGGATATGATACTTGTAGTAACCTGAATCTGGTCATGAATATTTGATCATGTTTTTTTTACCCCTTTTCATCATTAATTATCTTGTGTTCTTAATTTTCTTATATTTTTCTAGTTCACCCTATCCTAAGCACATGTGAAGACCTATGTATATTTCAAACCATCATTTTTCACTTACAAAAATGTTATAATTGCTAAAACTACCTTTAGGCATTTGTTAGGACAAACCCATATCCAAATATCCACACATTTCCCTATGGGACAACAATGCCCAATAGGGACAATCATGGGAGGCATTATTTTCCCCATGGGATGTTGTTTTCCTTTTCTTACTAATGGTAAAATTTTAAAATTAGCCTCTCCCTTAGTTTGTCTTTTGTGCTTTTAGGCTTCCTAGTATGTGGTCACCCATTTTGGATTGTTATAAAGACACATTCGAGTCACTTATTATTCCCCTTGGAAATTTTAGTACAAAGGAACATTTGCATAAGTGTACACTGATAAAAAAGTTCCCTATTCATATTAATTCTGATTTTGATCACTAAAAGTAGTCCTCAACCAAGTCAAAATCTTGTTTTATCCATCCCTAATCAAAACATTATCAAGTATTCAAGTTGATTCTAGATGAATTCATATAGTCAAAAAAGCAAAATTGCACAAAACACTCTAAATGGAAGAAGTACATTGGGATTAATTTCCCTCCTTGGAGTATTATGTATATAGGTAGAGTTTCATCATCATGGGGTGATTGGGGTCAGCTCATCCCAATTACACTCCACTTTTTTATATTTGCATATATTTCAACTATTGCATGCCCTATTATAGTTTCAACTTTGGAAAATATATTTTCAAAAATTCCACATACTTATGAAGGTAAAATTTGTGCATAGAAATCCAACTCAATCTATTTCACTTGAATGTGACATAAAGTTCTTATTTTTCTAAAAAAGACAAGATTGACCAATAGGGACAATATTATATATGTAGGTAGAGTTTCATCATCATGGGGTGATTGGGGTCAGCTCATCCCAATTACACTTCACCTTTTTATATTTGCATATATTTCAATTATTGCATGCCCTACTATGGTTTCAACCTTGGAAAATATATTTGAAAAAATTTCACATACTTATGAAGGTAAAATTTGTGCATACAAATACAACTCAATATGTTTCAGCTGAATGTGACATAAAGTTCATATATTTCTAAAAAAGACAAGATTGACCAATAGGGACAATAGTGGGAGTCAATCTTGTCCCTATATGTCATTCTTAATTGTGCATAGTCTCAAATCCAACTTCTATGAATTTACAGCCATATATCCTATTTTCCTATTTCCACTCGTTGTTAGTCAACACAGTCAACCATTGACCATAATAGCTATTTTTTTCCTTCACTTGCATAGTTGGACTTGTTTAAAATTATTTTGTTTTGTCAAATTCAATTATTTTCCTTCACTATGATTGTCAAATTATCAGTTATAGAATAGTTATATTCTATATATTTTTTTATTAATTAGGGTTAATTTACCTATAAATACAAATTTCATTAAAAATATATTTGGTGAACTCATGTTTTTATTTGATAATGCAAAACACTAAATCCCTTAGGGTTCTAACCTTCTAGGGTTTCAAAAAAATTATGCTAGGGTTTAGATAAATTTTGGAATATTTGACACTAAAAGATTTTTATTTCAACTTTGGATATAAATATGACACTCAAAGAACTTGATTTCAACCATGCATATAATAATTGCCATTGAAAGCATTTTATTTTGATCTTGGATGATATTTGACACCAAAAATATCTTCTTTTGACCTTGGATTTCATAAATATATAGTAACACACATACAAAAATAAATATTTTTTATTCTAGCATCTTATTTCTTGTCATTTTTTGCAATATTTTTCATATTCTATTATTTTATTACACCAAATAAAATTGCTTATAATACTCCTTTAAGGTTAATTTATAAGATAAGTAATATTCCCACTGAGCATATTCAAATTCTTTTGACTATTTTTATAATGGACTCTACCAATGCACACATCGGTTCCTCTTTTGATGAACAAGTTTCTAATGAATATTTTCAAGAAGATAATCATAATAAACAAGCTATTTAAAATGATCTTAATGCATAAGATAGCCATGAAGGTTTAGATAGGATTCATCCTGATGAACTAAATGGAGTAAATCAAGCACAATTTCAATGCATATCTAGTTTTTTAGAAGGACTCCATAAAATTCCATAAGATCTACCCAAAGTAATTGAAGTCCTTTGATCTTCTAAAAGTGTACAAAAATAAAAAATTATACTATTAATGATTAACAAGAACCACTTTTTTGCATTGTAAACACAATAATAGGTATTGCTACTACTAATGTTGATCTTGTTATTACGTCTACACCTTTAGACTTGGAGGAAACACATGGATTACAACATATTTTTATTCCCATGCATAACTAATTGACTCATTCATATCCTTTTATAGTTACGTACACTACATCATATACCTTGTCTAATGCACAATCCCTTGAACAAATTATAGTATTTTTTCATGTTAAAGTGTTGATATTAGAGTAAGATATACCAAAAGCTATCCAATCATTAGATTCCCAAGATTTAATTCATAATCCTCTACCACTCGATATAGCCTCATATTATTCACCTACAATATTTGTAGCTCCTAAGCTTCCACTATATGAAGGTATAGGAGATCCATAACAACATTTGAAATCTTTTCATGTAGCATGTTTGGATTATGCTTTCAATGATAAATTTCTAACCATGTTATTTCTAAGAAGCTTAAAATATTTTGCCTTGCGTTGGTTTTATGATCCAATTATTCAATATGTCAAAGCATTCAATCCATTAGCTCATCAATTTCTTAAAAACTTTGGTATTAAGATTATTAAAAATATTTTATATCCATAAATTATCAAACTTAAACAAGGAACTAATGATCCTATCAGTGATTATGTGCTTTGTTACAAGACCATGTTTACCAAAATGACTAACAAATTGGCAGATGTTGAATCATAAGATACATTCAAACAAAATTTGCTTACACCTTTGTATTAATAAATTATTTTTAAGGAATTTAGATCATTTGAAGAGATTTTTCACATAAATATAAGATAAAGAGAAGTCAATCTTCTTACTTTGAACAAGCTTAAGTATGCACCTATATCTACTTCAACTTCCAGAATGAAGTTTAAAAGTAAACCATATTACAAATCCCAACCAACATATGCTAAATTAGGTGCAAAGATAATAGCAAATACTATTTATCAACCTTATAACAATATTGTTTTATCAAATCAACCACATTACAAATTATTACAAAATTTACTTGAATGTAATATAGTTACTCTGCCTCCTCCATTTGAACTTGACATGAGTAAACCAAAAGGAAAATATTTTTATAAAAATGCATATTATGATTACCATAGATGTAATGGTCATTCTACAAATAAAATTTTTAAGCTCAAACATATTATTCAAAATCTTATTGATAAGAATAATATTGAGCTAGGCACTCATGTTGAGGAAACTAAGCCTCAAGAAAATGAAAATGCTAAATTGAATATTTTTAGTGAACCATTTTATAATAGCGATAATAAAAATTAAAATTGAATAGTGAATCATAATTACAATGTTTATCCACCCCTGATTCATATGATCACCCATTAGATGGAATCATTGTTGCAATCACTCAAAATATCCAACCACATCCAATGATTACTTTTGATGATAG
Source organism: Torreya grandis (assembly GCA_037957365.1). NCBI lineage: Eukaryota > Viridiplantae > Streptophyta > Pinopsida > Cupressales > Taxaceae > Torreya > Torreya grandis. The sequence goes on from JARHVA010005320.1 coordinate 306,880, forward strand.
TGAAATAGTGGATGATGATTCTGATTTTCATGCTTTATGTATATGATTCTATATTGATCATAAATATATTCATAGTGTTCTAGCATTACCTCATTCATTGGGATACTCATAACATGACATACAGGCAAATACTAAAAGTGTCAAGACATTTAATGGTAAACAACAAACGTATTTTGGACATATTGTGTTGCCTATTCAAGTGGGACCTATTATATTCTCTACTTATTTTCTAATTTTAGCATAAAATGGGGTATTTTACATGAAATTATTATTCCCATGGTTGAAAAATATCTTTATTTTACCCTCTATAGTACATAGATGCCTACAATACATTTATTGCAATCAAGTTATAATTTTAAGAATCAAGTATGAGTAACCTATGAAATCAATGTTACCTCCTCCTTGCCATCCAACCTCACAGTATATATATATATATATATATATATATATATATATGAAAAAAAAAATCATGTTTAAAACTATTATACCTATTCAAAAAAAAATTAGTCAACCAATTCATAAAAAATGTGTAAAGGGTTCAAAAGCAATCAATGCAAAAGCAAATCTATTTAAAAAGGCTTCTAATTCCCAACAAGCATAATCATATGTCATGTATCCTAAATTGGTGATACATACAAATAAAAATTTGGAATAATCTAATTCTATTCCTCTTTGGATTTCACATCATTATACATATCCTATATCTACTTATCCTACACATGATTACACAAAATAACAATCTAGATAGTTTTCTTACTAAACATGCTACATTTTCTTACTGAACATGATACAATTTCTGATTCTTAGGTAGTTTTAGGGAATAAATATATAAACACATAATATGTTTTCCCATTATATGTAGGTGGATTTATAAGTGTGGACTGAGTTATATTACCTTTTAAGGATTCACCATTACTAGGTGAGGCAACCTTGGTTTTATCTTGTTTACTTATTTCATCTCTTATAACATACAAAAATGCATCCATTAAGCCCTTTTTATTATTGATATGAGTAATTAATTCTTCTTTAACTTCCATTTGGAATCAGATTTTGCACTAACATTTTCCATTGCTTCACAAATGAAATTTTTAAAATTTACAAAGTACAACAATAAAAAGAAACCCTAATGTATCCTAGTGTTTGATGTTCAAAGATCATGTTCACCAAATGTTTAACCATAAAATGTTGATCTAAGGTGATCTTATCATTAACCTTATATTTAAATTAAAGGGTATATAGAAATGAAATGGTACAAGGGTGATAATCATATCTATAGCAAGCCAGTTAGATGCTAAACTTATATATAAGCGTACACTAAATTTATTATGTTGAGATAGTCTAAATATGGAAAGTACAACTATACTAGATATAGAAATGAAAAATAAGTGATTATTTTAGCTTGTTCATATGTTAATGCAATTCTAGATCTAGAACAAACAAAAATTAGATGAGAAGGGGATTTTGAAATAGTCATTAGATTATCGCTCTGATGCTTATGGCTCTCTAAAAAATAACATCCTTCTAGGATGGTTGCATCAATGTTACTATCTGGGTTAGATGATAATTCTTGTATAAAATATCTACCAAAATAGGATACAACCACCTAGATGCTTTAGTTTTTATTTGCCTTCTCTCTAGTGCATTCATATTTGGGTCATGGATTATCACTCTTTGTGAAATGGCAAAACCTTAGTTCTCCATCTTCCTAATGATCTTGAGGGGAAATGGGTTATAGGGCACACAGTGTTGAGCTGACCCCAAATACCCCACTGTAAAAGGGCATTGCTTATATAGATAATACTCTAGAAGAGGGCCTTACACTCATGTAGTTCTCCTTTATATGTTGGATTGTGTGTGAATCACACAATATATGTAAATCAAGTACAATAGTGACCTAGCTTGTAACTTGGTAGATCGAGCTCTTGGGCTACTCTTTTAGTACCTTAGATTTGTAGATGTGTAGTTCCTATGATTGGTATGGAAATGGAAATAAATAGGGAAGATTTATTCAATTGAATGCTCTTTTATTTGAATTATAGGTGAATAATGAATGAGGGTTGATCTTGTATTTATATCAATCATTTTGGAGTAGTAACTCACATTAAATCACTTAGGCCGACCATTAGGATATATTTCATTTATAAATTAGATGACTTTAGGGCATTGGACACTTGTGTCAAGATAAGATAGTAGTGCCAATGCTAATATATGTCCCATAAGTTAGTATCCAAGGAGCCAAAAATTAAGTGCAGCTTTAGAACTTGCAAATAGAGAACATAAGTACAATTTAAGCATTCTGGGTACTATAGAAGGTCTAGGTCATCAACATAAGACTAAATAGACTATGAGATATAGGATAAGGGGCACAAATATAGAGCATATGTGAGACTTTTAGAAGTAGATAAGGTAAAGAACTGAGAGGAATATCCAAGGTCTGAGTTTGCCAAGTGTACAAGACTGAGGTTCTATATAATCATAAAATATCATCTAAAGATACATAGTAGACGTATAAGAGTTGAACATGGACCTGGCCAAGATTCAAGTCATCTAGAAATTGACACAACCAAACAATCTCACATATCTTTGTGGATTCTTAGGATTATAAAATTTCTATAGGATATTTATAGTTGGTTTTTCTCATGTGACTTGACCTTTGAATCAAGTTACCAAAGATGGCATTAAAGCAAAGTTAATCTAGGAAGTAGAATAATTAAAAATTTTAAAAATTAAAATGTAGACTCTATTCCACACCATTACTTGATTTAACAGACCTCTAACAACCATTTAAGCTTGAGACATATGCCTCGGACTTGGCATTTGGATCAGTCCTCACTCAACATGGTCATTTGGTTTCTTACCATAGCAAAACATACACTAGACTGGTAAGAAACTACCTAACATATGATCATTCATTTTATGTTATTATTCAAGAAAATAAGCATTGAAAGCCTTATATCTTGGGTAAGGAGACTGTGATCCACAAAGATCATAATTCAAATCAATTCTTATAAACTCAGAACAAGTTTCAACAAGAGTGGCATAAAAAATGGGCTTTTTACCTTCTATAGATCCATCTCAACATCAAGCATAAGAAGGGAAGTTCCAATCCAGTCATATATTGTCTAAGCTAGCCAACTCTTTAATCTCTCCTTTTTATACTTGATGCATGTGGACATTAATTAAATGCATGGTTAGACTTGTATTCATTTGACATGGATTTTATAAATAATTATCATAATTTGCTTGACAAAATTCACTTCAAAATTTTTACGTGCAATATGGACTTCTATATCACCTTGGGCACTTGTGCATTCCACATGAGGTAGAAATACAAAAAATAATATGGGAGGCTCATTTTAGCAAGGTTGCAAGACATTTTGGAGTTGAAAAGATTCTTGTGGTGTTGCAGAAGTATTTATTCTAACCACATCTTAGGTCTAATGTATCTAAGTACATAAAGTATCGTATGTGTAATTTATAATCCAATCAACAATAATCAAGGGTTTTACACCCATCTAAAAGTCCCAATGAGACCACATAAATCTATTTTTATGGATTTTCTCTCAAACTACCCTACTACCAATCATGGTAATAATTGCATTTATGTAGTAGTTGATAGATTCTCAAATATGGAAATTTCTATACCTTGTAAGAAATTAATATCATCTCTATAAACATACCAATTGTCATAATCCCAAAATCTATCTCATCTAATATAGATATAAGCTTTTTGAGCCATTTATGGAAAGCACTTTGGTCTATGATAGACATAAATTTGAACAAATCCATCACCTTTCATCAAAATAATAATGAAAAAATGAAAGCAGTAATAGAATTATAGTTCACCTTCTGAGAATGTAAATTTTTAAGAAGCAACACACTTAGGATGAAATTCTACTTGTCATTTAGCATAATTACAATAGAGCTTTGCAAAACTCTACCATGCATATCCATTTTCAATTTTTATTGGTTTTCAACCTTTGGCACCCATTTACTTATCTTATCCTATTCCTCCATAAACAATAACAACTCCTTTAGCTCAAAATGAATTTGAAAAAGTTATTCAATTCATTGAGCACATTCAACACATTTAACAAGTGTAAATCATTTTGAAATAGTCTAATGTGAAATATAGGTAGTGCCATAATAAACATCAGGCATTGTACACCTTCAATGTTGGATATAAATTTTGGCTACATTTATAAAATTAAATACTAATAAAACCTTAGCACAATTTTTATCCACTTTGGTACGAGCCCTATACCATCACTAAGTAAGTATGAGATGAAGCTTTAGAACTTAATATTCCATCTTCCTTCAGTTGCATCTAGTGTTAAATATATAACTCTTGTACCATTACTTTCCACCCCTATTGGATACTTAAGATATTGTATATAATCTTCATAAATTAGTTTAGATTATAGAATACTAGCAGAATTAGATCAAGTCTTTAATGTTGTGGTCAAATAGATACATTGACAAGAGATCCATCTCTTTTAAATTGTCAAAACAAATCAAGTTCCTTTCCAAGGAAAATGGTTTATATAAGTGTAGGTTACCAATTTATTTCTGCATATTCTTCTAAAAATACATGCAATGGAGACCATTGTTCTTCAAGGAAGGGCGATTGATCCAAGAGGATTTAGGTTACTATATATTATTGAGTATTACCATTATTTTGAATCAAGGCTTATGCTAACATTAGTAGCATGGGTAGTAGGTTCCACATCTATGTGCCAATTTTTTCAATCCAATTCCACTTATGTGTTACTGCATAGCTCCTATAATGTTAGTATTATGGTACTCATCTTGTCAATAATGGCAATAAATAATGTCATTTCATTCTTTGGTTATGAATTAGTTGTAATAGTTCAAATGATACTTCATCTTCCTTCACTGTATAATAATGCGCACTCCCATTATTTATAGATAAATGAATATGGAATAATGAATTTTAGAAGCACATAGACACCAAACATATGTTCTAACATATATTGTATAGAATTTAGCATGATATAACTTTGTTATTATTGTTATACATTGGTTTTCATATCTCTCTTGATTTTCTTGTTATTTTAACACATTATCATATTATCTATCATTTATAAACTCACTTTAGTTTGTAACCCTCTTAAATCCATTTATATAGTTTTTCCATCAGGCTTCCTCTTGGGCCCAAGATCACAAATGTCTTTGTACCAATACAAGCATTCAATCATGACTAACTCATCTAGGCATATCCAAACACTCTTAATCCTAATTTAAGTGACTTATAATCCATTTTAAAACTTTATTTTCACCTACACATAGTCTCAATCCTTCATATAATAATAGCAAGCTAAGTATCTAAATCTTCTGATTACTTTCCATAAATAGCAAGTGTAATTATTCAATGATATTTTGCTTTAACATTAATATTCATGTTTTATTGTCTTTTATTAAATAAATTGAATAATGTAAAATTTATTTCATATTATATCACATTAACAAAAAGTAAGGTAAAACATATATTTGGTAAAGGGTTTGAGAGTGGATTATTTGGAGGTTGAAGTATCTCATTTATGAGCTTGAGGGTGGAAGAGATATGTTAGACCATCAGGCATGCCACCCCTAGTGTTAGATGGTCAATATTCACATTTCCTTTTGACATAGAATGTGTCATTTTAGGAGACACATGAAAAGACCGTGAAAGAGCTGAATATATTATGAGAGAAGGGTTAGAGGTCCCAATCTAGATAGATATCACGTAGCAAGGAATTTATGTCCACCACATCAATTTACCTTGAGAAAAATACAACTATATAGGGGGATTACTCAATTTCACATAATATATAAGTTGTATGGTTGGTGAAACCCTCTTTTTATTTCTATATATGATGTAAACACACACATTCACATTTTTAGATTACTTTATATCACCTAATTATGTGACTAAGCCATGTTTTTTGAAAATGTATAAGTGGTTAGAAAACATTTTTTAGGATGTATAATGAATACTAACTAAAATAATATAATAGATGTAAATTTTATCATGCAAATTATGTTAGTTTCACTAAAGTCTTAAACTATCATAAAATTTTATTTTATCTAAAGTGTGTGGATTTTACATATCATTAATTGGAGATGAATCTAGTAAATCATCATTATTAAAATAATAATCAATATATTTGGTGCATTGATATAAATTATTTAATTAAATTTACATTAGAGGGGAATCAAGAGATGTATGTTAATTATCAAGAGTGGTTATGTGTATGTGTTCATTGGTCATTCTTTTTTTAGGTATCCATTTGAGATCATGTTGAGATTTAACTTGAGTCACCATGTGGTGTATTTGGATTTAAAATAATTTTATTACATCTTTTTTAATTATAATAGTGTCACTTTGATATTCATATTATACTTATTGATGCTCATTAGAGGGGTTTGTTTTCATCTAACGTATCCATGGAATTCAATGTAAAATGTCATATTCCCTTATAGTAGGCATTACATAAAATGGTGTGAAAATAATATGAGGGTCAACTATAATAAGTAATGCAATGTATCCCAAGGGTTTGGCTCCAAAGATATAATTTCTAAGAATAGATGAAGATATATTAGTTAAATCAATTGGACTAAACCCCAGGGTAGCAAGAAAATTAAAAGTGTAAATATTATATTTTACCTTATTATAAACCATTAATTATGTCATTTCTTATATTCCATAAAAGCACTAATATATAATTACTCCCCATTTGATGGATGTTTTGATGTATCATCTTTATAAGCCATAAGTGGTGCATCATGATGACTATGCCAATTTATCTTAGAAGATGGATTCTAATAAGATGGGTTTTCAATAGGCAATCAATTTCAATATCACCACAATCAATAAGATATTATATATTGTGCTTTAAGGAAAAATATTTATCCATTGAATGACCCTTAATTATATAGTAATTATAATATTCATATCTATCAAAGTGTACTATAAAGGTCCTGGTCAAGTCACATGGCCTATTGGATGGAAAAGAAAACATTTTAGACTCAAGTAGTTTATATACTTTAAATATCAAAAATATTAGAAAAGGTTCAATGTTACTTATATAAAGGCTTTGGTTTATTCTTAGGTGGCTCCATATCATTTCACAATTGCTTATTCTTATTCTTAGTGTTTCACTTGGTCATGGTTTAAATATTGAAGCTTAAATTACTTTGGATAGTAAAACATTGTAAATCAGGTGTCTTAATGTAATTGCATGTGATTACAAGATTTTACTTTTAAGAGTCTAATCCCATAAAAATTTCATTTTGAGATGGAAACTCATCATAAATTAGGTATTTAGGTTGTAATAGACTTTTGGAAAACATAAACATTTTCTTACCTTCTAGAGGATAATAGATCAAATTGTATGTGTTGGTCTTGAATATAATGATATAATCACAAATGGGTTCACGGTTTTCTGGATTAATACCTGTTATTTTTTTAGGAGTGATCTTAGGGCCTTCATAAGTGTTGTAAAAAAACATTTCCTAATGTGATAAAATATTGAATTGATCCTCTTGGAAAATTTTAGAACCAATTAAATGCATAATCCCTTATGATTTTTGGAAACGATTTAAGTAAGATCATTTCATCATTTTCATAATTTATAAGGGAAACATAAAAATCTTTAAGGTTCCTAAAGGGATATTTATTTCCATCAAATAAATTAAACATATGCATGATAAAACCACATGGAAAATTATAACAAACAACCTTGTGTCCCATGAATGTTATTAATGTGGTATATGAATTATCCCTAGATTTAGGCCTATTGTAAATTTAATATAACATATGATTTTATTTTTGTAACTCCCCTATTTCACTCATCATTATGATCATGCTAGAATTTATTATGGGGGGAAGAGGGAGATGAGGATGTTCATTAATAGTAGCAACACTATGCACATCTATAAGTTTAGGTAAAATTTCATGGGAAACTCTAAATGTGATTGCTCAAAAGCATTAAACACATTTGGGGGCATGAAATGGGAAGGAGATAAATCACTATAAATGGGAGTTATATCGTTGAAAAAAAAATCATTGTTTTTACTAGATACATCTTTCATCATGTCTATAAACTTAGAAAAATGAGAAGGATTTTTTGTAACATATGTTCTACTTTTTATAGTGATTGAATATACTTGAGAATCATTGTATATATTATATGAAATACACCCAAATTACATGAAATACTATAAATAACTGAATATTTAAATAAAAAGGTACACAAATTTACCATAAAAAGCATGATTATCTTTTTAGATTAAAAATATTTAGTCTAATTTAGTTAGTATGATAATAACTCTCTTCCATAGTGATTTCCACACTGTGTGTGTGTGTGTGTGTGTGTGGATATAGATTTAATATTAGTTCAAAGTTTACCATAAATCAGACTTGTAGAACAAGTCTCCTTAGAGATAAGACTTTGCTATTAATAATAGAATTCAATCAACTCAATAACTTGATTGATACTCTTCTCTAGTAATATTATTTGGATAAGTGTATACAATTAGTTATTATACATTGATTTTAATAAAATGAATATTAAAAGTGCATCTTTAAAGCATACATTAATATATGATTAACCAGATACACTAAAAATAATAGTTTCAAAAGAATCATCTCTATATTGTGCATCTAATTCGACTTCTAAATTATAATTAGCATCACAATTATACATATCTTGATCATTATTATTTAAATAATATGTATCATTCATGTTCACATTGAAATAAGAAATATTTTTAATTTTAAATAATATAAGTATCATAAACAAATATATAAGAGTACAAACACAAGGGAACTAGAGTTTTAAAGAATAAGAAAGAGAACAATTATAAATTATGCACAATCCATCACTATTAAAAAATAAGGGTTAATCCTAATGATAATACTCAAAAGGAAAGGGTTTAAGAATCCTTAAAGTATAATTGTGATCACCAATAATATGAAACCCTAGGTTAGATGTAAGAAAGCACATGTTCACCATATCTTTTTGATGAAAAGTGGTTATAGGTCAAGGTCACTACACTAATCATCAAAATTAAACAAATTATTTCAAAGCTAGATTAATAAAACAATATGATACCCTAAATAAATTTCAAATGTGGTAATTGGAATGAATTAAGTGATTGAAAATTGAAAAGATGGGTTCCTAGAGAAATACCTAGATTTTGAATTACCTAAGCACTGTCATAGGCTCAAAGTGAGAGAGAAAAGGTCTTAAATCAGTCCTTGAGAAAACCAATAAAATTAATTTAGATCAGACAAGTGTATAAAAAACATCTAATATCGAATGAATTTATTTAGGTCATGAAAAACATTGAATGGTCAATTTTATAGGCTAATGTTTGATCATGTCATATAGTTTAATATTGTTTAGATGGCATAACATTATTATAAAAAATTTATAGCACTTTATTCTATATTTTCTAATAAAAAATCTTTCTCAGATTTTCAAATTGAGTTGTAAATATTCTAGAATTAATTCTTTCTCACAAGCCCTAATTGGCTCCAAGACACCATGCAAGAAAAAAATGGGGCTCGTTATGAGGGGCATGCCAAAATTAGACCCTTGTTCTTGAGTAGTTTATAAATCAACAATCATGTAGTCCAACAAAAAATATTGTGCCAAAAGAATATTTGTGCCCTTATCCTTATATATAAGATGCAATAAACTAGTATATCATATATGCTCTTTCATTATTTAAATTCAAATTTTGGTACAAGAGGTGCTTTATTAATAATATTTTTCTTAATTTAAACTTCAATAGATGTCTTATCAATTAAATCAAGTGTGTTCTCCTATTTTATTCTTTTCCTTAATGTATCAATGCACTCACATATGCATAAACTTATTGAGCTCAAATTAAGACCTTATTGACACACAATTCAACATATAATGATCATAAAATCCAAAAAATAAATAAAATTTAATAAAAATTTGAAATAAGGGCCAAGGGAGCCACAAAATAAAAATAACCAACATTGAACTACTCGATCCTAGTTAGAAAAAGATCAAATAATTTGATTTTGGTCAAAATCCAAAATTGGCAGGATCTAAATTAGATGAAGAGGTAACAAAGACATGAGATTATAAAACATTGAAGAGAGATACAATAAGAAGAATAGAGAGAACCACATAGAGGATTATAAAGTTTCAAGAGAAAGATAGATGTCATAAGTGTCACAAATTTCCAAAAAAAACAATGAGAGCCTAATTTTAAACAATAATCCAAAATCACATAAACACACTAATGTCATAGAAAATAATGAGTCTTATACCAAAATTAGGTGTATAAAAATTATAGTCTTATTTTTATAAATTATTCTATTCTAACTTACTCCACTTTGACTTCTATTTGAAATTCTGAAAGGACTAGGTCATGATGCATACATTATATGACTTACAAAATAAAATCAAAACTCTTACACAAATAAAACATAATTTTGTTGAACTTATTCAAAAATGACATTTGGGAACCCTATATATATTGGTTAAACTCCTAAAATTCATCTATCAACTATGCTAATGGACTCGACCTAGATTGATATAGTATAATGAAAAAGATTGAAAATAATATTTTGTTGGCCATGGATGATATAGTATAAAAGACAATGACATGAATAAAACTATGTCTTTAGAGCCGATATAATCAAAAAGGGACCACATTAGGAATAATATTGTGTCAACCATGGGTGATACAATATAAAATACAAGGAATATTGTAGAACTAACTTAGCTTTTTTAGTTAGTAGGAAAAGACATGAAATTGAGTAGAAGTGATGGAAAGGAGGGAAAAAAGGATGGGAGGAGGATAGACTAATAAAAAGGTATGATAATGAGTATAATTAGGTATAACATATGATCACATAGTGATATAACATTTTAGGGTTTAATTATGTAAATCCTATGTTTAGATTAAAGGGTTGAGATGTCTAAATCAGTTAAATAATATGTAATAATTAAGCACTGATTTGTTAAGGATTTTGACTTTATTTGAATTTATAAATATAATAAAAAAATATGATTAAATAGAGAATTATATATAAAGTGACTATCATAGATGATCTAGGTTCTAAAAATTGGGTTCTAGATAGTTTTGAGTGTCGTTAATAGGGTCCCAGGGTTTGTTTACTTACTAGACAGTAGCACCCCACCTAGATAGTAGTGCCATATTTTTTTAGTGTCCTCAAAGTGGCACTAGTGTCCTCTTTAAAAGACTATTCCTATTTTTTAGGAGCACCTGTGCCTATGTTTTTGGGTCCCATTCCTACACACATGAAATCTGTAACTCTGTGTTGTTCCTAAAAAACTGGATTTAGTATGAAAACCCTAATCCTTCAATATTCTGAGGAGGGATCAAGCCTGATGTAGTTCTCCCACCTAGTGTTTGGTGCAAGTTCAAGCGAATGCTATAATGAGAGAGGAATTGGATGCCTTGAATGTGTTTGAGCTTTGAAATATTTGAAATATGGGCATAGGGCTATTGTAGATGGTAGTATGTAGAAGTAGGGAAGAATAGTGATCAAATAACTTAATTTTGCTCAACTTGTCTTTTATTTGAATAGGTTTTTGCATCTATTTTTAATCTAGTGAATAGAGGTCAAATAGACTTGTATTTATAGATATTTATAGCTTGTGCAAATAATAAAACGTACTTAGGCTAACATTAGGAGGGGTACACATTTGTAAAAGTATATGTTTGATAGAGTTAGGGAAAATGAAAATAGTGTCCAGTTGGGGACACTAACACCATATGGTTGTAGTGTCCTAAATGTGGTGCTAATGTCCAATTAGTAGACTGTTGGGCACATTGGGTTAGGATCTGGGAATACTATCATGGGACTATGTTTAAACTAAAGTAGTTGTTTGTGGTCTATAAAATGACTAAAAAAGTGTGGAAAAGACTTTAGGATAGGTATAGGGATAAGCTAGGAATAGGCTCACTCAAACAACACTCTTAGCATCCAAATAATAATTGTAGGTGATTACATTTGACCCCCCCCCTTTATGCTATAAATGCATCAAAGTGAAATGACTAGTATAAAGGAAAAAAATAAGCGTACCTAGACTTACCTTGGAAGTGAAACCCATGTAACTGAGTCTGGGTATGTGAATCTAGGTCTGTGCATGTGAAATATGATCCAAAGCAATGGCTTGTAATTAAACATGCAAAAAAAAATCCTTACTTAAGAGATGATCAAAATCAAATGACTATGTTAAATAAAGTAACTGAGTAAAATTGAGTAAAGAAAGAGGAAATGAATGAATACACCTCATTGGGTATGCAAACCAATGCATGAACCTAGTGACAACCTGTGTGTGTAAGTGTACATAGTGGTCATACCATTGAATAGCTTGGACTAAGATGATAGCTTTCTTAATCCTCATATGGCTGGCTCAAGAACACAATCCATTTTTGACTCCATCATTGCCCACCCTTGCTCGATGGATCTTGATCTATGACTAGCTTGGATAAGACTGTAAGTGTGTCTAACCCTCTCATGTGGGTGGTTCAAGAACTCAAGTAGGCCATGACTCCATCATTTTCCACCTATTTGAATTATATGCATCTATAACTAAACTACAAAAAGTGTTGAAAGTATCTAACTAGGTATATCTAACTGTGTATGTCAGCCCTGTGGCCACTCAAGTATATTAGGTAGCTTTGGGCCACTTGGGAATGACAACCACTATAGATGGAGTAAGGCATGAATTTGGTGACAACATAGAATGTGATAGCAAGTGTATACATTGTAGATAATGACATGGAGTTTGTCATTTTATCTAATCAACAAGAGTGTAACTGAGCATATGAAAGCTATGTGTCATGCACATGCCCCTAATCTGATATCTTAGTATATTGATTATGAATTGAACATGTAATAACTGAATATATGTATTTGAACTGAATGTGAAAGTGATCATTCCTTGCATGATTCCCCCAAATCTAAGTAACTGGTATGAATCTAAGCTGAAATGAGTGTATCTGAGCAAAATTTGAACATAACTATCAAATATGTAATTGTATCTATACAAATTTGTATTATATCTAGTGTATTGTTCTAGCTAATCTAGACTAACCTAAAGTTGGGGGTATTGGATAGTAGCACCCTGTGGTGCTAATGTCCCAATCTGGGTGCTAATTTCTATCTAGTATGAAATGTGGGTAATCTGAACTACTTTTTGAGTCTCTTTTTTTCCTATGTTTGCCCTATGTCTAATTTATAAATATGAGTCTATGTGTTAAAATTTATATGTGAAAATAAAATTAGGAGACTTATCTCTATGATAAACCCCTGTGAATTCCCCCTATTTAGAGGGTAGTTCTAAAACATGTGTAAGAATTATCCTCAAAATAAGTAACTCTACAAAATATGTTAGTCAGAGCATGTATATGATAACTACATGATATTCCAATATAGTGCACAAACATAACATCAGAATGTAAAAGTATATAAGCATAAGTAGGTAATATAGGATGTATGTTGTAATATAGCATTTCACAAGGGTGTCAAGATAGATGTAATTAATGTGTATAGTAGTAAATCTAAGTAACTACCTAGCGGGATGGAGCTTGATGTCCATCATGACACCCAAGTAGGGAGAGTAGATACATGAGGTCCCTCATGGCATCAAGAATTGGTGTGTGTGTAACAATCAAATACAAGTGTCATGGTGAAGAAACATACAAGGAAGCATACATAAAAACACATGAGGCATGCAAAAGTAGGCCAAGGGGCCATAATACAAGGGACATGGGCACATGTCACTAAATCTCAGAATGAAGGCATACAAGGACACATTCAAATGTCCACATATGCAAGAAACAAGTAATTTGGCTTAGATCCACATAGAAGGACATGTTCAAATGTCCACATATATAATCAGGGAAGCACACACAAGGGACATGGACACATGTCCAAGGCATACAAATAGAGAAGTGGCATAGAGCCAAAGAATAATGGCATATTTAAATGCCCTCGAAGATGGAAGAAGCATATGAAACATAATCAAGTCTAATCTAGGAAAACTAGAAATGAAAACATGTATAACTATGTAGTACAAATCTATGTAAATGTTAGGATGTACATATGTTGAGTCCAACTAGTGATATTTAGCAAAAAAATCTAATAAATGAGTTGCAATGATCAATATCAATATGTATCAATGCATAAATTAGAATGTATAGAATAGAAGGATGGAACCTGGTAGTATCAACTACATATGATATGCCCCTAGGTGGGTTGATGTATCAAATGAATAAACCTAGATCAATGTATATACCCCTAGTGGGTAGATGATAACAAGTCTAGATTAATGTAGTGGACTAGAGTCCTGAATGTAATCTACAAACACTCAACAAGAACAAGTGAAACATATGTGTATGATAAAACTGAATATACGAAGATAGTAATAAATATGTAATATCTGGCATGTAGTATAAATGTAAATAGAGCAATGCATACAATATGTAAATTTTGTGTTTCTAAAATATTTTTTTTTTTTGTATTTTGACATGTTATATTATATTTATGTTTTTTGGATATAATCTATGTACGAACAAATGAAAATAAACTATGTACAAAGAACGAGAGAGAGAAGGAAGTATGTACAATAGTATGCATCATACTAACCAATGAGTCTCGTGGGAGACTCACTATCACCTTGACCTATGTCAAATAGGGGAAATATGATCGTGCATGTAGTGTGAAATGGCAACTATGAGCCCATGATTTGTTGTGATGTATAATATATGTCTAATGTTGCATGTGAAGTTATATTATGATGTTTTAGCACTAATTGTGATGCCTTGTGAACTATAGGGGTCTTATGAACCCATATGGTAGAAGAAGTTTTAGGTGATGTAGATACCCTATGCTAAGAACCCATAAAACCCAATAAAATTGATCTCAACATAAAATGAGTAAAGGAAAATCCCTTAGAATCTGTGATGTATTAATGATATAGGGGTCGCTCTAGTAATGGTCTTCATGGGAAAGTATGTGTATGTGTAGATACCATATGATTAGACCTAACATGCACTAATGATTCTAATAAACACTATGATTTATGCATAGGAGATATACTCTCGACTATAATTTATATTTGTGCAATATCTGGCAATGGTACTGGAACTATAACTAGTGTCTGTGTTGGAGTTGTAGCTAGAAACTGTGTTAGAACTGCATATGGGATGGGTAGAGGATACTCATATGGGACACCGTCAACTTTAACCACCTAATTAACATGTATATACTTTAGGCATCTGTGTACTATATATGGGATGGCTTGAAGCTACTGTAACCATGGTCTACCCAATAATATATTGAATACACCTGCACTAGGTACTACTAGGAACTGAGTGGCTATGTGTGTTGGTCCAACCTATATTAGAATCACAATCTCCCTAATGGATCTCTGAATGTGGCCACTGAAACCATTAATGATTGTGTATGTGGGGAATATATCCCACTCTATATATCCCAAGTGTTGTTAGAGTGTCATGGTGCACATAATTATGTTTGACCCATTGTCAACCATAACACTATAAATACGATGGTGGTCTATGTATACTCGTATGAAGAGCACATGTAAATATATGTCATCATCCACAAGCTCATACTATAAAAATGTGATAAGTAGTCTAGGTGGCACTGTAGTATGATACATGCCAATAATGTTATGTAGAGGATGTGTCTCCTCTATAACTATGTGATAGGAATGTAGTGGTTGATGCATCTAGTATGTATAGTGAACACTTGATGTGCCCCCTGCCTCATTTGTTGTATGTTTTGGGAAAGGATATGAAAATATATTTAGTACTTTAGCCTTTGTGTGTTGTTTTTTTTATGCCTTTGTAGGTATGCCCACATCAATAATATTAGCCTCAATGAGATCTTGTATCTTATCCATTAGGTTAATGCATTTGTTTGTTGTGTGGCCTAGTACCCTGTGATACTCGCAGAATGCATTTGAATCATAACTCTTTGGAAGAGGTCATGTCATATCAACCTCTTTAATAGGATGGAAAGATATGACATTGCATTCCAATAACTATTGTAGATCCCATGTTGGTGACTCTATAAGATTAGTGAATACTCTATGCTAAGGCACAAATAAAACCAATCTGGGAGATGGTTCGAAAGCTACATTGGCTGTGGCCTTTTGATCACTTTTATTTTTTTTACCCTTACCTTATATGGAGTTTTTTTTTGAACTCTTAATAGTTGATTCTGATCCATTTGTGTACTTGAGTTTGCCCATTGATAAGATCTTAACCTCTCTTTCCTTGATTGTGTGGCACAAATCGATAAATGTAGGAAACTTCTTGAACAAGATAACTTCGTGTAGTATTGGTAGGAGACTATGTTTAAATATATCCTAAAGTTCTCTATCTACCATGGAGCTAGTCAATTTTGATAATATTATCTTGTATTATAATACATAATCTGTGATGGGCTCATTCAACTTTTGCTTTAATTATGCCAATTATGCATATGATATCTTATCACCGATGTTGATAGAAAAATGTGCAAGAAACATGTAGGGTAAAGGATTGAATGTTGTGATAGATTGATTGGTAAATCATTAAACCATTATAGGGCATAATCCTTGATACTACATGGAAATAACTTCGTAAGAAGCCAATTATTAGACACATAGTCCAAGCATGTTTCATGAAAATATCTAAGGTGATGCTCTAGGTCACCCTTGCTATCATATAATGTGAGCTTAGGTGCCATGAAACTAGATGGCAAAGGATTTGCCACTATGTGATGTGCTAAAAGTGTATGCAAGAGAATGTTGGAATCAAAGGCATGTGATGTTCAAGTGGCTCCCTTATCAAGATGTAACACCTTAGACTGTAGAGTATGAATCTCATGCATAAGGCATTATACATATAGAGTGGAGGAACTCGCCACAAGTGGTGTATCTATCACTGATGGTTGAATAATAATTTTAGGTCGTGCTATTTTAGTTGGTTGAATTGGACTCACTGGAGGTGTAACAACATTATTAACCAAGGGATTTGAAGATTAACCATTATTTGTTTGATTTTTGATTTCCAATATGGCATGTAGGATATGTGCATGATCAAGGGGTTGTTCCCAAATTCTATCTCTAAAGCCTTGTAATACCTCATATTTATTCATAATTATGTCATTATTATTAAGTGGAAGAAGAGTGTCCTAATTCTCAATGTGTACCTCATTTTGATCTTGGTTGTATTGTTCATCTTTGGTTGCATTGTCATTGAAATCCATATAATTAGGGTGTGAAGGATTCATATTTGAAGTTGTAAGAGGTCCCTTGCCCTTGTGGATTCTGAATATGCTCTATACGATTACCACCTAGTATAAAACTTCTTCTTAATGGAAGAGAAAGAGATTTTTTAGATGGCATATAGTAAACAATTTGAAATAGAGCTACTAAAATAGAATATATGAATTCTTAAAAAATTAATAGTATCTAATGAAAATAAGAGAAAAAAGGATACAAACCCTAAGAGCATCTAGGGTTAGGGTTTTTTAAAATCTAGGGTTTCTTAGCAATAATTTAAATTATATTCAAGTAAATTGAAACCTTAATGTGAAATTGATTTAATTTATCTAGGTTATCTAAAATAATCAAAAAACTAGAAGTATGCATCCCTAATTTATTGCACAAAAATTTGGATTAATGCAAGCTACTGTTTGAAGTAATATTCGAAGTAAGTTGGGTTTACCAAATGATTTAACCTTTTAAGTTTTAACTATATAGATCTTATGTTAGGATTAAAGGGTTGAGATGTCTAAATCAGTTAAATAATATGCAATAATTAAGCACTAATTTGTTATGGATTTTGACCTTCTTTGACCTAAAAATAGTAACACATATGCTTAAATAGAGATTTATCTAGAAAGTGACTATCACAGATGATTTAGGTTCTAAAATTTGAGTTCTGGATAGTTATGAGTGTCATCAACAAGGTCCTAAGATCTGTTTGCTCACTGGACAGTTGTGCCCCACCTGGATAGTATTACCATATTGTTGTAGTGTCCTCAAAGTGGTGCTAGTATCTTCTTTTTAGGATTGTTCCTATTTTTTGGGAGCACCTACATCTGTGTTTTTAGGTCTTATTCTTACGTGCACGAAATGTGAAACTCTATGTTGTGCCTGAAAAACCTAATTTAGTGTGCAAACCCTAATCTTCCTATACTTTGAGGAGGGATCAAGCCCGATGTAGTTCTCCCACCTAGTGCTTGGTGAAAGTGCAAGTGAATTCTAGAATGAGAGTGGACTTAGATGCCTTGAATGTGTTTAAGCTTTGAAATCTTTGAAAATTGGGCTTAGGACTGTTGTAGATGGTAGTATGTAGAATTAGGGTAGAATAGGGATCAAATACATTAATTGTTTTCAACTTGTCTTTTGTTTGAATAGTTTTTTTCATCTATTTTCCATCTAGTGAATATAAGTCAAATATACTTGTATTTATAGATATCTATAGCTTGTGTGGATAAGAAAATGTTCTTAGACTGACCTTAAGAGGGGCATGCATTTGAAAAAGTATCTATTTTGGAGAGTATGGGCAAAGAAAAATAGCACCCAATTTGGGACACTATAACCATGTGATTGTAGTGTCCTAAATGTGGTGCTATTGTCCACGTAGCAGACTGCTAGGCACACTGGATTGGGATTTGGGAATACTATCCTAGGACTATGTTTGAACTGACTGTAGTTGTCTATGGTCTACACAATGATTGGAAAAGTGTGAAAAAGGCTCTAGAATAGGTCTAGGGCTAAACTAGGAATAGTCTCACTCAATTAATACTCTTAGCATCTAAATATCACTTTTAGGTGATTACACATAGGAATCTCTCATAAAGTACCATGATCTATCCCACCCCGATCTTGGTGCACTCCTTAAGATGTGCACTCAAGGATATTGATGTGTCAATGAGTCTTGCAAGAGAAGTTTTTAGTAATTGAAAATTATACGTGTATATAGTAGGTAAAAAAAATGTATGGACATCGAAGTGTGGGTACACCCTCAATCCAAAATCTAGACATTTCGTTCTTCCTTCTCTATGTAAGTGTATGTATGTGCTTTAATTATTGTTTTGCTTTGATGAATGTATAAATCATGCACACACACATATAAGTGAGGCATTATGTATACACTTAGTGTTTGTTCAAGGCTTATTATTACAATGTTTTTATTTGTGGTTTATGAATATGGATCATCAATTCATATTTGGTACTTTTTGACACTCTTTTATTTCTTATCTCTCTTTCTTCTTTTTGTGGCTTGATTCTCTCTTATTTCCTTTATTTTTTCTCTCCTTTGTATGTTCTTGTCTTTGGGATCTCCTTCTCTCTTCTCCTTTGTTCATATTTTATTGGTTTTTATCTAGGATACAATCATTGATTCTATCAAAATCAATTGACCATCGATTGTGTCTCTTTACTTCTTATGGGCCCTTTGTGCCTTCTCTCTCTTGTATCTTTATGTGGGAATGATTTTTCAGCTTCCCTCTCTTTTCTTGTGTTGATTTGAATGAAAATAGGTTCTTAATTTGAGTTAGAGAAGTGTGTATATAAAAATCCTCCTAGAGGCATTTCATTAACAAGTATCTAAGGAGTATCAAGAGGAAATCATTCTTAGGCACACTACTAGAGATATATTTCTACTCTTCAATAATTTATAAGATTAATTAATTGCATACTTGTGCCAAAATAAGGATAAGTGAATGTCCATGTAGTTGCACTTGATTTCATAGTGAAAGAAGTTGAAGCCTTATATCTCATTTGAGTTGGGATTACACTCACATTGGCTCTTATTCCATGCATGTATGATATGTGGTTGCAACTCCTTGAGAGGTTTCCTGATCTAGCTAACCTTACACTTTATTATTCCACTTGCAACACTTTGTGACAAATTATGTTAAAGAGAAGAAGAAGACAAATCAAGATATTATAGCCACCAATTTAGTGAAGCCAAAGTACAAAATTGTTTGTCATCATTTTGTGCATGTATCTAGATGATTACAAACCTAAAAATGCAAAGTAAAAATTCAATGATAACAAGTACAAAATTAGTAGTGTTTTTATTATGTAAGATACATTATCGGTGCTTTGTAGATTCTAAATAGTCATTTTCTCATGATAATAATTCAATTACTTCTAGAATCCAATCCAATCTAAGAAATCGATTCCATTCATCAGGTGTGTCATTTTTCATCACTCTTTGTTTTTTTTTAAAATTTGCATTGCTTGTCCAATAGTGTTTTCATACCTTCATTTCTATTTTTTGTCTAATTCAAATTTTATTATTGTTTTAAATTACATTATCTTAGATCTATCTTATGCCCTAGTTTTAATTGTTTGTGCATGCAGTATTTACCCCCTAAACTACAAATAGTTTAGAAAATCATGTTTTATTTTTTTTGAAATCTATAATGAATTCTAAATGATAATCAAACATTTGTGCTATTATAGTCATAGTTAATATATTATGATATAACTAGTGGAAGAGTATAACTCCTTTTATTTTTTGTTTCCTTGTTCTAGTTTGTGCTTTTTTGTCAAAGTTTAGTGACATAAGTGCCTATCATTATTATTTGCACATAAATTATACAAAGATAATTATTTCATGTTTTTTTTCAAATTTTAGTGACTCAAGTGTCTATCAGTATTCTTTGCACATAGATTATACAAAGATTATTATTTAATATATTTTTACTATTTCATATATTTTTACAAGTTAAAATGATACGATAAATATAGATTATAAAAAACACTTCATTATTTATCATTATTATGCTATGTCTAATTTAAAATATACCATGATATGAAATGAAAAGGCTATTTTGAAATCCCTTTTGATTAATTTCCTTGATTTTCCTTAAGTGATTTTATAATTGTCTAATTTTTTGTTTGTTTAAGAAGTATAGAACATGCATGTTTCACATACATGGTCACAGTAATGCACATAGAGGCAAATAAATTGTATTTCCATATGAGGTTTTGATTTGATTACTAGGATAAATGCAGAAAATTCAACAAGTTGCAAGTTCATTATTACAACTTTAGCATGGGTATGGGTAACTCTTTATTCATTTTTTTGGGGAGCATATCACTTTTGTACCATGGAAGGTAAGATCTAGTCATGCAATAGGATATTTTCTATACATGATCCTAGCTTTAACTTATGTTTCCATGTTTATTTGGGGGAACAAGGAGGAAAATTCGCTTATGCATGTTACTCCTTCCTTATCTTTATGTACTAAGATTCAATAATGCCATTGCTAACATGTGATGTAATACTTCTATGATACACAATAGGGATACAAAGTTGCTAAGATCTAATTTCTAAATATAATGTTATCTCTAACTTGATTTTGATGTTATAGGAATTGCTTGTTATGTTTCCATGATCTTTATCATATTATTTTTGCATATGTGCTTGCATTGATGTTATATTTCTTGTCATGTTCATAGTGCTTATGTGTTTGTTATTTTTTCATGCGTATTATCATTATTATTGTGTTTATGGGCTTGCTATGTTGCTTATCATGTTCGTTGTGCTTATGTGTTTGTTACATTTCCATGAACATTATTGTGTTCATTATGTTTATGTGTTTGTTATGTTGTCTTTCATGTTCATTATGCTTGTCATTTTTCTATATTTCCATCATGTTCATTGTGATTATGTGGTTTTTATGTTTCCAGATCATTATCATGTTCATTGTGTTTATGCATATAATGGGGGCATGTATTAAGAAAAAATATATTTACCTTGTTAATGATTTCCATTGTTGTTTCTTTTTGGACTAACAACTTATTATGATGATCACTTATGGTATGATCTCTCTATTCTATGATTTTAATGATCCTTCTTCACTTATGTCTTGATCCCACACGGAGAAAAAAAAACTTTACATGCTTTCAAAAATTTATATCTAGCCAAGCTATATTATTTGATGATATGACATGTTTCAATTATACATATTATTTATTTTGAGATGCGAGTTTCACAAGTTCATCCCAAATCTCAAAAGGAAGGCATATATACTACTAATTATATTTTTAGAGCCATGTTTTCTTTGATAGTACAATCGAACCAAGAAACTTCCACTGTATACCAGGGGCAAAGGGGAATGTGCATCATCATATTCAGTATTGTGGAATTGGAGGCTCATAACCTGACTACTACAATATTACAAATTTAATTCCCATCTTACTTAATGACTTGTATTTACTTTCAGATGTGGAGGCTTATCACTTGGTGACTACAAAGTTCCAACTCCACTCCATCTTTCTAACTCCAATAATATGATGGGACCATCAGAGGTTATTTGCATACTATGAAAAAATGAGGTATTTTGTTGGCAAATAATTTCATATTTGGCATTTTCTATTTTTTGCATTTTCCCATGCTTGTACAAGAAACATAAAGTGATTTTATGACTTCCAAGACTCAATGATTTAATACCCAGAGACCCAAATTTGCAATATCCTTTTTTTTTTATCATTTTATATATTTTGCTTTGAAGTTTATAATCATGTTGACTGCTTTTTGGCTAAGCACACACCTGAAAGTGGGATAAATTGTAGACACCTAATATTGGCCCCTTAGTTTTATTTTGTGATGACGCATTTGTCTCTATATAGATGATTTGGTCCAAATTCAACATTATTTAACTGTTGTTTACTTTTAGGTCTTTAAACCTTCTTTCACTTGACCCCAAGCTATTTCTATGAGCTAATTTTGGGTTTTCTTGTTCCATGTCAGGATCGACCGTATGGTCTTGATACTTTACTGTTTGTCCCTCTTTTAGTTAGACAAGCCCATCCATCACTTTTCGCCTTTCCCATTTCCAGCCATTGAAAATTGGCATGCACAAAAATCTCCCCAAATTTTGAATTGAAGTTATACATAAATAGACAAGTGATTAGTCTCATTTGATAATTGAGCACACTAAAGCACTTTTCATTTTCTAGCTAGTATTTTCTTGTAGAGCACTTTTGGTGCACATGTTGGAGTTATTTATGTTTACAATTTATGTTTATTAACATCTTTATTGAAATCTAAGGGTATGATAAATTAGTGTATTTTTCTAACACATACTTCCAAATTTGTTTCCCTTAATACTTTAGTTTAAACAAATTCAACACATTGCAAAAGGATAAGAGTGAAGTGCATGAAATTAGGATAAAGAGGTGAAAGAGCGAAAATAGTCAAATACGTCCACCTAATCATTTTATAAGTGACAATAATTTACCATGACTATTTCTACAGCCCTAGTAACCTGTCATGACCATTTATATGATTCTAGCAACCTATTACAAGATTTTTTACAATTCCAAGAGATAAAACATTCACAAATTTTAATGCAAAAGATTTGGTTCACTTAAGATATGTACTTCTGAATTTAAATTCCAATAATAAATTTAAAAATTCATAAACAAAATAAAAGCCTTTTATTCCCCTATTTCCTTAAATGTTAATTAAGAAATTTAGTATACATCTTTTATTATGCTTGCTTAGAGAGTTATTTTTCAAACTACACTAATACATTAGTTAGAGTTATTTTTCATACTACACTAGTACGTTCAATGGAGACACATGGGATAATAAATGCACTTTTATGTCTTTTATGTCTATGTTTTTGATATGGGTAAACACTTTTCTACAATCCGGAGCTATGACTTTAGGGGGTAGCACTGACTGGAGCTACGAACCAGTCTGGACACAAACGAGGGGTCCAGATCCCCCTTATAAATTGTCAACCATCATCGACGAGATGTTATAACCAATATCACCAACATCGCTAGCTGCTCAAACCGTCCAAACCAACTCCAATGACCACAACAGGGCTAACATGCCCTTTAGGAATTGAACCTAGGTGGGGCTGGACACAACCAAGCCTCTTTAACCAATCCACTCATGTCTCACTGGCAATCTTTTATGTCTGTTATTTTGTATGGTTGGTAGCATTACTGGCTTCATAGAGAGGACACTCCCAAATTTCTCATTCCCCACTATATTTCAAATTGTTCTTTACGAATATTTTAATTGATAAATTATTCTAAAACAGTTTCGCTTCATTAAATGCCATCTTCTAATTTATTGCATCCCTCATTTAATTGTAATCTTGTATTTGAAATAAAAATAACCCCTCCTCAATATTTGATCTAGTAAATATATCTATCAAAAAAATATTAAAAAATATAATTTGGAGGTACTCATCTTGGATTTGTTACATATTACATATTTATCTAAAAAATATTATGAGATATTAATTTGAAGATACTTATCTTAGATTTGTTACATATTATATTGACTAACAACTTTGTCACCTTCTTTATAAATTTCTTGTTGACTGATGGCAAGTGATCTTAATTAAATTATAAGACTGAGTTGGAGTTGAAAAAATCTTTGTAAGAAGAATAAAAATCAAATCCAAACTCCAAAATGTCTTCACTCTCAACCAATTATTTTCAATAACTCTCAAATAACAAGTTAACATTTACATATTACATTGATAACGACATTGCCTTCTTTACAAATTTCTCTTTGACTAATGACAAGCAGCTTTAATTAAACTACAATACTGAATTGAAGTTGAAAAAATCTTTATAAAAAGAAAAAAAACTGAATCCAAACCCCAGATACGTCCAAAATGTCTTCACTCTGGACCAATTATTTCCCTGGAACCCTCAAAGAACAAGTCAGCATCTAAGCAAATGATTATCCAACTACAATTACTTCTGTAACCGCATCCCACATTCCATGTGCAATGAACCCGAGTATCTTACATTTCAATGAATGAGATGGCATTTTATATCCCGCTGAATAATTAAGCAGCAGTCAACTTTGGTAGCTGTGTTCCGTTAGATAGTGGGTCCAACAAACATTA
The DNA here is from genome assembly GCA_037957365.1 of Torreya grandis. Taxonomy (NCBI): domain Eukaryota; kingdom Viridiplantae; phylum Streptophyta; class Pinopsida; order Cupressales; family Taxaceae; genus Torreya; species Torreya grandis. Next base: position 331,817 of record JARHVA010005320.1, read on the forward strand.
ACGTTTAGACTCTTCAATAAATTTTTGTGCAAGTCAAAGAGAAATGTGGGAAAAAAAAAAAAAAAAAACATTAACCCAACATTTTCCCTTCCACACAGCTTGCATTAATGTGTCTTACAAGTAGTTTCCATCAGCAATCATAACAATTTGTAGTTAATTTTGTTTATGTCAATACATTTTCAAATTGTGTAGATCCAAGAAAGCTCTATAGATATTAATGTCTCTGGATGTATTGACAATCTTGTTATCTTTTAATGAATTTTCACAGAGAATGATTGTAGTTCCAAAATTGTACCAATGTCTTTTTCTGCAATTGCAAAATTCGATTGTTTAAAAATATCGGAGAAATTTTTCAGATACTCATTATCAGGTGTTTCCAACAATGTACCCCTCTGTAATCAGGTTATTCTTGACTTTAACCTGTCAAGAGGTTTTTTTTTTCATTAAAAAATGTAAAGAGATGAGATGTCAATGTTGCAAAAGAGTCAAAGACACGTTTCACAATCACAGTCAAAAAAGTGCTGAACACCCTAAGCATTAGAATGTGAATTATGACCATTAACACACTAGCACTGAACCCTTGTCCAATAAATGCCAAGCGTGTGAAAAATTTAGGATTTCTTTTGGCCAAACCCCTTGAAGTAACGGTAGGCAGGCAGAACTCTTTGATTCATTCCTAACCACTCACTTGGCCAGAATGCAAGCTGCATTTAGGTGTTCATTAGGTAGTTTCTTTTACGTTTTACCAACTAAATACTGCTCTCTGAAAACTTCTATATCTTTCCATCGAAATCATGATCAACATGAATCCCTAAAATCCATTCAATCAAAACACATTCAGTTTAGGTTATCTTCCAAGATATAAGTTCATATACTTCTTCAATGCTCAGACGCTAGATAGAAACATATTCTTAAATGGCAACCAGACCTTACGGCACAGAATCCTTTAGTTCATAGCCTTGATTGAAAATGAAACATGAATAAATGTGACCCCTTTGTCACTGATGGAATCTAATCCTGGTGTGGATTCCTTGCTATTAGAATAAAGCACAGTCAACTCAAGTGCCATAGTAATCTGATATTAGGAAGCTTCTACCAGGGTAAATTTATTCAAGCATTGCGACGGTAGTTGGCACGTAGCAAAATAAATTCCTCAAATCCCTCCATAAAGCACCTTGTGCTTCATACATGAAAGTTCTCGGATATCCACAAAACAGAAAAATAGGCCAGTAGTTCATACATTTTGTGCCAACCAAACAGTCGATCACATAGGCAAAACATATGATATTTGTTTATTGTACTCAACATAGATGGTCTATCCAAAGGTTATTTAAACAACTAAAAGAAGAAAATAGCTTGGATTGTTTTTTTCGTTTGATATGGAAAATGTGAGGATTGTAATTACTAGCGAAATAGTTTAAATAACTATAGGAAAGAGATATTGCTTGGATCGTAATTAATATCCACCCTCTGGTGTTTGAATTAAATTCATTGAAATAGATATTGCTTGGATTGTAATTAATGTCCACCCTCTGGTGTTTGAATTAAACTCACTGAAATAGATATTGCTTGGATTGTAATTAATGTCCACCCTCTGGTGTTTGAATTAAACTCACTGAATGATGTGACCGATATGGTGCTTATAACTTTCAACTCTTTACGTGCAATTTGGTACTACATAGTAGAGATGAGAGTATAGACTGAAGCAACTGGACAGCTACGAAGGAAAGAGGATATGCATGTTGTTATCATATTACTTGGATCCTTGCTACATCATGTAAACTAGGAATGCTTATAAAAGTTTAGTTCGAGATTAAAATCCTCCAAATTTAGCGGCATACTCAGTTGCAGTCCTTTGTGTGCAAAAATCACACCCGACTTCCATTGTATATTTGACAAAACAGCAATAGCACCCTGACTTTAATGTCCCTCTATTTCATGAACATAAGCAGGAAGGTCGGTCTCAAAGAATGTACACCAGGAGCAAATGTATTCGCGAATGGAATGGAAAAGGAAGCACTTGAATCACTTGAGCATTCTCTTAGTATCTTCGGATGAAAGAAAACCAATTTATCAGTAGCCACGTAGGAAGGTAAGGGCAAAATTTAACTGACACAGACACTTGTAGCTTTCAGTTTCTATTAATTACAAATGTAAGGGCCTCTGCAAGCTGTAATCTCTGCTTCAAATATTGTACACGGGAAAAGTGGAACAGAGCAGAAAGAGTCAACTCTCATGTGAGAACACCTAAGTCCCAGATAGCCTAGATTATTTACACCGAGGATCTCCATATTCTTCCTTCCAAAGAGACAACCATCACAGAAACATCATCATGATATCTACGGCGATCTCCCTGAGGTATATCCAGAAGCTCATGGAAGTCCATTCCTGCATTCACATACTAATTTAGTATTGTGAAAGTATGAGACCATAGAGCACGGTTCAGAAACTCAAAGCAAACAACTATTGCAATCACAATCTATTATATTTTGAGATCTCATTACCTGCTTTCTTTGCCGCACGGAAAAGGACCTCCTCAACAAGATGTTGAGCAGGATCTCCATCAGGAAAAGATGACATAAACAATTCTACATGGTTAACAACCTCTTCATTGGTAAAATATTGATAAAGCCCATCTGATGAAAGTATCATAAAGTGGTCTTCAGGACCCAGTCTATGATGATAAAGAGCAGGAGTGCAAGTGATGTATGGAGTTGTACCCACATAGTCAATCCTGAACATCTCGAGAAGAGCATTATTCCATTTAGGCTGACATCACAAGAAAAAAGCATCCATCAATTCAACAGCATGAGGTGCTCAATCAATTCCACAGGCTATAACAGACCATTTTAAGACTGAGCTAAACTGAATGGATAAATTGAGGATGGCAAGCTTATGAAATTAAATATATCAAAATGCATCAATAATATGTAATAGTGTTATATACAATTAGGTCTACAAACTTTAAGCATGTAATTTCAGAACTCCAAGCAGGGTGTTACCCACAGTTCTTTAGTTGCGATATTATAACAAGTCAAACTGTCATTAGTCTTTCCACAAATGAAAGTACCATATATTGCTGTAACAGTGCAGTTTGGACAAATTTCTTGAATGGATAATCACTAACCTGCTTAAGAAAGCCTGCGCCAAATGCACGTGTAACTTTCAGTGAACCCTTTACACGGTCATTCATGATGGAAAACACATCATCTGGATGCTCTTCCTTGATCCTCTGCACCTCCTGAAGAAATACCACCAAAAGGTCAATCTTAAAAAATACTAGTTATGGTTCGACTGTAAAGAAGTTAACTGAAAGTCAATTTGAAAAATTAAATATCAGGAAAGAAAATAAAAACAATAGAGGATCAATGCTGTAACCATACTTATAAAATTCGTGATATGTTCAAATATACAGAATAATAGAAAAACCCAAAAAGAAAATAAAAATTAACAAAAAGATTATGATCTTGATTCTTGCCTCTTCAACACTAGTACTGTGATCCAAAGATAACTGAGCAGCTCCTAAGGTGGGTCTCTTTGTTGGTTGATCCATATTAATTGGATCGTATGAGCAATCATCATCAAAGTCTTCCAAATCATTTGGGGTTTCTTCACTAATTCGTTCCAAGTCTCTGCAGGCCTGAGACTTAGAAAGGGGATCACCCAGGTCAGGCTTTAGTTTCTGGGCAAGGATTGCACGACTGTCTCCAACATTCATCACATATACATCTTCTCCCATCATCAGCATCACAAGCACGCAAGATCCCATAAGAGCTAGCTCCGGATTTTCAGCAAGAGCCTTATCAGCCATCTCCAAGTATGCTTCCTCTGTTTTACTTAAAGCTCGAGACAACGCCTTCAAAACCTCTGGATGATCCAATTGTCTGTCTTGATCCTTTGCCCGTTGATCTTTATTAAAATCCTCCTTCAATTTTCGGTCCAGTTCCAACCTTTCTTGAATCCAATCATGCTTCCACTTCCTCTGGCTCTCTCTCCATTTCCTTGACATCCCTTTCAGTTTGCCCTTGCCCTGCTTTGGCTTCCTCTTGGAGGTTATTTTCTCATCAACTTCTCCTTGTACAATTGAACTCCTTTCTTTTGGCGAGACTAGGCACCCCTCACATCGACAGGCATCAGAATGACTTTTTTCTCCACATGATTCCTGCATTCGCTGGCTCGTGAATGCTTTTTCGTCTGTTAAATCAGCGACTGCATCAGAATAGCATGGAGGAAACTTCTAAGACGAAGAAAACTTTTACAAGCATATAGAATAGAATAGGTTATCTTCCAATTTAAATAAAAATGAGTAACTTGTAAGATAGGTGCATCTCGATTGACAAACCTAAGAAAAAATGGCTCATAGAAAATACCCTGAATTGGGTGTACAACGTTGCTTACCTGCAATGTCATCATCCAAGATTTCCTCTAAGCTAGAGGACAACATTGGCTCTGCAGATGGGGAGTCGTCACTGTTTTTGAATTGTGAGTGGTTAGTGCAGCCACATGAATGGAGTTTTTCATCCAATTCAGCTTCCTTTTTGCTCTCCTTAGGAGATTCTGAATCTGCATTGGGTTTCTCACGGTCCCATACAAGTCCTTTCAATTCTTTCTGAATTAAAGCATAGAGGTTGCTCAGAAGGTAATCAGGGGCATCTGGGCCATTGAAGCCATCATAAATGCCAACAAAAAGCCATCCGTGCTCCTCGGATATCACAATATGGACTCTATCCTCCCCTGCCTTGCCATGAGCCCACTGAAGATTTTGGCTATCAATGGAATCCGAAGCAGTATCATCCAGGCTAAGATCGCTGCTCAAGTTCATACTGTTAAAATCTCCACTCCTATTATCAGCCCCCACCCAGGGGTAGGTTTCCCTATCCCTGCCCTTGGGAGAAGGGGTCTTGAGGGGGGCAACCAGGGACCCCCTATGATGGCTCCCAGACAACATTACAGTTTTAGATATTGTTCTGCTTATCATCCTCTTCAAGGGTCCTAGGAGGACTCTAGACACAGAGTCACCCTTAAATCTTTTTCTACCATACCCAAGAGGGCCAGAGCAGAGGGCTGGTTCTATGGACTCCATAGGCCCAGACCTGTAGCCCTTCTCGAGAGGCCCAGAGACCAAGGGCCCTGAAAGGTACCCTCTTTCCAGAGGCCCTGAAAGAAACCCCCTCTCAAGGGGTCCCGACAAAAAGGTGCTGCCTGTTAGGGGCCCTGAATTGGAAAACCCCCTTGGCACAGGCTGCAATGGTATGGCGCTAAAAGACGTGCTGCTCTCAAAAGCAGCGGCCCTGTCATAGTATGCAAACGAGTTGTAGTGATCGGGTGGAGCGGTTGTAAGAGGGGTGGAGGTATTTGCACTTACAGATGCGCCTGATATCGATTTGAACGTGGTACTCTCACAGTTCAATCTTCGCTGTTCATGCGGGTCGGACAAGTCCCTGGGAATATTGAGCTTGAGAGAACCCAAATGGTGATGGGTATTTTCTTGCTCTTCTTCTGCCGGCCTGATGTAGCAGAAAGAATGCCCCAGTCCTTCATCCAGGGGCTCGGAAATCAGCACAGCGATATCATGCTTCTGTCGCTGCCGCTGCCGCTGCCGCTGCCGCTTCTCCCCTGTGAAACAACCGCTTATCTTACCGTAGCCGTTGCCCATTGCATAATACCTCAATTTTCCTCCTCCTCCTGCTGCTGCTGCTTCTTCTTCACACAACTGCCATGGCCACTGCAACTGCGTCCCGTCTTTAAGCAAAGTTAACGTGAATCGTGCAATATTTTTCTTTTCCCTTCAGTTTTCTTTTACGATGCCTACGTTAGTCAACTGAACAATAAAATCCATTAATTTAAAAGAAAAATATGCTATTCTAAGAATAGGGTAAGTGGACTTTAAAACTTATTTTTATCAGGAATGTCTTTTGCTATGCTTTGGTGTAGTACAAGTTTTCAAACCCCTCGGAAAAGGCGACTTAGCAGGGGCAGGGGCAGGGGCAGGTACGCGGGCAGGGGCAGGGGCAGGGGCAGGGGCAGGGAAAGCTTTAATTGTTACTATACTATTCTTTCTCTCCAGTCTCTTCCTTTGCTCTTTATTTCTGCAAAGAAGATTCCGTTGACATTTAGTGCCCTCGCAGCAGCGTTGACTTTCGTTGTCTCTCTTTTCTTTCTCTCTCCCTCCACTTACACACTTACTCTTCTCTCTTTATTATTAACTACACTACAAAATAATATCACCAAATGTCATCTTGTGCGTGTCAGGCCTGCCACCATCTACCCACCCACCCGACTCATGTTAATGCGTAATTTTTTTTTTTTTAAATACCTACAAACTATTAGGTCCTCAAATTCAAATATGTATTACTAGGTAGGTTTAATTAGATTTTTAAATTTGAAGTAAAAAAGAAACACATAGCACCTTGTCTCAATCGTCGTCGAAATGTTCATGGTCTCAGAATTTTAGTCTTGGGAAGTGTTAGAGAGGTGCAAACTTTTTTCAACTATTGTATTTGTTAAATCTAAGGTTCTCAAAATCTCGTTCAAGTTTCTAAAATTTCATTCCAATTTTTAGTGAAATGTATTGTTTTTCTTTGTCCTAATTGGATGATTAGATCTGAAAATGAGAAGGGAAACAATATATTTTGAGACCTACATTACATTAAAAAATCGCAAGTGTCTTTTATATATGTGAGGTCCCTCATCTATGTACAATATTGAAAACATCCCAATATTTGGAGTAATTCATTAGCCAAACACGCTGATGCAATATAATATGTCGCTAACATGAATTTCATTGTTAGAATAAATTATCTCTGAATGCTCGTAGATGCTCAGTAAATTATCTCTGAAATAAGTATGCATCTAAACCTTACATAATGATTCTTATTACCGTGAATATATAGCTTTTAGAAAAAATTGTCTTTTTTATTTATCTCGATGTTTTGGGTCACCCTCTGTGATCCTTCATCAGGTTAACAAAGGATTAATGATTAAACAACAACCTGTACTTACTTAAATAGTGTAGAGGACAACGGTCCCCTAGAGTATTAAATATGAAGGGAGCCATTGTACCTTCCCTCTTTCCAATTTTAAATATGTACTCCAAAGTGGTAAAGAATTGAAAATCTAAAAAGTTTGATAAAAATAATAATTAACGAGCCCTATAAATTTTAACTTAAAGAAATGTGATTCAAAACACGGATAAAGATAATTAACGAGCCTTATAAATTTTAACTTAAAGAAATATGGTTCAAAACACGGATACAAATATAAACCAGAATTATTATTTTTATCAAACTTTTTAGATTTTCAATTCCCTACCATTTTGAGGTACATGCCTAAAATTAGAAAGAGGGAAGGTGCAACAACTACTCTCAAATTTAATATTTTAGATAACTGTTGTTCTCTACACTATTTAAGTAAATACAGATTTCATATTTAATCATTAAATTTTTATTTTCTTGATAAAGAATGATGAATAGTGATTAGAAACATTGAAATAAATAAAAGACATTTTTTCCCAAAAATTATTTATTCATTATCTTATAAATTATAAAAACATAAAATATTTTATTTAACTCCGATTATATTAAAATCATATTACTATTTTGTAAATGTTATTTACCTAATTGAATATTTGTGTCTGCTAACAAACTTGCTTTAACCCAATGTAGTTGGAATCCTTTTTTACCAATATGATATTACAACAAACTTACTTCAACCCAATGTACAACAGAGAAAATTAAAAAATATAATGTTGAAAACACATGATAAGTGGAAATGGAGCCTGGAGGAAAATGATATTGTTTGGCCAATCATGATTGGCCCTGCCATGCATGATGAAGCATGAGATTTCATGATGGAGCATGAGATTACTCTAGTGTGCACATCCAACTTCTCTCTAAGAAATGTCCAAGCAAGGACAGAGGCATGATGCATTTTTGGATTGGGTGCACCTAAGGATGATCCCATTACAAATGCCCCCACATACCATACCTTCCAATCAAACATCATAAACACATTGTGTGCATGTGCATGTGCCCTACCCCAATTTTCATCATTTCAATATTTAACCATGATAAGGCCCATTATCATATGCCCGGGAGCTACATTATCTACGAGGATGATCCAATTATGATGGCATAGAAAAAAATAGCCAACCCTTTGATGTGAATGGCTTTTAATGATGAAGAAGATTAAGTCGAGTGAGGTTGTTTCATGAAATTTTTCTTTGACTATGATGATGGTGAGCACTTTGGAGTCGTTATTGGTGGGAGGAGAAATTTTAATATAATTAGGTCAACCAATACGAGTTTGAGTTTAAATTTTTTGTGCTCCTCTTGTCATTGTCAAACGTGAGTTTAGGTCCATGTCCAAGGTGAGATGTGGGTTGTCTGCCATTGGTTATTTACATATTGTATTTAGGAAATGGTATGTCAATTTATAAGTGATCAATAAAAATAAAATGGGCCTCTATAAAGTCAAACCATATGGATTGTAGATTTCATTAAAGATATGCAACCCACTCACTCTCTTTCCCACCACTTAATCTCCCCATTCACCATTTTTTTGAATTGAGTGGGAAATTAATGGAAGTGTCTTATTCTATTTTAATAAGATTAATGTATATTGTTATTTTAACCACCTCTCTAATTCGGTACTGTATATAAGATTTATTAATTAATTTAAATTTAAGTTTATATATGAGACTAAATGAGGGTTATAAACATATTTTGGATTTTTTTGAAATTAGAAGATTATTCTCAAAAGTTGATATTATCAAATATTTTGAAATAATAAGATAAAGCCAACTCAAGAAGTTCAATACAGATATAGAACTTCCTCATAATTGCACATTTATATGTCTTATGATCGAAGAAAACTTATTTCTGATAAATGATATTTAGGCAAAAATTATTTTAACAATTATATTAGTCATATCCATGGCTCTAAAAATCTCTCTCGATTTCTTGAAACTTTGCGTTGGTCACTATGAAATTATACTTCTTCTTCAAACTCTAATAGGATAGATCAACTTAATTGATAAGGAAAAGAATTGGTTTTCAGGCATGTGTTTAGAGTCAACAAGGTTTTTAAACATCGACTACTTATTAAGGCCCCTAAAAATGTACAATATCATCGACAACACACCAAGTAAATGCAATAATGCTTTAAGTAAACAAAACAACGTGATGCAATGTGTTTCTACTACAAACTTTAGTGCTATAATAATCTCTTTAAATGCTTGTTTCATTTCTCTAGAATTCTTTTAAATGCTCAACACATTTATGTGACAATAAACATTACATGTTATTTTGAATTTCTCTTAGATTCCTAGATGCAAAAATATACTAAGAACTTGTGCATTTATAGACTTTTTAAATTGTTATGCCCTTAACCGCTAACATGTATTAGGATATATGTGGTTGACTTGTGGCTCGTATAATCTTTTACTTAGTCATATGACGATTTATATATCTGCATGTTGGTATTAATGTCAACCTATAGAGTATCAATATCCTTAATAGAGTATATATAAGAGGTAGTGGTTAATATTAGATCATGATATTATGCATTTTGTTATTATTGCAAGGTTGTGGATTTTTTCCCCTCGAAGTGGCTCAATTATACATTTCCAATATTATTCTTTGCCTGTAATCATCTTATGTGGATTTGTTCTATTATGACATCATTATTGTGAATTATTGCTATTATTTTGCTATGACTATTTATATTGAGTACATTGCCTTGATTTTGTATTATCTCTCAAAGTAATTTCATTATAAGTGGTATCATAGCTTTGATTTGGGCAATATTTTTTTCAAGTCCAGATTAATGTTTGTTTGGTTTGAGAGGATAAAAAAAACATAATTTTTGATCTTGAAGGAATTTCAATTTATTGTTTATGTAGTATTATTTAAAAAAAATTACAATAGAAAAAAGAAAATTTAGAATTAAATATAAAATTGATTCGAACAACATTTCACGAGATAATTCGGGTGATGGTTCTACCCCAATTGGTGGTAGAACTTTCGAGAGCCCTAACTTTTGCACCATAGCTCTGTTTGACTCCCCGTTTGAACCGTTGGAAAGCTAAGAATGAGGGAAACATCGTGAGATGGCACTGAGCTTTGCTAAATGAGTTTTGAACCCTAAAAAATAAATGGAAGTGCCCCAAATTTCAATTTTAGTAGTGTAGTCTAAAATAGTAAGTTTTTAAAAATAGTAATTCCTCAAATTCTGTATTATTGTAAATTGTGGAAGTCAAACCACTTAATCTCCCTCGAGATTGGTGACCTTCCACATCCTCTTCATACCTTCAAACCATGTATAAATAAAGATGTAACCTAAAATGAAAATCAGACATCTCTTCTCAGAGATAGGCATATGTTTGGGTCTGCAAATTTGATGAATAAAATATCTCTTCTCAAAGATAACATTATTGTTATTGTGTTTTTTTTGTTTTTTGAATTATCTTTCGACCAAAGATTTTGAGTTTTGGATTAGTGGTATCAAAGCAGTTTGTCTTTAGAGTGTATGATCCCGAGGATGAGGATAGATTACAAGAAGCTTGGGTGAAAAATAGAACCAGCAGACTATCCACCTATTTGCTCCAAAATACTTTAAATGGTGGACAACACCAAAACATCTGATCCTTTTAAGGAAATGGTGAATGAATCCCTTCATAAATAGCAAGTGCAGATGCTATAACAATTCACCCAAATTCTCTAATAAATTTTGATGGGAAATTTTGGCTCCTCATCTGCAACCCCACATCTTTTCAGTGCCCCAACACCTTTCAAATTTTAGGTGAATTTTGATATCCCTACATTTGAAGGCAAAATTAATGCTGATGCAGTAGAAAATTAGTTGGATCAATTATCATTTTATTTTTTTGTAAATAAATTCACCGATAAAGAGAAGATCACTTTTGGTCTTTTGAAAGCATCATTGCTTGTCAAAATTTGGTGAAAAGTGTACAAAAAGAGATTCAGTATGGATGATATTAGCCTTGAGGTAGAACCTATCTGAGATGATTTCATAGAGCTGTAAAGGAAGAATACTACCCCATTGGAGCATATGACGATCTATAGATAGAGTGGCAACAACTTCACCAAGGTAAGGAATAGTCTATTCAAGATTACATTGACATTTTTAATTCTCTATCTATGAGATTAGGCATCCAAAAAAGTGAGAAACACAAGGTTCTAAAATATTGTGGCAAACTACAATGGTACATATGGAGAGAAATAGAACTCTTCAATTTGGAAACCCTCGATGAGGTGCACAAGTTTGCAGTGAAGATTGAGCAGAAGCATGGAAGAATGAATACAAAGAGTCAGCCTTTCAAATGAAAAAATGACAAAGAAAGTCAAACACAAGGCCAAAATTGGAAGTAAAAGGAAGGAAAGACTGGGAAGTGATGTGATTATCACAAATTTGGAACTCACTCTAAAGAAGAATGTCGAGCCATCAAGTCCCTACTTTTTGAGTCACAACCCTCAACATCTACTGCTCTACCTCATACACAATCTGTAGTTGAAGAATATGAAGAAGAGATTATAGTTGTTGAGATTGATGCCATCATTTATTCATCACAAACCCATGAGGAGAGGCTAGATGACAAGGAAAGGTTGTTTCATTCTAAGTTATGGGTGAAAGATAAGCCTTTGTATTTCATTCTTGATAGTGGGAGTCAAAAGAACTTAATTTATGCTAATGTTGTGAAAAACCTAAATTTGTCTATAAAGCCTCACCCAAAGCCATACAGTATTGGATGGTTGAATCCAGGGAGAAACCTCCATGTCACCCACCAATGTCTTCTCTCATATGCAATAAAACCTTTCCAAGATGAGGTCTTATGTCATGTGGTCAATCTAGATGTTTGCGATGTGCTCTTTGGTCAGCCATTCATGTATGATCGACATGGCATCTATGAATCAAGAACTTGAAGGATCACTCTCACTCTTGGAACACAGTGTTATAGGGTACCAAAGGTACCACCTTCTACATCTATCTCCTTGATTAGTGCCAAGAAATTTGTTCTCATGGTGGTCAAGCCATAGGAATCCAAAAGGGCTGATGTTGTAGCCCTAACTACACAAACAACACAACAATAGAAGATAAAAGATAACAAGCTAAAGAAGTTTATAGCCTTCCATCCATAGATTAATGGTTAGATAGAAATGGTGAACAATCAGGCCCTACACATCTCCATAAAGTACAACTCCACAAAGCGCAATCCATTCCAAGTATGCATTAGGAATTAAATCAAAACATAACTGCCACATTTGATGACAAATCTTGATGCAATGGGGACCATTTCTTGTCAAGGAGGGAGGAATGATCTGAAAAACATTTCACATGACAATTCGGGTGATGGTTTTACTCCAATTGGTGACAGAACTTTTGGGAACCATAACTTTTGCACCATAGCTCTGTTTGACTCCCCGTTTGAACCGTTGAAAAGATAAGAATGAGGGGAACATCATGAGATGGCATAGATATTTGATTAGTGTGTTTTTACCTTTTAAAAATAAATGGAAGTGCCATAAATTTTAATTTTAGTAGTGCATTCTAAAATCAGTAAGTTTCTAAAAATAGTAATTCCTTAAATTTTGTATTGTTGTAAATCATGGAAGTCGAACCACTTAATCTCCCTTGATATTGGTGACATTCTACATCCTCCTCATACCTTAAAACATGTATAAATGAAGATGTAACTTGAAATGGAAATCATACATCTCTTCTCAAAGATAGACATATGCTTGGGTCTACAAATTTGATGAATAAAACATCTCTTCTCAGAGATAGCATTATTGTTATTGTTTTTTTCTTATTTCTTGAATTATATTTCAACCAAAACTTTTGAGTTTTGGATCATAAAACTTTGTGAAATATAAAAATCTTTGGAATCATCTCGATGATGAAATCACAATAGTATATATTTATTTCAATCCTAATTTTTGATATTTTTTGACTTTTTAAGGTTTCTTGTGCCCTTGTGCAATATAGTAGTCATTAGATTCATCTTAGCAAGATAATTGAAATAATATAATTATATAGTAACCTTATGTTTAAGCTTTAAACCCTAAAATATTTACATGGCTAGTTTGCACACTAAGGACTAAGATGAGTTCTAACACTGATAAAAATGTCTAATAAAGAATAAATGGAGTCCAAAATAAGATTCAATGGATCTTCCATTTTAGGGTTGTCTATGATAGATCATAGAGTCAGCCATATTGATTACAATGTGTAAAACATACATTCTATAATGGCCAATAAAGGAGATTTGGATAAAATAAATCAATGACTAAATGAGATCGAGAAAATATTCAATCATTATTTTCCTTGAAATATAATTTACAACACCAACCTCATTTCACCATTACAAACCCAACTAGGGTAGATCTTCTACTTATCTCTTTATAAATCTAAATATATCACAACCCTTGTCCTCAGCTAGTTTAATTCAAGTACTTCGAAAATATTTCCCAAAGTGAACATGCATAAGTGTGATGGAAAAGATTTGGTCACCTAGATTAGATTTGTTTTTTTTAAATTTACATCAAATCCCATGTGGACAAAAGATCACAATGGCATCCTTGTACTTGGAACCTAATAAATTCATTTGGTATCAATAGTTTTATGCTCAAAATAAGAAGAAGATAGTAAATGTCACTTGGTCTATTTTTTCTAAAGAATTGCATATGCACTAATGTAATAATTTGACAAATAATTATTTTAGCCAGTTAGAAAAATCATGTCAACTAAGACCAGTTAGGTATTATATTTAGTAATTCACAAATCTATCCTTGTGTGTGGTGATGATCACATATAAGAACTTGAATGGCCTATTTCTTACGGAACTCAAGTATTGCATTCAACATGAGGTACACATGTTCAACCCACTTACTATATCTAATTCTATTATCATTACCCATAAGGCAAAGTAAATATTATGGACAAAAAAAATATGGGCCTTCACAAGAATTAGAGATCAAATCACTCCAAAATTGTCAATCCCTCAATTTATTACATTGAAGGTGTTAATGAATGTTGACCCTAGATTTTGGCTATAATAACTAAGTCCAAGAGCATGCCCACTACATATGAAGGTAGAGACTAGTGCCAGTAGTCCAAGGGAGTGGAGAGTAGAGTGCACATACCTATGAATTTCATACATGCATACCCAATAGCGATTTCCAAAAAGACAAGCACTAGCAAAAAAAAACTAAGTCCACATGCACATACGATAAAATAATAAGATTAAGACATTCAAGACTGCATAAATCATGAATTATTATGGAAATCATAGGGATAAGTGGCATAAGTCATGACTAACAACTTGATTGTAAGAGGTAGTTGATAAGTTGTGGAAGACGATGTGGTAGCTGCTGACTTGTAGCAAAGAACCACATTAACTGTCAAGTGGATGACAAAGACATTAACAATTGACTAATGGAATTTGAGCTACTAAGTGATGTGCAAGGCTATTAAAACACCTATATAATGTAGAGACTTGAAGAGGAAAAGATAGGGGTTGGAGAACATAACAAAGTGCTACCAAAATGCAAATAGAGTTTTGAGCAAGGAGAGGGATAGTTAGAATGGTTATGATATTGTTAAGTGCCTTTGAGCACATTGTAACCTTGATGTATTAAGCAATGAACAATGTTAATGATTGAACTTATATCTTTGGACTTCTGTTAGTATACTAAAGACTTTTTTTATTGTTGATATGGTTGTTTATCTTTATTCATGGCCACAAATTACTGATTAGTATGATCAAACTAATGTTGTTATTATGCACAACGAAGTCTTATGTATTGGATAGAAGAGTTCTTGGATAAATTAGTATGTTTGGCTTACTAAAGTGATGAATATTTATGAAAAAATGGTATGCTTATGCCTTGGTCTATATGTATATATGTATGTTTCCATGTTAACATAGAGTAAGTTCTCAAAACTCATGAACATGCAAAGTAATGTGTGTTGGACAATGGGAGTGTTACCATTGCTAACTAACCTTGACCCATCAGGATTCCCTCTCTTTGAAACTTGGTTGAGCACATGGATCCAAACTCATGTGATGTGATAGTGCAGAGGGTAGAAATGTTAAGTGTTAGAATATATGAAAGGACTAGCGTGTGAGTGACCCTAGACTAGCCAACATTTTAGTTTCATTTTTGAGACATGTAATATGGTAAGGAGGGATGATATAATAGATTTCCTTGGAAAATATTGAGCATTGGTTGGATTAGTTAAAGGAAATGTTTGCAACAAACGATCCTAGTCATGAAAGTCAAGAGATAAGGGAGTGGGTGGAAGATAAACTACACAATGAACTTTATGAGGTGTTTTTATGCAATCTTCCAATGCATCTACATGCATGGATTGTAGTGTGTGTTATAAATATAAGCATGAATTTTAGATGGAAATCCTCTTATATAGAATAACATGTGGAATACCTAAAGAATCTGGACATAGTGTGGACCAAATTTGTTGACATTTGGTGGCATGTAACATTGAATATTACATACTAGAGTTTGTTGTATCTATGCATTCTTATCTAGAGGAGTCCAAATATCATTTATTCTAATAATTTATAGGTTCATACCTAATGTAGTTACCATTACATATCAAGAATTTGATGGTAGATAGTGACAAAGAATTTGCTAATGGATGGTTAAACTTCTACACATGTGAGCAATGTGGATGGTATAAGCTAGAAAGGGCATGGTATTTGTAAAGTAGTAAGGCAAAAGAGTTTTCAACATAGAGGAACCAAGTGAGCATGAGATTTTAAGGTACAAGTATGAGGAAGCTCAATGTAAAGTGATGGCCAAAAAGGACCCTAGGAAGAGGGGGGATTCTAACTCAAAATATGTTATGAGGACCCATGAAGATCAAGAATGGAATGAGGAAGAATCTTACACAAAGAATGTGTGCTTTGATGATGACAAAATGCACACTAGTGAGCAAGAGTGAGTTCTAGAGGAAGAAGTTGAAGTGTCTAAGGTAGAAGACATAACTACTAAGGAAGAGTCCATTTCCTATATACTTAAAACATGTGCTTGAGATATTCACTTGCAAAAAAAAGGATTCAATTGAGACATTATACATGTTTCATATATAAGAGACTTTATAGCATAAGGAGGTGAAGTAAGTGTGTTGAAATAACTTATTCCTTACAAACTGATCATATTGGTGATCACACAACCTATAATAACTTTATGACCAATAATTTTTGGTATGCCACCATCAGGAGGGGGTCCAACCCTAAAAAAATTAATATAATAAGAAGTAGAATAATAGGAGTTGGAGGCTAATAAACTAGTCAAATAGTAGGATGGACTCATAGTACCACCTACTATGGGAGTTGGTGGAGATGCACCATATATAGAAGGAATGTTAAGTTCCTATGGAAGAAACTAAAGTTTGAGCATACCCATACAACACATACCTCAAGTGTTCACTAATAACATACTTACTCTCTAGGTATTTTATGAAATTTCCTTGAGTCTACTTGAGTATTGAGGAGTGGAGAATGTCATAGAGCATGTCCACAAGTGTGAGCTTAAATGGTGTACTAAGGGATTCACTTTGTCATATCGCAAGACAAGTCATTTTTCCAAATCCTTGTTAGAGTCTACCCACATTTGGTATCAAAAGCTTGATCTAATTCAAGCCATTATGGACTATGACCTCCTGAAGGTAGCCTTCTTGAAGGAATTTGGTATTCTTGAGTTTTAGTAGCAGAGTATTGTTACTCTAATTGAAATTAAGTAGGATATAATCAAGAGAATTTACATGTATTATGCTCAATTTAAAACCTTAGTGTCCAAGATCTCATTTTATATTCACTCGGTGCATCATGCATAATGGTTTATTGGGAGGCTACTCACACCTTTTTGACATGCCCTATCTATGAAGATGTTCATCGAGCCTCAAGAGGACCTAGAGGTAGATTTGAGAGCTAAAGTCATTAGACACACAAATATTTGATTCATTCCATTCATGGAGATGTAGATCACCTCAAATATTTCCCATCTCTATAAACTCATTGCCAACTAGATACTCGAAGTGGAATTTGGTGCATAAATTTTGAGGTAAAAGGGCATAACAAAAATAATTACTTAAGGTATAGTGTGTGTGCCTTATTTAATTCATGTGATATTTAATATGAAGGGCATGACATGTGAAAATTCCCCTTAATTCAATGTGTAACTCATACAAATTTATCCCTATACTACAAGATTTATGATGCCTCTACCCATATCACCAAAGACTATAGGTTGATCAATGAGATGTATGAGGAAAGAGAGTGATGTGCATGACAGGCCATTGCAGGGCCATCTAACCATAAATATGGTGGTTATGGATAATAATGAGCATATAAACACCATAACGGTGGAGGACATGAAGGTGGAAGGTTTCCCCTATGTACTTGTTATAAGTGCAAATCAATAGATCACTATCAACATGATTTCCCTACATACCCTACTTATGGATATTATTGACGTGACCATAACATCGAAGAGTTCCAAAATTTATATGCCAAGATCACACATAAGGAAAGCATTGATAAGGGCATTGGCATGATCAGGCTTGAATGCAACTCAAAAATATGGGTTTTAAAGACCTAGACTAATAAGAATGGTAGGCCTAAGGTGTTGGTAACTGTTTATAGAATATTTTAAAAACTTTATCATTTACTAATGTTGTCTCTCTTACAACAACCTATTGAGTTTTAATATCTTTGAATGTACAACCTAAAGGGTACACCAAGAAATGGGTGGGCAAACTGATGGTGCTTTGTGAGAGATAGTTGTTTATCTATCATACTTATATCCACTACACTTCTCCCAAACTTAATCTCCTAAGAAATATTCTTCCTAATATCCCCTAATTAAATTAAGACCTATATTTTATGACTATATCAACCTGGGTTGATGTATCATTTTTCACTTCTTCTTGCCAAAATTCAAACTAGGTTAGTCTAGGTTGATGTAGTCCAAAGGTTACGATGCATACTTGGTAATGAAGCCAGCCCTTGCTGACCTAGTTCAAGGTTAAATGGTAAATTTTAAACTATGTTGAGGTGGGTTGATATTGTCAAATAAAATTCTAGAAAGGGTTAAGATCATCTATCACTATAAATACAAGTCCCATTTCAATCCAATGGAGAGGAACATTCATTTTCACACTATTATTGGTCACAATTCTACTTAAGTCTACATTTAGAGATACCATTGATTATATTTTTCCTTGGAGGGAAAATTTTATCTTTTGGAGTCTTGGATGCAATAGGAGGAGTCATTTTAGCCTAGATCTTGATTCAACCATTGTGATCTTTACAATCACAACAATATCTTGAAAAGCACCATTGTCCAAGGGGAGAGATTGAGGCTCAATAAGTTTATTCAAGGTAAGTATTTAAACCCTATATTTTTCATTTGATAGATAGATATTGCATAATTAGTAGCTTGAATGTATAACTCCTTATTTTAATATCCTATACACTTAGTGTGGCTATATGATTTTTTAAACTTGCCATTTCCCACTCTAGGTAACCTAGGCCCCCATTTTCCTACTATGGTTCCTTACCCTTTTAGTTAATCATCCCCTTTTATTTTTATTTTTAGCTTGGAAATATTAGATTAATATTAGAAGACCTAGTTAGGTTTATTCCATTATATTTATTTCCTAGAGGCTTTGGGACCTTCTCCATTGATTTTTTTAATAAGTGTTCCTCTAATTAGGTTTACCAAATCTAATTGGTCATGCCCTTAAATAACTAAGTACTAATGAGATCAATTTGATTTACCTTATTTGAGTCTAGATATGTTATATATGATAAGTCGTAGGTTAATCCTAGATTGTTGCATACATTCTGGTGAACCTGGCATGAACTAACCATTGCCTTTTCTCTTTCAACAAACTATATCAGCATAGGTCGATACAATTTTATTTATATGTATTTTTTAGTAGACTACATCCACATAGGTCGATCCAGTCTAACTTTTGTGTATTTTTAAGAAAATTATTTTAGCATAAGATAATAATTTTTAATTCTCTGTGTTCTTTTTCATTAGACTACATCAACTTAGGTCAATATGGTTTAATTACTATATTTATTTTTTCAATCAACAAACTATATCAGCCAAATTCGATCTAGTTTTATTTATCTACTTTATTTTTTAGTATTTTTACAAACTATACCAATTCAAGTAGATCCAATCTAATTTTGTGGATTTTCTAGGAAACTACATTGACACAAGTTGATACAATGTTAATTATGTGTTTCTAATAAGCTACTCTGACACAAGATGATCTAGTTATACTCAAATCTACATTATTTTTATCTAACCAACTACATCGACTGAGGTTGATCGATTGAGGTTGATCTAGTTCTAGATTATAGGTAATCTTCTATGAGAATATATCGATCCAATCACTCAAAATGATGATCTAGATAATTCCCATATCTTCAAAAACTTGAATGACAATACCATTTATACTCCTAACATAAATGGTACTTTATCCAAACTTTCCTACTCCACCATTAGAGTAATTGATAATAAGATTGGAAACTCCCTTTAAGGAATCCTCTTATCACTAATATTAGGAACACTTTCCCTGCCAATATAGGGACTCCACCCCCTCTTAATAATCAAAATCTATCTATCAATACAACTCAAATTCTTACACAAATTATCCAAGAAATGAATGTTATGCAAACAACTAACAACTCTCAAATGCTCTAAATGCAAAATCATATATTACAAGTGGCAAGTCAACCTCCCATCATCTTGCCTCAACATAATCAGAGATTTCTTCTCTCCTCTTTGAGATTGCAATGAGAACATCATTCCCCAACCCATTATGCATATAAAAATGCTTCAACAAATTCAAAATGAACCTTTAGCTCCCTTTAATGTAGCTATAGATATTGGAAACATTTATCCAACTATTACATATGATGGGACTAAGGATCCAACCATTTTTATTAAATATTTTGGTAATCTTTACAAGGAATGGGTCCAAACTAATACCTTCGCTACCACTAAACTTATTGTCAAAATATTTATGGGATATGTTCTATAATTGTATAACAAAATCCCTCAGCATTTCATTTTACAACTAGAGGATTTATTCAATGCTCTAGTTAAGGAATTTCAACACATTTATATTCTTAAACATAGCTCTAACTATTTCATTAATGCTAAGCAATTACTTAATGAATCTATTCATACATTTATCAAAAGATGCAAATAATTATATCATAAAGCAAATCATAACATGAGTGATGATAATATTTTCAAACTCTTCATCACTACCCTTAAACCTTCTCTTCAATATAAGGTTTGGATTTTCTCTCCCCAAACTCTTGAAGATGCTTTTGATGAGGACAAAAGACAAGATTTTATCATGACTCAATTTGAACCTTCTCATAGTCTCATCCAAGATTCTTTCCAAACTTCAATTAATGCAATCACTATTACCAATTTTAAATCTAAGCCTCTTCAAACCAAAATAGGAGCAAACTAATTAGATATTCAAAATCACTCTCACCCACCCTTGAACATGTCAAAAATGAGGAAGTTCTTACCTCCATCCAAACCTTTCATTTAAACTACCAACACTCCTCCCTCATGGTATGATCCTAAAAAATTTTGTTGGTTCCATGCCAATGTTGGTCATTCTCATGAAACATGTCATGATTTTACAAAATTTGTAGTTTTCTTCATGTCAGGAGATGATTTCAGTCATGATTCTATGATCAAGACTCATCATACTGATATCTTAAAGCTTTTTAAAAGAAAAAATTCCAAATATACCAATCAAAAATCTTAAAAATTCTTTTTTGATCCCAATACACAACATCTAAATGAAAAATTTTGTGTTATTGATGCTAACTATGATCAATAGTATACAAATTCTCAGTATGTGAATGTAGCTAAAGTCAATTATAGTTGCAAGGCCACTAAAAAATGTCCTATCATAGAACCTAAGAAGCCCTCCACCAAGGAAAAAAATATTAAATATACTACATCTACTCCTCTACCATCTTCAAAACCAACCACTAGTGATGAGTCATCCCCACACATGGAACCTCAACCTAGTTCTTCCATTCCTACATAAAACACCATTTCTACTCCACATAAACCTCATGCTAATTCCTCTTCCAAACCTCATTGGAATTTTTTGGATTAACTTAACTCTATGCCTTATAAAATTCAACTCTTGGAATTAGTCAAAACTTATCCCTATCATTACAAGTTCCTTATGCAATAACTACAAGACATTGAATAACCTTCATATAATGATTTTGAGATACACAATTTATCTTCTGATGGTATCCCACTCACAAATGTTCATACTATTGAAATTATTTCTTCTTCCACAAACCCACCATATAATTCCCTGAAGATTATGTGATTAATGATGAAATTATTTTTTGAGTTGATGATCCACCACTCTTTTATTAAAATTGGATAATTATAAAATTCTTAGTATTTGAAGGATGAGACATTAATGTTATCTCTCTTTGGCTCATCCAAAAAATTAGATACTCCAAAGAAAAACTTAAACAAACTCTCCTTACTTATCATTGTTATGCCCTTAACCTTTATCATGTCTTGGGATGTGTGGTCGACTTGTGGCTTACATACCTCTTTTATATTCTTGTTAAATTTCTCTATGTGTTTTGTTAGGTCAACCTATGGAATAACCATGGCTAAGTAGACTATATAAAGGAGGTAGTGGTTAGTCTTTGAGGATCAAGTTAAGTATTTTGCTCTTAGTGCATTGTTGTGGAGGTTGCCACCCTCAAAGTGGCTTTGTTATATTATCCAATATTCTGATCTATTGTCAATTATTGCTATGTGATCTCTCATATTTACTTATTCTATGCAATATAAAATCATTCTATGTGAACATCTAAGTAATTTCATTACAAGTGGTATCAAATCTTTGATTTGGGAAAGTTTCCTACAGTGTTATTTTTTTAGATCTGGTGAGGTGTGACTTCTAAGAGGGGAATAAGCAAAAAAACATAACTTATAATCTAGGAAGAATTATTTTTTTCTCAGTGCAGTATTGTTTGAAACATTTTTTTGAAAAAAATTATTAAAAAAAAGTCTAGAATTTTTTTCGCCTTGCACAATTGTAGTCGTTGGATTCGTCTTGATGGGATAATCGTAACGGTATATTTATTTGGTACACTTTTTTGTGCCAATTTTTTTTACCCTAGTGTGTAAACGTAGTCATTATATTCTTCTTGATGAGGTGATCATAATGATACCATCCCTTAGCATACTTTTTTGGGGCAAAAACCCTCCTAGGGTTTGTATATGGCTAATCCTTCTACATAGGGATGAAAGGGGGGCAAGAAACTCCTAAGACTCCTTCTGTCAATGACATGGAATTTGGAACTTCAAATCCATTGATTTCTCAACTTCAAATTGACATAAAGGGCTTGGTGTAGTATGATGACTTTGTTACAATTCAAACTGATGTTTTAGGGATGCACGAAGAGAATAATGAGGTTCACAAACAATTGAATAAGATCACTGCTTCATTGGCTACTCTTTCATCTTAGTTACAGTCAAATGACCCTCTACTTCATCATTTGGGTCCTCCTCTCAACACTAAGAACTCTAATTCTGGTATGAAATTGATGTTTCCCAAAGTGGACATGCACAAGTTTGATGGTAAGGATCCTCTCACTTAGATTACCCAACTTGAGAATTTATTTGATCTGCATCAAACTCCTAGTTCTCATAAGGTGATAGTGGTGTCTCTATATCTAGAACCTGAGCAATTTATTTGGTATCACTAATTATGTGCTCAAAAGAAAAATAATGGTGCTCATATTACATATTCTATTTTCACTGATGAGTTATTAGCTCATTATTGGAATACTGTCTTTGAGAACTAATTTAGCTAGTTATCCAAACTACAAAAAATGGGAATTGTGAAGGATTATATTCATCAGTTTTAGAATCTATCCTTATGGGTGGAAGACATCACTAAGGAAAATTTGACTGGTTTTTTTTTGGGTGGTCTCAAAGATAGCATCCAATTGGAGGTTTGAATGTTTAACCCAACATATGTATTATAAGCTATCCCATAGGCACATATGGTAGAGGAAAAAAAGATGGTTAAATAAAAAACCTTCACTACTAGTAGTCATGATCACACCTTTCCAACACCATCATATCCTCAACCCACTAGACTAACACCTCAATAAATTGAGAAGAAGCAAGACAAAGGTTTGTGTTATGGTTGTGATAGAAAATGGAGCAAAGACCATCATTATGTTGAAAAGAAGTTGTTTTAAATCAAAGGTGCCAATAAGGATGACAATAATGAGGAAGCACTTGGTGAGGATGAAGAAGGTCCTAAGGAAGAATCTAAAGACTCTTAGCCTACTATTTTTTTTCATACCCTTTCAGGTATTAATACTCCCTAAACTCTTAAGGTGGTGGGTTTCTTAAAAAAATAGAAGGTCACTATTTTGATTGATTTTGAGAGCACACACAACTTTATCAATAATAAGTTGGCTACTCACTTGAACTATTTCATTTATCCCACTCCAAAATTTTAGGTCATGATTACAGATGGTGATACTATTAAATACTCAAAAAAATGCCATAGCATTAAGCTAGCCATGGGAGACTACTTGTTGGATTCTCCTATGTTTGTTATTCCTATGGGGAGAGCTGAAATTGTTCTGGGAGTACAATGGCTCACTAATTTGGTCACTATTGAGATGAATTTCCAAGAATTATTCATGTATTTTCATTTTAAGGGAAGGACATTTTAGCTAAGGGGATTAAGGGTTAAATCTCCACAACTTGTTAGCTCCCATCAAATGACAAAGATTATCTGAAAGGGTGTTAAAAGATTTGTAGCTTGCTTGTTTTCCATGGAAGTTAATCCAACTCAGCCATCTACACCTCCGGATCTGTAACAAGTGATTGATGCCCATTAGATTGTTTTAGGTGACATACAGAAAGGACTTCCACCTAATCACACACATGATCATGCTATCAAACTTATTTCTAGTAGTACACCACCCAACATCAAGCCATACATGTATCCCTATGCCCATAAAAGTGAAATTTAAAAATGGTACAGGAAATGTTGGATGCAAGAATCATTCACCATATCCAAAGTGAATATTCTTCACTAATTGTCATGGTGCAAAAGAAAGATGACACTTGGAGGATGTGCCTTGACTATAGGGAACTCAACAAGTACACTATCAAAGATAAGTTTCCTATTCCTATCATTGATGATTTGTTAGATGAATTAAATGGTGATTATTATTTTACCAAGTTAGATCTATGTTATGAATATCATCAAATCTAGATTTGTGATGAAAACATACCCAAAACTACTTTCAAAACTCATGAGGGCCATTATGAGTTTTTGGTTATGCCTTTTGGGCTAAAAAATACACCATATACCTTTTAGAGTTTGATGAATACTATTTTTAGGCCATTTTTGAGGAAATTTGTTTGGTATTTTTTGATGATATCCCCATTTACAATAAAAATTAGGAAGACCATTTGCACCATGTGAAACAAGTACTCTCAATTTTGGAACAATATCAGTTGTATGTCAAACCTTCCAAATGTACTTTTGGAGCTTGTGAGGTTGAGTATTTGGATCATCTAGTTTCACATACAGGAGTAAAAGTAGATCCTAATAAAATACAAGAAAAGGTAGGACTAACTGATTCCTACAACACTCAAGCAACTAAGGGGATTTCTAGGGCTAACTAGTTACTATCGTAGGTTTGTCAAAAATTATGGTAGCATTACAGCTTCACTCACATATTTTTTGAATAAAGACTCCTTTTAGTGGATTGATATAGCTACTAGGGCATTTGAATAATTGAAATTGGTGATGTGCACCACTCTAGTGTTAGATACTCCTAATTTTTCCAAAACTTTTATGGTTGAATGTGATGCAGTTGGGTATGGTATGGGTGTGGTACTCATGCAAGATGGTAGACCACTTACATTTGAAAGTCATCAAATGAAGGGTAAAAATTCACAAAAGCCCATTTATGAGAAGGAAATGATGGCTATTTTACATGTAGTCAAACAATGGAGGCCTTATTTGATGGGTTATCACTTTCAAATAAAGACTGATCATGATAGTCTCAAATATTTTTTAGAACAAAGGTTATCATATGAAGAATAATAGAAATGGGTAACTAGGATGTTAGTCTATGATTTTGAAATAGTTTATAAGAAAGGCAAGTACAATGTAGTGGTAGATGCATGGTCTATGAAGGATGAATCAATTGAGGCCTTGCTATATGCTATGACCATTTTTTGGGTAGATTGGCTACAGAAAGCATGATCAGAATGGGACAAGGATAATACTACCCATGATTTGATTTAGAATCTTCAGCAAGGTTTGGGTGGATTTGAAAAATTCACATGGAAGGGTGATGGATTATGGTATAAAGATATATTATACATATGTAAGAATTCTCTTCTTAAACAAAAAATCCTTCAAAAACTTCATGCAACTCCAATTGGGGGTCATTCAAGATTTTTAAAAACCTATCATCTAATCAGGTAGGATTTTTTTGGGAAGGACTCAAGGGGGATGTCCAAAAATGTGTGGCTGATTGTATGATATATCAATAAAATAAAGGAAAAACCATGAAAACCCTAGGTCTTTTGGAGTCTTTATCCATCCTGAGCCAACATTGGGAAGATGTGTTTATAGATTTCATTACAGGGTTACCAAGATCTGATGGTCAAAATGTTATCATGGTTGTGATAGATCATATTAGTAAGTATTCTCATTTCTATTCTTTATCACAACCATTTGTTACTAGTATAGTAGCTTCTTATTTTTTCAATACAGTTCAGAAATTTCATGGTACCCCTAAGATCATTGTCAGTGATCAAGATCCCATCTTCACTAGTAATTTTTGGATTGAGTTATTTGCATGTTTGGGCACCTAGTTGGCTCATAGTTCATCCTATCATCCTCAATCTAATCGATTAAATGATGTAGTCAAAAAATGCCTAGAAAGATATCTCCATTGTTTTGTTTTTGATAAATAAGATAAATGGGTTCATTGGTTTCCACTTACCTAATGGTGGTATAATACTTCTATTCATAGTTCTTTCAAAATGTCTCCTTTTCTAGCTCTATATGGATACCACCCACCTTCCATTACTTCAACCTTGAAGGTTCATCCTAAGGTTCATGTAGTTGAAGAACATATTCACCATTAATAGGCGGTCCTTTCCAGTTTGCATGAAAATTTAGCCATGGCCCAGAATCACATAAAACAATAGGCAGATCAACATAAGAGTGAGAGGTACTTTGACATTGGTGATTGGGTTTTTGTTTGATTACAGTCATATAAGTAGATGTCCTTAAAGTAATAGAAAAAGGATAATAAGTTGTCCCCTAAGTATTATGGGCCTGATCAAATCTTGTATAAAATTGGTAATGTGGCCTACAAGTTAGAGTTTCCTTCTTCCACTTGCATACATCTAGTATTTCATGTATCATTCCTGAAGAAAGTCATTGGACACAAAGTGGTTACCCAAACTGAGTTACCAAAATTGGATGAGGAAGGAAGAGTTATTCTTGATCTTGAGGTGATCCTTCAAATGTGCACCAAGTAGTTACGGTCTTGAGTGATTAAGGAGTACCTGATCAAATGGAAGAATCTACCCTATGAAGATGCTACTTAGGAGGATGCATCCTTTGTGCAACAACATTTAGAGTTAACTCAATGTTAAGGACAACATTTTTTTGAAGGGGAGGGGCATTCTACGCCCTTAACCTTTAGCATTTCTTGAGATATTTGTGACTGACTTGTGGCTTACACACCTTTTTTATATTCTTGTTACATTTCTATATGTTCTTAGTTAGGTCGGTCTATAGAATAACCATGGCTAAGTAGACTATATATAGGAGGTAGTGGTTAGTATTTAAGGATCAAGTTAAGTATTTTTATCTTAGCACATTATTGTGGAGGTTTCCACCTAAAAGTGGATTTTCTATATTATCTAGTGTTCTTCTCTGCTATCAATTATTTCTATGTGATATCTCATATTTGCTTATTCTATGCAATATAAAATCATTCTATGTGAACATCTAAGTAATTTTATTACAGTCATGGATTTGATAAAACCAACCAAAAACTACTTGGTTGTATTTGGTTTCCCATTATAATTGGACCCAAAATAATTAAAACAAAGCTTATGGTCCTTGATCTTCCTTTATCCTATAACATGATTTTAGGATGTCTATGGATTCATCATATGAGAGCTATTGCATCTTCTGGTAGCCAATGTATCAAATTTATCCATAATGGCAAACATTATAAACATAAAACAAATCCAAACCATTGGAACATCCAAATACCAAATCCTAAATATTAGCACCACATTCTTATAATTACTCATATTAATAGTCCTCATCTGCCTAAATTCATCAACATGCATTCTAATTTACATGTCACTCTTATAGACTCTGATGATGAACCCAATGAGTCACAAACCATTTTTAATACCAAACATTTGTAATACCACTCGATTACCTCCCTATATAGAAAAATTTATCCCTCCTCTGCTTCCATGAGATCACACCATTCCTTTAATTGATGATATTTCTAACAGTCCTCCCCCATGCAACACATTAAATCTCTTACACAAAATATGATTTCACTTGTAATGAATATGGAGTAGAAAAAACATTTAAATATTTTTTAGCCATGTCCCCTTGCACTTTTAGTAATATAGGCATATCCACCATTGATATCCCTATTGAAACTAATACATGTACTATTTATCCATCTTATGATGATGCTTATGTTATGGCCCAAGCCCAATCACAAGACTTGGATGTAATGCATTATCAAAGACCTTAGCTAAAATATGTGCCTTCAAGTATGATGTTTATGCCATTCATATATCATTTGATATTTAATATGAACTAGAAGGTTATGTACCCCCTACCAATCCACCCTTAAAAGATACTTTATGGGTCATCCAAGAAATATTTATACGTAAAAAATCTGATGGTATTGATCGACTCAATACTATTTAACCCACTTTCTTAGATATAAAAACTATTTACCAACTTGATAATGTTCACACTATTTGTCATCTCTTTGATAGTGTCGACCAACCTAACTTGTTTGAATCATTAGTTTCCAACTACATCAACCATATCCAATACTTAGATAATACAATTCTTTTTTATTCATCAATTGTAGTAGCCTCTTATTTATTAATTTTATATAATTAATCTGGTTCTTCTAATTTATCAACCCATATAATTTTTACCCAACACCATTATATCTAACTATAAAAATCAACCTGATATAGTCAACTTAAAATCTCTACCTTCTAATCGACATCCTAACATTACCTTATAGGTTAATGCTGCTTCCATCAAACAAATACATTCTGAGTTTTAACAACCAAGGCAGTCAAAATATATATCTTGAAGTAGATGTAAAATTCTATGGACCTCTACCTACACTTCCTAGTGATGAAATTATATTATAATTACTCCATGTTTGCAAGCCTCAACTTCCATGCCAACATCACAAGCTTGACCATTTTAAAAAAAAGTTCCTTGTTTCAATAATTTTATTGCTAGTATTGATCCCAAAATGCATTTTGTATCCAAGCTTCCTCTATCTCCATATCATTTCCAAGATGGAAATGTCATGATTATTAAATAAATTATTGAAATTAATTATGGTACCATGGATACTCCTTGAACTATTATTGTATCTAAATAACTTTGTCCTGAAGAATGGATAACTATAGTCTCTTCTTTGACAAATATCATGAAGCTTTTACTTGGTCATATGAGGACATGCCTAGTATTGATTCTAGTATTGTGGTTTATAACATCATCACCTATCATGATGTACAAACTATATGTTAAAGTAATGGAAATCCCTTCTTGATATTTATACCCTATCTCAGAAATAAATCATCAAGTTTTTAGATGCTAAATTATTCAAACCTATAGATTACTTAGAATGGGTTTCCAATATTATTCTTATTTACATTAAAGTCACCATGGTTATTTTCATATGCATAAAATTTCATAATCTTAACTTAACATGTCCCAAAGATAAATTTCCTTTACCATCAACCAATGCCATTGTTGAGTCTAGTGCTAGCTATGACATGCTATCTCTCATGAATGGTTTTTGGGCTATAACCAAATTCATATCACTCTTGAATATCACCATAAAAATACTTTCACCACTAAATGGAGAACTTTTTGTTATGTTAAAATGCCCTTCAGTCTCAAAAAATGCTAGAGCTAATTATCACTATGCAATGACTCATATGTTTCATGAAATCATTCATAAAATAGTTGAAACTTATGTAGATGATCTTATTGATAAATCAAGGCATTATTCATATCATATTTTTAACCTTGAGATGGCTTACCACATCTATTCATTAAATTAACTCCTTAAGAAGGGTATTGCTCTTAGATGGATTGATGCTTGTCAAAAATATTTTAACATGAATGAATCATTAATTCATCCTCTTACTCTTCAACCACCTTCCAATTATTTATTACTCATATTGTAAACTTCATCTATCCCTATATTAGTTGGGCCATGCTCACTCAATATGATGAAAGAGGCTGAGAATATGTAATATATTACATCAGTTGGGATTTAATAGATTATGAATCATGTTACAAAAAATTCTAATGTGATTTCCTTGCTATCTATTTTATTGCTAAAAATATTTGACATTACATGCTTTATCAAACTACTTATGCTATTGTACATTTTGATCCACTTCAACATTTATTTTCTAAAGATTTCTTACCTAGAGATATAATTGGAAAATGGATGGTTCTCTTAATTGAATTTTAATTAAGAATTATCATGCAATAATAAATTAATATCCAAGTGATCACTAATCAACTTGTTGATACACCTACACTAGCTACTAATCACCTTCAGGGTATTCTTCCAAACAAAGAAATCTTTTATATTAAAGGTTTTAATCAAGCTATTCAACTTAATGAATATTTTCATAATTTTATAATTGATCTTGAGGAACAATCCATTGAAGACCTTAAATTTTATATTTATAAACCTAAATCCAATGTTGTTGTTTAAAAATTACCTAAAGTTACAATTGATTTGCATGAAGAAACTTGAACACTCATTTTGATGATGCTAAATGTCTCTAAGGAGCTGGGGTAGGTTGTGTTTTAGCCAACCCCCATGGTAAAATAATACCTCTAGATTTTTTATTAAACTTTGATGTCACTAATAATATGGATGAATATGAAGCTCTTACCTTAGGGATATAAGTAGCCATTAATTTAGACATCTCGTATTTACATGTCCTAGGAGATTCACAACTCATATGTCATCAAGTTAATGGTGATTACCAATGCAAAAGTGAAAATATTAGCACATATCATCAACTTGATACCATTGTTACCAAATAATTAACATAATTTACTATTGAATTAATCCCACGAGAATAAAACATGGTCATTGATTTTATTGCTTCATCAACTTTTGTCTTTCACCCTCATCAAACACTTCATGAATCATAATTTCTCATTCACACGAGGAAGTCACCATATAATTTGTAATATAATAATTATTATCTTATCTACCACATTGAGGCTATCACTAATCGACAAATCTCATGGTACAAACACATCATATAATTCATTAAGCATCATACTTATCCTTTAGAGGTTGATTCATGTGTGAAAAATTTGAATTTACAAGTAAACATGCAAATATGTCCTTAGATATGATATTATTTATTATCAAAATGTCAAAGGTAAATTAATCCATTACATTATTCAAGATGAACTTCCTACCCTTCTTGAGCAAGCACATGGGGACATTTATGGTAGTCGTTATAGTGGACACGCTGAAGCCTGAAAATGACTATGCATGGGATATTTCTATCCTAATCTTGAAAAATATGCCATCACATTTGATAAAAGTGTAATCCTTACAAAATCTATGATTATATCATTCATTCACCTCCAGATAAACTTCAAATATTAGTGTCTCCCTATCCATTTTTTGTGGGGATTAGATCTCATTGGAAAATTACCTTAGATCATAGGATGGCCATGTCTTCATCATTACTACCACTAAATATTTTACCAAGTGGGTTGAAGCTATGCCTTTTGTAAATTTTATTGGAATCACTATTTAAAAATTCATTCTTAATCAAATAATATGTCATTTTAAGATTCCTCACACCATCATTTCTGGTAACGGTAGGATCTTCAAAAATAAAGATATGAAACAACTATGTGCAAAATTCAAAATCATAAATAAATTTTCAACACCATATCACCCTCACCATAATGGTCAAGCCAAAGACACTAAAAAAATCCTTAACAAAATCTTACAAAAGACTATTAGATATTCTCTCTCTGATTGACACCTCAAGCTTTATCTTGCACTTTGGAATTATTATTCTAGCATTCATACAACCACTAGGGCAACTCCCTCCTTGTTAGTATATGGATTTGAAGTTATCTAAACACTAAAAGTTGAGTTACCTTAACTGTGAATTTTTATCCATGGCATCATTCTCAATGAATAACTTCATGAATTCCATATTCATGCCTTAGATTTTTTTGATGAGTGAGGTATGGGTGCATTAC
Source organism: Torreya grandis (assembly GCA_037957365.1). Classification (NCBI taxonomy): domain Eukaryota; kingdom Viridiplantae; phylum Streptophyta; class Pinopsida; order Cupressales; family Taxaceae; genus Torreya; species Torreya grandis. The sequence goes on from JARHVA010005320.1 coordinate 363,503, forward strand.
AATATAACTGCCAATACAAAGCTTGCATCACTAAACAACATAACGAAAAGGTCAAAGTTCATAATTTCAATGTTGGAGACTTAGTTATTAAGTGAGATTACACCCATTATAAATAATACAAGTATGCCCAAAAGTGGCGGGGTTATTACCTAGTAAAAGACATTCTTGGACCTAATCCTTACAGATTACAAACTAATGAAGGAAACATCTTTAAACAATTAAATAATGCTTAGTTTTTGAATAAATATTTTACTTAATTATGTGTTATTTTTATGTTTTTATTCTAGTACACTTTAATTTCATGTTAGTACTTTATATTGTATATACTCTAGAGTTAACATTTCTTGCAGGTCTTACTGAGACTTTATATTGTGCAACATCACATCAAATTCATTTCTTGTCACACTCCTAGGTTTATCTCTCTACACATTAACTTTAATTATTAGTATTTTTTAAATATTTTTTAAGACCATTTGGTTTTAAAGTCTTTTTAAATATATTGGTTCATTTATTATCACTTATTGGCATAATTTATAACTCTTATTTTTTCAGTTTGTTACATTGTAAGACCTTGGATAAGACTAGGCCTTCCTAATAAATGTTCATAATTTTAGTTTATACATTTATTTTATCCTCAATATTAGCTATGTGTCTTCCATAAAAGACAAGGCAATGATTGAGGGTTATGTTTTCATATAGTTAAAGTATGTAATAGTCCTTTGTATTAAAACTCTAATAGTCTATTCTCATGTCTTCATTCACATACACCATTTCTCATGATGATGATTCATTGATATCTGTCATTGTGCTATCTTGATTAAACATTTTTTATAATTTAGGGAAACCCAATAGTTCAATTCTCATTTTCATTATTTCCACTAAGCCACATCACTCTGGGCATACCAAGTTCGATGTCAAAATTGCACTATCTTCTCATGTGCAAATCTAAGAATCTTAGACACCATAGTCCTTTGATCCTCTCCTTTGGCCATCAAGTGCATGCTTTCTTGTGACCATGTTTGGTTTTTTAAATCCATATAGAGGAGTAATATAAAAATACAAAATATTTAAAATCTGTATCATACAACAAATGGAAATGATTACAAGGTAAATATCATCTTAAAAGTCAGATCCCACCAAAAGTCATGATATTTATTTGGCACATCTCTTATCCTAGTAAAATATCAAACTCCATAGTTGGCCTAATAATAGATCCAAGGTCCATTGGGGTGGGGTAAACTAGTAGAATGGGATAGGAGGTCTCATTGTCATACATATTCATAGTGCCACCTACTTTATCATGCAGTTACCCAATATTTGTAGTATAGTGATGGCTCTAAAAGGGGTCCTAAGGAATAAGGAACATGTTGTGGGAAGGTAGGTCTATTTTAATTTCCATACATACTAGCCTTTATGGGATGATACTTATAATTCACTAGTTATCTGACACTTACATTTCTTAGTCTTGCCAACTTGATATGAGTGTCTTGTTTCTAGTAAAGACTATGTTTTAACCTTAACACTACCCTCTTTCCCCTACCACCCATTTAATTTTCCCCTTGATAGGCATGCTTATTTATGAATATTTTCTTGATTTATATACTCCCTATTCTCCATTCTTTCTATTAGCATATTTAGAATATGATAGTATTATTCTATCTATCATTATAATAGAAGCTACATCTTTGAGTTATTGTAAGATGATTTATTGGTTATTGATTTATCTTTTTTAGATTTCCCTTAGTTATATTTGGGACCTTGATTTTTATGTTCACCTTTTTTAGGCCATTTCTTCCCATTTTCTCTAATTACCTTCTATTTTTCCATTTTTAATTGATTATGAATTATTACTTCTCTTTCATCAATGTTGTTTACATTTTTAGTTTTTACATATTTGTTTGAGTAATGATTGTTACTTTTATTACATTGATGTTGATTACATTATTATATTTTTTGATTCCTTGGTTTGATTTGGATTGTTACTTTCTTACTTTGGATACATGTCTAAGTTTTTTAGTCATTATTAGATTTAGATTTTCAATTACATGATATTCCCATTTCTTCAAGATTCTATCTTAGAATTTTGGTTCTAACCTATCCTTTATCATCCCAACTTACTAATTTAATATGTACATTAATCTATTTTTGAAAATCTTCATTTATTTTAATTTTCTTATGATTATTTATTTTATCTCTAGCCTCATATCCCTAGGGTTTGTCCAAAGTAGTTACTATTCTCTCCATGATCAAGACTATAAATATAATTTGCAGTCATTTAGTGATAAAGGTAAGTCAAGGTATGCATATGGTTTCATCTATTTCACTTATTTAATTTCCTTTATTTTCCACTTTTTGGTATAATTTTTTTTATCTCAATTAGTGTGTTGCTATCTTCTTTATCAAAGCACCATCCCATGTTACACTTTAGTGACACATGATGAGCTTTGAATAGGGTATATGTATACACATAATATTTTCAAACTTTTATAATTTATTGATGCTTTCTCTCTTACATCATCTGATTGAGTTTCAATATCTTTGAGTGCATGCCTTAAAAGGTGCATTGAAAAATGGGTGGGTAGACTGATGATGCTTTGTGAGAGACGTTGTTTAATTATCATAATTATATCAATTATACTTACCCTAGACTTAATATCCCCCAATTAAATTAAGACATATCTTTTCTAACTATATAAACTTGGGTCATTGTAGTATTTTCTTCTTCCCACCAAAATTCAAACTAGGTCGGGCCAAATTGACATAGTCCAAAAGTTATGATGTATACTTCACAACTAAGCCAACCCTAGCTAATCTAAATAAAGTTAAACAATAACTTTTAAAATACATCAATGTGATTCGATATTATTGGATATATTTTTGGAAAGGGTTAGGATCATTCATAAATATAAATACAAGTCCCATTTCAATCCAATAGAGAGGAACATTCATTTTTTCACTATTATTGCTCATAATTCTATGTAAGTCTACATTTGGAGAAGCCATTGCTAAGATTTTACCTTGGAGGGAAAAGTTTGTATTGTGGATTTTTAGATATAATAGGAGGATTAATTTTATCATAGAGCTTGATTCAACCATTGTGATCTTTACAATAAAAATAATCTCTTAAAAAACACCATTAGCCAAGGGGGAGATTGAGGTTTGACAAGTTTATTCAAGGTAAGTATATGTAATCCTAGCTCTTTCATTTAATAGATAAATATTGCATTATTAATATCATGAATTTATAACTCCTTATTTTAATCTCCTCTACATTTAGGGTGGTTATAGGGATTTTTGAACTTACCATATCCCACTCTATTTAACCTAGGCCCCCATTCGCCTACTATGGTTCCTTACCCTTTTTAGTTTAATCATCCCCCTTTATTTCTATTAATAGCTTGGAAATATTAATTATATTAATACTGTAAGACCTAGTTAGGGTTATTCCATTATATTTATTGCCTAGAGGCTTTGGAACCTTCTCTATTGATGTTTTGTTATATGTGCTCCTCTATCTAAGTTTAAAATATCCATTTGATCATGCCCCAATATAAGTAAGTACCAATAAAACAATTTGATTTACCTTATTTGAGTTTGTATCTCTTAGATAGGATAAATTATAGGTTAATCTTAGATTTTTGCATAGAGTAACAATCATATTAGTAGAACTACATAACTAAAAGTTACTACCACTAAGAAGGTTCAAATAGGGTATGAGCCAAGGAGATCTAGAGAAAAGGTGGCATGCCTTGATCCCTAAATAATAGTTTACCTATATGGCTCATGTTAAAAGGAAGTGTTTCATGAAGTGAATTGTAGTATATGTGTGATTTGGAGGAAAAATCAACAAATGAGCTCAAAATTTATGTACATGTTGATAATTAAGAAGAAAATCTTGTATACATATTATCTCTCTTACGCATTGAGGGAATGGTCCCTATGATATAGAAACTATTGGCCAAATATAAGAAAAAACCAACCATTGATGTATCAACTCTAGATCTAGTGTGAGGGCATGAGCTGAGGATAACCCATAATGTAAGATATGACCAATTAATGCTTATTGATGTAAATATCAATGGATGGTTAGTGTGTGACATTATAGTGGACATGGGTACTGCATTAAATATCCTCGTGGGATATGTTTAGCATAAGATGGGTAGACCTACCCTATAACCCTCATTGAATATTTTGTTCATGGTGAATAAAACCTAGGATCAATACACAGGAATTCTACACAAGTCTAATATCTAGATATAATGGGCACCATGTTTTGAGTAAAATTTGAAGTGATTGAACTTGCTAAGGAAGATAACTACCTATTTTTGATTGATAGACCCTAGTGACATGACAATAATGCTGATATGCACTTTAAGAAACACTACAAGAGATTTGAGAATGGGAAAGAGCATGAAGTGATCCCATTTTCATATGATCAAGGTCCCCTTATGTTTAGAGTGTTGATTTGGAGGATGAAATCAAAAACATATATAATATCATGGCATAAGGGATTATAAAACTTGGAACTTGGTGGGGAAGGCATTCTGACCTAGTATGAAACATAATCTATTTATGACACCACAACTATCACCTACAAATGATGGATGTAAGAGTCCTATGAGGTGACTAGGTAAAAATCTAGAATTGTGAGGGAAGGACCCCATTATTCATATGCATGAAAGGCTTTGCATGTCATCATAAATTCTAATTCTAATGGAAATAATATCTAGGTTCCATGCACACCTACCCCATACAAGGTTAATACAATACTTTGCATTAAAAAAAGAAATCTTGATGTGTTTCCCATATATGATAATTTTATAGGTGATACCCCATTTTTATATGACTTGGAGGCATGTTTTCCTAAGGAGTAAGATCACATGGGTTTCTTAGTTTATACCTTAAAGAGAACCATTACTATCTAGTGGGATACACATAATCCAAGTCTTTAGACTTGGAAAAAAGTCAAGAGTACCATATGTTTGAGGTTCAAAAATAACAACACATACAAAGGGTTACCCACATACAAAAGTGACTCAAACCTAAGGGTGCATATCTATGAATGTGAGGACAAGTGGGAAAGGTGTAATCCATGTGTCTTAGAAGAGCTATGGGTTTATGTTTTCTACCAAAACCTAAAGACTTAGGATCACATGTGGTATGTATTGAATGAGACACATTGAGAGACTAAAAATTAGGAGACTCTAAAGGAGAAGTTTACCCATAATTTTTATTGCTTATCATTTAATCTGATACTAGTCAAGCCATAATAGTGTGTTCACTATGCCATAATGGAAGGTGAATCTATCATGGAAGAATGGGTAAGGCAAATTTTCATTGAGAAGGTTCTTGCCTTGCCTAAGTTATTTAATTACTTTGAAGTAAACAATGATTCTAACAAGGATGAAGATGTATTATGGAGAGTGCATAATTAGTGGTTCACAACCAAAAAATAGAAATTGGTGCACAAATTAGAGGAAAAGTCTCATTAGGGTGAGCCAAGGTATTTTACACATGGAAAATTCTCAAGGATAATGAGGTATCAAGAATGCAATATGATCGACACAAGTATTATTAAGAGCCTTTGAAGACCACTAAGGTAAATATTAGATTAGAAGAAGAGTCCAACATCACCACCACTAGGGAATATTAGTCTGATGTGGATATGGTGCAAATCATAGAATTAGATATAGGAATTATAGGACCCTTTTTTAAGAAGCTACATAAAAATAAATGGTGTACACTCATCCTTAGCAAATATGAATATTAAACTCTTTGAAGACACACAAACCATGATGAAGTGGCCATACATGATGAAACCTAACCTTTGTGCCAAGGTAAATTTGAAGATTGACAATACGTTGGCCAACAATGTGATCTATCTAATTGAGGAGTTTGAATGAATAAGCTCAATGGTCATTAACATCAAACAGATATGCATATGTATAGACTACCAACTCTTCAATGTTGTGTGCATCACTAACCCTTTTTTCACCTCATTCATTTAATAAATCCTTGAGGGAGTAGTAGGTTTTAAGGTCTACACTTTCACTAATGGATTTTTAGGCTATCACTAGGTGCATATCAAGGAAGTAGACAAACCCATAACTACCTTTGAAATTAAATGGGGATCATTTCCTTGTAAAGTCATGACATTTGGCCTGAAGAATATGTCTATTTTTTTCTTGTACATTATCATAGTGGCCTTCAAAGAATTCATCCATATTATTCTTCAACTTTACTTGGATAAATTTATAGTCTATGGGCTATTGAAGGATCACCATGACAACCTAAGACTTATGTTCAAGCATTATTACCATCTTTAGATATCTCTCAACTTGAATAAATGTATCTTTGTGATACCTTTTGGCATGTTGCTCGACCTTGTGATTTGTAAGTATGGCTTCTTTGTTGACCTCACCAAGGTCACCATTATTATTTAATTAAAGGTGGTAGGCCCACCACTTAGTGGGAAGTGTGTGCACTATTATGGCATATTTATTACTACTGAAAGTTTATTTATCATAATGATAAGATTTATACACCAATGGAAGAACTCCCAAGCAATAATCATCCATTCATATGGGGTAATCCTCAAGAATAGGCATTTGAAACACTGAAGAAGAAATTTATAATCAAACCAATATTATAATTTATAAATTGGAACTCTCTATTCCATGTGCACATTAGTGATTTTGGGAAAAATTATTGGCACCATTCTAGCTCAACTAGGTGTGAAAAATTGACCATCTTATCTACCTCATGGGCATGAATCTCACACCCACTGAGTAAAATACACCACTATCTAACATGATGCCCTAGTGATGGTCTATACACTCTATAAAAGTTTTTATAGTACTTATTAGCCACTCCATTTATGTTCTTCATATATCATGAGGCTTTGAAGTACTTGGTGAACATGTTTGTTCTCAATGAGCACACAAATATGATGTGTACTAAAGGACCATGAGGACAAATCATAAAATATGAGATGTATTTGATTCTAATTCTTATACAAGAACATTTTGGAGGCAACGTATTGATTATGTGTGTCCAATATCTCTAGTTATGTGTATAACATGCTATATTATCATAAAAATTGACTACTTCACTAGGTAAGCTGAAGCCATGCCAACTAAAAACTATATTGTACCTATAATAGTTCACTTCCTTTGGAAAACCATATTTAGTTGACATAGATGACTTATAAGATTGACCAATGACTAGGGCACTCATTTTATAACTTAGATAGTTTATATATTATTGTTTGATTCATGGTCACACATCACAAAAAAATACTATACCATCCATAGGTAAATGGGACTATAGAGGCCTTTAGTAAAATACTAGGAAATTACCTCCCAATATTTGTGATGTTGGTCAAAAGGATTAGGATGAATATGTTTTAATAGTGTTGTGGGCTTATCAAACTATGTATAAGCACTTGAACAAGTCTACACCTTTTCAATTGGTGTTTGGGATAGTGGTTATGCTACCAATGGAGTTATTATTTGCACATCTATACATTAATTAAGTAGGTCACCTCAATGATAATGAGTCATTGGATGTGTGGGTAGAAAACTTGGTGTAGTTAGATGAAAGGTGCATAATTGCTTGATGGATTTAAATAATTGAGAAGGCCCAAAAAATCCTGGCATAACCAACATATAAATGGTAAAATGTTGGTTTAAGGATCCCCTATCCTAATCTATGACTCTAGATACCTGAAGAATCTAGGGAAGCTTCAAATTAGTTGGTTGGGGCCCTACATCATTTATGACATTTTGGAAACTAACATGTGCAAGTTATGTAAGTTGGATGAAAAATGCTTGCTATGAATTTTGCTGGTAGTTGGCTTAATCTATATCATGCTTAGTATGCTTGAGCCCCATTTTAATACTACTTATGTCATTTATTTTTGGTATTTTGTGTTTGGTAGTTTAGGGTAGTTTTAGTGAAATAGTTGGGAACCTTAATTATAATAATAAGCACTAACTCATAAGTTTAGTCGAGAAATTTGAGAGAGAGATTTATTTTAGAAGCCTTATGCTAGATGCCTAAGTTTTTGGGTGAGTGACACTATGCATTTTTTTGTAATAATATCTCTCTAATTGAATAAAAAATTGATAAGTTTAAGGAATCTTGAAGAGTGCATAATGTTAGGCACTCATAAAATTAATACCTTTATGACCATTTCAATGGTAGATCTGAAGATATTTATGAGTTTGAAGTTGTTTTTCTCACACTTTAAGTCATACAAATGCTTACCCCTTGAAAATACTTAGGAAACCTGATAAAAAGGACTTTTTCACTAGAGGACTAGGCATAGGATTTATTATGGGGTGAGGGTAGTGCAAAGTGATGAAAAATGGTAAAGAATAGAATGACAAGTGTATATGAGCACATGTGATGAAAATGAGTCACATGGAGAGGCATGAAGTCGAGAATGACTCAATAATAAATAATTTTAGGGTAAGAAAGTAAGTTAAGTAGAGAGATGTACCTAAAAACATAATTATCTAGATACATGAATAAAACATGTGGGTCAAGGAATCATGCTTCAAATCATAATACACAGGTACATAAAAGGAAAAGATGCATAAGGAAATATAAGGCAAGAAAGAGTGAAAGTGAAAGACAAGTGAAACACCTAAGAATGTAGAAGGGAAGAGTGCACGTGGATAATATACCACCAAAAAAAGGGAACCATGTAGAAGGACGTCACTCTTAAAAATTCAAAATAAAAAATTATTATGGGTAATAACTGGTGAGCACTAATAGTTAATGCAAAGCCAACAAAATTAAATCCTCAAAACACATAAGGCCTAATAAACATTGTATATATGACCAATGAATTAAAATCATATTTTTAAAAAAGTTACAAGGAGAATAAAAGGAAAAAAAACAATTCATTTGAACCACTTTGCATTCGATAACTTTGAGTAACCCTAAGAGCCCAAGTAAACTAGAGTAATGAGTAAAATAAGTGTTTGATCCAAAAATGACCTGGAAACACCACTTAAAAGATATAAAATATATCCTTAGGAGATTGTGACTTGAGTGTGTATACACATATATTTTTTAAACTTTATCAATTAATGACACTTTTTCACTTATATGAACCTATTGAGTTTTAATCTCTTTGAGTGCACACCTTAAATGGTACATCAAGAAATGGGTGGGTAAACCATGAGTGCTTAAAAATATTGTTGTTCAACTCTATCATTACCTAAAACCATTACAAATACCACTTATCCAACTCCCCAAACAATCCAAATCCCATCTACACATTTCCATAAGTATTTTTCTTGTCAATATCCCCTAATTAAGAAATACCCCCTTTTTATACTAAGTCAACTAGGTCAATCTTGTTAGAAAGGATTAATCACACATTAAAAAAACTAAATCAACCTAGAAAACTTAGTTCGAGGCATAATGATAAATTTTTCTAACTAATGGGATCGAGTTGGCTAATCTTGTCAACTAAATTTTTGGAAGGATTAAGGCTCATCCATTATTATAAATACAAGGTTCATTTCAATCCAATAAAGAGGAACATTCACTTTTGAATAATTATAGTTCATAATTATACTTATTCTATCATTTTAGAAGTTTATTGCTTAGGGTCTTTCCTTGGAGAAGTAAAGCATTCATCTTATAGAATTCTTAGATGTATAGGAAAGGTCTTATAACCTAGAGTTAATTTATCCTTGTGATCCTTAAAAACTACCAAAACCTCTTGTAAAGAACCATTATTGAAGGGTTGATTGAGAATCTATGGGTTCTATTCGAAGGTAAATATCTCTAACTTTGTTATTTCATTTGATAGATAGATGTTGTTATAGTTTGGATGTATCTCTCCTAACTTAAAATACCTATACATTGGTTTGAGTAGATTTTTATGTGTTTGTTATGTGTTGTTTATTTTTATTACTCCTAATATGTGACATAAGATTTGGTGAGCACTAGATTATTTTTATTTTATGTATGTAAGCTTAGCTAGGGTTATTTCATAGTGTAATTTTCCTAGAGGCTTTAGAACCCTCTCCTTTGTTGTTATATAGTACGAGATCTCTTGGTTAAGTTTAGCAGATCTAATTTGGTCATGATTTTGAAATAAACATGTATTGTAATGGATGTTAGTTGATTACCTTATATGATCTTGGATTTTACTAAGTTAGATATGATGTACATCTATCTTAATTTATTGCATATATTCTACTGAACCCAACATGAATCTAACCCTTACATTTTCAATTTTTCACTTTCAATCAACTAGATAGGGCTAGTCAATCTAGTTTTGTCCTCTATTTTCAGATTTTACTTTCCTAATAAACTAGACATGGATAGCTAATTTAGTTTTTCTTTCTATTTGTAGGTTTAGGGTTTATAGTCAACTAGATTGGGTAGGTTTATCTAGTTTTAGCCTTTGGCTTATAGGGATTCATTCCAAACTAAGTCATGGTAGTTATCTCAACATAATTTTCTATTTTTTGGATTCCATTTATAGTCAACTAGATTGGGTTGATCGATTTATTATGATTTTTCATTTTTTGATTTTTAGATTTTAACAAACTAGATCAGGCTAGTCGATGTAAATGGTGAATATGGTGCATATGGTGAATATGCATGATGAGTGGTGTTTTAGGTATGATATTATGATCTTGATGTGACAAGGTGATTTTGATTTATCCTTGTATTCTCTATTGGTTGATGTCAAGGTTAATATCAAGGTAAAACTCATGGAAGATGTTTGAAGACAACTAATGTCTGCATAGGAAGCCAAGTGATAAGATTCATTTGAAGGCAAGAGATAATTTGAAGGAAAGAGAGAATTCGAAGGAAAGAGATAATTTTAAGGAAAATAATGTTTTATGATTTCATGAAGGCACATATGAAGGTGTCAAAGGTGTTTAGGTGCATGAAAGAGAGATGCCAAGTCATATGATGCTTGGTCATGTGATTTTAGGTCTGTATAAGGCTGTGGAAGATTGTTGTCATCAAAAAGAGAATGGTTTAGTGATATGAGTGAGGTGTAATGACTTTTATATACTTAGATGATGTTTTTTTAAGGTCATGACTTGGAAATAATAGGTCAAGGCATCAAGTGCTTAAACATCCTAAGTCTAGTCATGACATGAAGAGACCTTGTGAGAAGGTATGAGCATGGTGTTTTGGTGAGATGAATGCACAAAAGTATGAGTAGTTATATGAGGTTATTTAATTATTTATGTGAGTAATTATAACACTCATGAGAGTTTAAAGATGAGCCTATAGGGGTAGGACCTTTAGTCTAGGTCTGCATCTAGAGCTCTCTTAAACCTTGCTTGGCCTAATGAGATATCATGATATATTATCAAGGCGTGTGAAGGATGTATGATAGTTTTTAATCATGAAAAAAGTTTTATGTCATGATATTGAGGTGGTGAGTGCATGAAAAGAGGAATGAAGGTTATTTTTAAGGCCTAATGTGATTTGCAGGTCAAGGTCTAGAGAGTAAAGAGAGTGAGTGTGGACTAATGAAGGGTCATGATCAAATTTCAAGGTTTTTTAGCTCATGTAACAATTTTAAGAGGTGATGAATGTTTTTTAAATTTTTTTAATATATGTTGAGGTCATAGTGTGAAGGAAAAGACATGAAAAGTTATTTAGAGGTCTCTCGAGTGCTTAAAATGAAGGGTTCTCAACCTGAGAAGGATTTTCGTGTGCTCATTAGTTCGTAAAACCTTTGCATGGGAACCTAAGTAGTTCATGGTATATGGGGAAGATTAATATATAAAAATTATATGCATTATTTTTTATTTTATGGGATATGCTTTATGAACGATCATTAAGAGTGGAAATAGGTTTAAACCCTCTTAGCACCCTAATAAGGACCTAATGTTGATGTTCATCAAAAGTGTCCAAAATGGATTTTTATACTCAGGTAAGCTATTGGATATTTTATTGGACTCTCCCAAGCATCTCCAAGTGGTATTGGCTAGAGAGAGGAGAGAGAAAATGATGAGTTATAGATTTATTTCTAAAGAAGTTATTGTAGAAGTCAAAAGTTACAATAAACATAGTAATTAAATAGATGGAGGAAGAAGATATAGACTCATGTTTTATTTACATGAAGGTTTTTGGATAGGATCTAGTCCTCAAGTGTGCTAAACTATTCATCCAAGTTATCTAGTCACTAACAGGCCTAATGGTGCAAATAGTGAAAAACCTAAGCAGTAGTGAGAAGATGAATTGGAATGTATTATCATGATATAATGATGAAACCTAGTGCATGGAGATGTTTTTTAGAAATTTCAATATATTTTCATGATTTTAATAAGCTTTTGAGGTCATTTGTGTGGTGAAAAAATTGCTCACAAGTTGACCTGTCTGGTTTAGATGAAACAGTAAGATATAAGGTCATGAGATTGGTCAGCAAGACCAATATTTTCCATTTGACATATGATATTTTTATTTGATAATGGTATAATGATCTCATATGATCATATAAATTCATTATAATTCATTGAAAATGTTTATATAGGTGTTGGAGGTCTAAATCACCATGACTATTTTTTGAGGTAATCTGGTTGTTTTGAGTGAGTGAGTTACAGAGGTGTTTTTGAAGCCTTATCTTCTGAGTGAAAATGTATAATAAATTTGGTGAGAACCCTGAGGTAATATATACTATATATATATAATTTTTTTTATCATATTTGAGTGTATTTAGTATGTTTGAGCTTCACTCTTGTAAGATAATTTATTGAGGCACATAGGCCTAATAGGGCAATTTGTCCTAAAGAAGGTTTCAAGGTATGAACAAAGGATACCAATATAAACAAGCATATAGTAGGTTATAAGAGTTCATTGAGTAGGTTTTTTAATTGTTTTAAGTGTTAGATAAATCCATTTTATCCCAAGAGAATCAAGTTTTTGAATTAAGAGATAAACCTAATGCAAATAGATCTCCATGAGTCCTAATAGAAAAATAAGGCCTAATTGAGTTATGAATGACAAAGATGGATCCAAATTATTATTTAATAATATTAAAAATATGTTATAAGACTTATTATATGGTTTAAATAAGATTTTAAGGGTGTATGGCTGACTAAGTGGTATATGAACAAGGAATGGTATATATACAAGGCAATTTTAGATCTATTGTGTGGAAGTTAAGTGCAAGCGAATGAAATAACACATTATTGAGAAGAATGAGGTATTTTAGACCATAAAGTGATTTTATAGGATCTATAATTAATAGATGATAGTGTGTCTGCATATGAAGATCAAGGTCATATGACCTAATCAGTCTTGAAGAGACCTAGTTAAGCAAAGAGGTCTAAAAGGTAGTTTGAGAGGGATAAGAGTGTGAAAAGATGAAGAGGTGGTCATCATATATTGATTGAGAAACATAGTGATATGAAGGTGTTAAAAATAATTAGGTGACGAAGTTAGTGCTGAGTCATCTAGGGGGTTGGTGTCTCCTTGTAAGTGGGTGCTTGCTAAATCTTAGTCAAGTGGGTGCTTGGCTAGTTGGGGTTGGTACTCCATGTGGAGTTGGTGCTTAACTAAATTTGGTTTTTATATTATAATACTATATCCCATTTTAAAAAATTAGTGGGTTTTATTCCCCTTGAGAGTTTCCCATATATGTGATGTGTTTTTGTGTTTTATGCTTATATGGATAGTTACTTATGCTTGTTAGATCTATATGTTTGTTTGAATGGTTCATGATGGCTTAAGAATTGAAAAAAGTTTTTTTATAGACTAATTCATCCCCCATTCTTAGTCATTATGTTTCCAAAAATTGGTATCATAGCCTATTCCTTTTAAGAAAGCCTAATATCTTGAAGGAGATTCTTGAATCACAAACATGTCTAGTCAACAAGCATAATGAGGTTTCTCAACCAATAAGGCTCCTCTCTTCAATGGAATGAACTATGCATTTTAGATCATTAGAATGAATACCAATCTAATGTCCTTGGGGTATGACATATGGAAATATGTTGTTGATATTTTCACTTAACCCTCTACACCACCAACTGATGCAATAGACAAAAAGGTAAATGAGAATAACTCCAAGGTAATGAATGCCATTTTGTGTGGTCTTTCAGAGGCAAAATTTGTAAAGGTCATGTATTGTGATACAACCATAGGGATTTGGGAAAATTTGAATACCATTTATGAAGAAGACACCAAAGTGAAGTTGGCAAAGTTTCAAACTCATCATAGGTAGTTTGAAAGTCTGAGAATGAAGGAGGATGATAATATTGCATCCTACTTGTTAAGGGTTGATGAAGTTATCAATGTCATTAGAGGTCTTAGAGAATAAGTAAAAGAGTCTACATTTGTACAAAAGGTATTGATATCCCTAACTTCTATAATTTTATTCAAAAGTGTCTATAGTATAAGAAATGAAAGATCTAGATACACTTTAGATGGATGGGCTTCATGGCATCTTGACTGCCTATGAGATGAGAACAAATGAAGGAAGTGTTGACGCTGGAAAGTGCACCCAGCAGCAGGAAAGCAGATTCCTACCCTCTCCCTGCAACATGGAAACCCCTCTCTCGCCTGTGGGATGGCGAAGCAGGAGAGGGGAGTCTCTAGATATGGGCTAGTTCCCTCTGATGTATCTTGTTTGTTTCAGGTAACGCAAAAAAATATAGGTATATAGGTATATACTGGGGGGGATGAAAAGGGAGAGAGAAAAGCATGAAAACAAACAGCCTACTCTAAAAGAGGTGATACACCAAAAATAGGTTGACCTTCCAGATCCACACTCAGGACCAAACAAAACATACATACACTCAGATCTGACAGAAAAGACCAGGTCTCTGGGATGACAGGGAGGTTCTTATGGAAATCACAAGAAAAGGGACTCACCAAGGTGTTGAGAAACACACACTGTAAGTGACTTCACCTGTTCTATTACCTTCAAAACAGAACTCTACTCCTGACAGCAGCAGACAGTGGCACTTTGTAGATCACAGGTTTGCTGGTGTTGAACCTGTGAGAGCATTAAGAGACAATGACTGGACACAGATTAACATTCAATGCATACACTGAAAGATCCATCCAAATAGAGGTAAAAACTGTCTTTTATTGATTCAGGTGGGAAATTTGTAGAGCAGTGCTCTTTACAAAAATCAGGAAGATCCTTCGAAAAATGACTAAGTCCTTGTATTTATAGCAGAAGAGCCAAGAGAAGTCTCATTGAAAAGCATGAAAAACACTATTGATGACATCACAAGTCTACCAAGACCATGCTTGTTGCCTCGTTTTACGTGTTGGTCTTCTCCTCTGGCGGTTGGGCGGGTTTTTTCTTGTTTACTGCAGGTGAAATTTGCCGCCCTTGCAGTGGGCGGTGATTTTGCCGCCCTTTGCATGAAATTCATGTAGGATTCTCTGCCGACGTCGGCCGATAAGCTGCCGACGGTGGCAATCTTACCGACATCGGTCTAAGTAAGCTGCCGACGTCGACAGCATTGTGTTCTGTGCGACAATTTTTCCTTCCCCGCCATGGGGCAGGGTTTTCCATTTCACCGCCTTAGGGCGGGGTTTTTCATTTCACCACCTTAGGGTGGGGTTTTTCATTTCACCGCCTTAGGGTGGGGTTTTTTAATTCGCCGCCATGGGCAGGCTTTTCCATTTCGCCGCCCTGGGCGGGCTTTTCCAACTTTTGTGCCTGCTGTTGTGCTGTCGATGGCAGCGGTTCTATCGACGTCGGTCTTTGTAAGGTGCCAACGACGGCAATATTGCCGACGTCGGGCGACATCTTTCTTTTTCTTTGTGTTGTGGGTGGCGAAATTGCCACCCTCTGCATGTTTGTAGGTGAGCTCATTTTACCTGCCCTTGTAGTGGGTGGCGAATTTGTCGCCCTCTGCATTTTTTCTGCCCTCTTTTTTGCCTAAGTGTTGAACACTCCATTTTCTTCTCTTCTTCTCTCCTTGCGTGAAAGTTTAGAGATTCTATCTTTCACCACCGTGAACGCCAATGAACTAGGCCGATGAACCAATGCTCTGAAACGGAAAACTGTCAAAACTTGAAAGTGGACCTTGCAACCTGAAATGACTGGCCATGCGAAGCAGGTGTAGGAGGTGACCGAGATTTTGCTTGAGGGGCAAAATTGGGTCAACAAATTGGCGACTCACGGGGGAAGCGTGCCTGCTATGCTTAGAACCCAGTTGCCTTGCATATCCATTGGGTGTGGAGTCGGATGGTAACTTTGAAGATAGTTCACAACAGCTCAAAAGATTCCACAATCAAAAATACAGAATTTACCCCCACTGCAAAGGGAAACACACAAGACTAAAAACAACTAACTGTGCAAACTATACTTAGGGAAAATAGGGAAAACAAAAAGGGAAACTATTATATACAGCTATCTAGGAAAGTTCGCATCCCTCCTGGATCGAAAGGAAAATTTCTTAAGTCCCCTTCTTGGTGAAGAGACTTATCGTGACAGGCAAGTAGCTAAAAGAAAATGAGATTTGGTGACTTGCTCTTCCTGCCTGTCACCTGAGTTGGCTGGAAATCGAGGGGATATTCAAACATGCCTCCGATATATACGTACTCTGATTGTTTTAGGAGGCCTGTTGGATGCTGGTCCTTCAAATTGGTGCCCCTCACCAAGAAATCAATTGCTACCGATTTATCACCGTAAGCCTTCTGATCTGCACAATTCTTATGCAATGTATCATGGTCTGATTTGTTTCCCTCTACTTTACTGAAAACTTTGTCAGACTCATCCTCTGCTTCCTCTTGGCCTTCTTGAAGAAGGGCGAATGTGGTGACGTCTAAAAGGGGCTCACAAAATGATTGCTCATCCCACAAGACTTCACTTATCTGTTTAAAGTTCAGTTCTTCAAGGTATTCCTCCATGAAGACAGACTTCTCATTTTCTTCTTTGCTGATCAGGCTCTCTAGATTTTCAAAAATATTCTCCTGATCTTCCTCTTTCTCAGGTTCTTCCATGTAGTCATCCTCATCAATACAGTAAGGAAGTTCATCAAACAGAGGAGAAGAGAGATTACCATGCATTTGTTCCTCCTCGAATTGTTGGAACATCTAGATATACGCAAGGCTTGCATCTTCTCCACTACTAATAAGGTCTTCGCAAGGAGCATCAATGATGATTTCTTCTTTGTTGTTGCTCACATCAGCCTCCTGAAGGACTGCAGATTGGATCTTTTGTTCCTCACCTGCCTCTTGCAAAATAGGTTCTTCTTTGAGAAGGGACAAAGTGGAGAAAACATGTGAGAGAGGGGGCAGCCCTTGAGCCAAAATCAAATGATTCTCCTCCCTCCACTTGATTAGCACTTCATCTATATCAGGCACGGCTTGATAACTCTCTTGGAAATGTGTAGGTGGGGTGTGTTCATGCATGAAATGCGCTGTTTGGTCTGAACCGTCCACCACACATTGGCTGAGGAATTTCTTTTTAGACTCCAAATCTATAATTCTCCTACTCAGATCTTCTTGGAAAAGCTTTTCCTAGAGGCTGCCAGCATCATCACAGGCAGGTGCAGCTTCAGCTTCTTCAAGGTTTTGAGAAAAACCTTGCTTTTCTTCTTCCTCTTTGCTGCCCCATGATTCCACTGTCTTCCCCCAATTTAGGATCTCTAAATTTGAATTCTACTCCTGTGAACAGGCAGCAACTTTGTTCTTCACGAGGCCCTGAGGTTCTTTCGCAAGGTCTGAAAAAATTAACTCCCTTTCAAGGATTAGCTTCATCCTAGCCTCTAAGTTTTCAATCTGTCTGGCTAGGTTTTCTTGGAAGAGTCTTTCCTGGAGGTGGCTAGCATGATCCTCTTCAAAGATCTGGGCTGGTCCTTTGACATTCTTTCCTCCAATCCAGAATCTGCACACTATGCTAGAGGACTTGGGGAGGCTGAGGAATGCAAGGAAAACACTGTTGGGGCATTGGAGGAGCCTCTAGAAGAGGGACGTGCTGGCTGGTGGTATTATTTTCAATGGAAGAATCCTGATCTAAGGAGTTGAAAAGATTGATCTCCATGGGAGGTTGTTTTTATGCCCTCTGGTGTTGGAAGGCCAGGCGTACGGGATTGGGAGCAACAGTATTTGATGAGTTGGAGTGAGCAAGTGCAATTTGATAAAATGGATTTGGTGCAAAAGAGGGGGTTTTCTTTAGGTTAGGAGGGGGTACGCAAGGCTGGTTGCCTTGAATAGATGGATTTCTCCATTTTCTTACCTCCTTCTTCATGGACTGTACGGCTTGTGCTTGCCTAAACAAGCACTCCTCTTTATACATCAGCTCCTGCTGATACTTGTGCTGCTCTTCCAATCTATCGATTTCTTTTGTCTGCTTCTCAAATTCCAACGCCACTTCCCTTATAGTTGCAGGGCAACTGGGAGAGCTACTTGAGGGGATTCCATAAATATTTTGAGCCTGGTCGATATTATATGAAGGAGAACAAAATCCATGATTTTTTGCAAAAGATTTATACATACAAGAAGTGATGATTTTTGGTGGCACCAGACTGCTTAACCAGCGGATTTCCTTCGGAGTCGCCAGATGCTAAAGAAACTTGATTCGTTGTAACAAGAGCAGCATCAGCCCTGGAACTTTACTGCGTTAAAAAAACTTGAGGTCCCACCGGGCGTGCCAAAACTGTTGATGCGCACGGTGCTGTATTGGTGGTTCCTTTGCTGTAACAGGAGCAACGAGTAACCCTAAAACTTTTCTGATTAAAAACTTGTGGTCCCACTAGGCGTGCCAAAATTGTTGATGATGGAAAGTGCACCCAGCGGCAGGAAAGCAGATTCCTACCCTCTCCCCGCAACATGGAAACCCCTCTCTCGCCTGTGGGATGGCGAAGCAGGAGAGGGGAGTCTCTAGATATGGGCTAGTTCCCTCTGATGTATCTTGTTTGTTTCAGGTAACGCAAAAAAATATAGGTATATAGGTATATACTGGGGGGGATGAAAAGGGAGAGATAAAAGCATGAAAACAAATAGCCTACTCTAAAAGAGGTGATACACCAAAAAAAGGTTGACCTTCTAGATCCACACTCAGGACCAAACAAAACATACATACACTCAGATCTGGTAGAAAAGACCAGGTCTCTGAGATGACAGGGAGGTTCTTATGGAAATCACAAGAAAAGGGACTCACCAAGGTGTTGAGAAACACACACTGTAAGTGACTTCACCTGTTCTATTACCTTCAAAATAGAACTCTACTCCTGACAGCAGCAGACAGTGGCACTTTGTAGATCACAGGTTTGCTGGTGTTGAACTTGTGAGAGCATTAAGAGATAATGACTGGACACAGATTAACATTCAATGCATACACTGAAAGATCCATCCAAATAGAGGTAAAAACTGTCTTTTATTGATTCAGGTGGGAAATTTGCAGAGCAGTGCTCTTTACAAAAATTAGGAAGATCCTCCAAAAAATGACTAAGTCCTTGTATTTATAGCAGAAGAGCCAAGAGAAGTCTCATTAAAAAGCATGAAAAACACTATTGATGACATCACAAGTCTGCCAAGACCATGCTTGTTGCCTTGTTTTGCGTGCTAGTCTTCTCCTCCGGCGGTTGGGCAAGTTTTTTCTTGTGTACTGCAGGTGAAATTTACCGCCCTTGCAGTGGGCGGTGATTTTGCCACCCTTTGCATGAACTTCATGTAGGATTCTCTGCCAACGTCGGCCGATAAGCTGTCGATGGCGGTAATCTTGCCGACGTCGGTCTAAGTAAGCTGCCGACGTCGACGGCATTGTGTTCTGCGCGGCAATTTTTCCTTCCCCGCCATGGGGCGGGGTTTTCCATTTCACCGCCTTCGGGTGAGGTTTTTCATTTCACCACCTTAGGGTGGGGTTTTTCATTTCACCGCCTTAGGGCGGGGTTTTTTAATTCGCTGCCATGGGTAGGCTTTTCCATTTTGCCGCCCTGGGCGGGCTTTTCCAAATTTTGCGCCTGCTGTTGTGCTGCCGACGGTGGCGGTTCTGCTGACGTCGGTCTCTGTAAGGTGCCGATGACGGCAATATTGCCAACATCGGCCGACGTCTTTATTTTTCTTTGTGTTGTGGGTGGCGAAATTGCTGCCCTCTGCATGTTTGTAGGTGAGCTCATTTTACCCGCCCTTGTAGTGGGTGGCAAATTTGCCGCCCTCTGCATTTTTTCTGCCCTCTTTTTTGCCTAAGTGTTGAACACTCCATTTTCTTCTCTTCTTCTCTCCTTGCGTGAACGTTCAGAGATTTTGTCTTTCGCCACCGTGAACGCTAACGAACTAGGCCGATGAACCAATGCTCTGAAATGGAAAAATGTCGAAACCTGAAAGTGGACCTTGCAACCTGAAATGACTGGCCATGCGAAGCAGGTGTAGGAGGTGACCGGGATTTTGCCTGAGGGGCAAAATTGGGTCAACAGGAAGACCACCTAAGAAGGAAGCAACTTTAAAATTTGAAAATAAGTCAAAATATAAGAAGGTAAATGATAAGGTATGTTCAAATATTGATGGTGATGAATTGATAGACATGTTTTTTATGAAATTAAAGATTGGATCTGGTAAGTATAAGGGTAAGTTGCCTTTCAAATGTTTCAACTATGGAAATACTGGTCACTTTGCATATAAGTGTCCTAACAAGGATAAGACTGAACATGATGAACATCATGATGATGATAAGAATGTCTATAATCCTGACAAAATTAAGAAATATTTTAGGAAGTATGAAGGAAATAAAGGGTCATTCAAGAACAAGAGAAGTTTTTATACCAAATAGCATAATAGCTCATCTGATGTCAATGACACAAGTACATCTGATAGTGATGATAAAATTAATGAACATGACAACAATGAAACCTTATTCATGACTATATAAATAGACTATGAGGGTTGCTAAAAATGGAAATATCTTATGAATGATGAAGAATCAGATGAAGCAGACGTTGAAGTGAACCTTGAGGTAGAATTGGTGAGTATTCTAGAAGAGTTGAAGTTCCAAAAAAAGAAGAACCATAAACTAAGATCATAGGTTAAGTGTTATGAGGAGAAAATAAATCTCTTTGAGGATAGACTAAGTAACCCATCCAAGGATAATGATAAGATCATCAATCAAGTTGAAACATAGATGGAAATAGTCACTACTAGCCTAAAGGCTAAGGAAGAAGAATACACTAGGTAAGAATAAAAAAAAGAGTACTTAAAGTTAGAAATGGATCAATCAAATAACAAGATGAAGACCTATGAGAAGTTTAAAAAGATCACTAAGGCTCTATATGAAATTTTGAATAGTCAAAAGTGTGCCACTGATAAAGAAGGTCTTAGTTTTAAAGTAGATCAAAAGAAGAACAAGGAGAATGCTAATGTGAATAAGAAGATCAACCTTAGGAACAATATGAAGACAAATTTTTTTAGACAACCTAATACCATAAGGTATGCAAATTCATTCAATGGTTACTATTTCTCATGTAGTCAATCTGGTCATAGAGCAAGAGAGTGTAGAAGATCCTCTAAAAATGAGTACTCATGGGACTATAGAAGGAGTTACAGTCCACATCAATCAAGCTGTATGAGTGATGTTGATTGCTATAACTGTCATAACATTTGTTATATTTCAAGATTTTGTCATAATTAATCACCAAGATAGAACAAGAATATTCAATCCCCTAGAGTTCAAGAAAGAAGACAAATCAAGGCATGGAAGCCAAAAATAGTCAAGCTTAGTCCTGATCAGTCTACGAGTCAAAGTGGACTATTTTCTATGATAGAGCATAGGCTAGATATTGAAAAAAATCAAGAGTGTTCATTATCATCTCATATTATTGACCACATAAATGATGAAGAGGATAAGCCAAAGAGAATAATTAGGCCTAAAATGATCCTAAAGGATCATCAATATTGTGAGAGCATGGAGATCTGGGAATATCCTAAGTTTATGTTATATTAGTTCCATATTGTAAGGGGTGACTCCATTAGGCTTCATGGAGACACTCATCAGTCAATAGAATGTTGGTAGCTATCATGAAGACATGTTGAAGAATGTTGATAAAGCTAGAAGTGTTGTTAGTATATTAGAGGTAAGTAAAAAGTTGTTCCTTATTTCTAGCAGTTGATAATTGAGCTTAATCTATGTTGAGAAGTGGTATTGGTATCAAGATGTTTGAAGGAAGATGAGAATGATTTGATAGTCATAATGATTCATATGGTGAGATCAAGATGTGAAGATAAAGGGGGAGTCCCTAAGTCTTTAGTTGATGTCAAGAATGTGGTGGCTTAGTATGTGATCAAAGGTTTGAGTCATACCAGTCATGTCAAGGACAAGGTGAGTGGTCTTATGATCTTAGTTAATTTGAAGGAGGTATACATAGAGTAAGGGGGAGAATGTTCTTGTAATGCTTAATATTTTGTGTGTTGAGATTTTTTTCAAAGAAGGTGTGATATCAGATAGCAATTTATGGAAGACCCTTTATCATTATTGTCAAAGGGGGAGAAAAACCAAAATGGGGGAGATGAGAATGATCAGGTTGTAGTGTGTTTGCCATCAATGACAAAGGGGTAGTTTGTTGAGAAGTGTTGTCATTGATGTCAAGGTTGATGTCATTTGATGTCAAGGTGCATCTAGTGAAGATGCATGGTGAGTGGTCTTTGAGGTATGAGCTTGTGATCTTGATGTGACAATGTGATTTTAATTGAGCCTTGTCTTTTATGTTGGTTGATGTTAATGTTGATATTAAGGTACAGGGCATGGAATATGTTTGAAGACAACTAATATCTACTTAGGAAGCCATGTGACAAGATGAAAATTAAATAAAGAGAGGATTTGAAGGCAACTAATGTATTATGGTTGTATGAAGGCATAATTGAAGGTGTCAAAGGTGTTTAGGTGCATGAAAGAGAGATGTCAAGTCATATGATGCTTGTTCATGTGGTTTTAGGTCTGTATGGGGCCGTGGAAGATTATTGTCATCAAAAATAGAATGGTGAAATGATATGAGTGAGGTGTAATATCTTATATTTTTTTTGATGTTTTGTTGAGGTCATGACTTGGAAGGAATAGGTCAAGGCGTCAAGTGTTTAAGTAGCCTAAGCCTAGTCATAGCATGAGGAAACACTGTGAGAAGGTATAAGCATGGTGGATCGGTGAGATGAGTGCACATAGGCATGAGTGGATATATGAGGTTATTTGATTATGTATGTGAGGAATTGGAACACTCATGAGAGTTTTAGGGTGAGCCTACATGGGTAGGACCTTCAGTCTAGGTCTACATCTAGAGATCTCTTAAACCCTACATGGCCTAATGAGGTATCATGATGTATTGTCAAGACATGTGAAGGATGTATGGTAGTGTTTAAACATTAGGTGGTGAGTGTATTAAAAGAGGAATGAAGGTCAGTTTTAAGGCCTAATGTGATTTTTAGATCAAGATCTAGAGAGTAAAGAGAGTGTGTGGCCTAATGAAGGGTAATGATCAGTTTTCAATTTTTTTTAGCTCATGTAATAATTTTTAGCAGAGAATAATGTTTTTTTAAGTTTTATCATATAATTTGAGGTCATAGTGTGAAGTAAAAGACATGAAAAGTTGTTTGGAGGTCTCTCGAGTGCTCATAATGAAGGGTTCTCAACTCGAGAAGGATTTTATTGTGCTCATTAGCTTGTAAAAAATTTTCATGGGAACATAAATAGTTCATGGTATATGTTGAATGGTCCTATATCAAAATTATAGGCATTAGTTTTTTATTTGAGAGGCTATGCTTTATGAATGATTGTTAAGAGTGGAAACATGTTTAAACCCTAATAAGGACTTGCTGGTTAAGATGTTGATAAAAAGTGCCTAAAATGGATTATTATGATTAGGTAATCTATTTTATATTTTATTTTAATCTCCAAAGTAGATCTAGGTGGTATTGGTTAGAGAGAGGAGAGAGAAAATGTTGAGTTACAAGCTTGTTTCTGAAGAAGTTACTATAGAAGTCAAAAGTTACATTGAACATAGTAAGAAAATAGATGGAGGAAAAAGGTAGAGACTTATGTTTTATGTGAATTAATATTTATGGATAGGTTCTCATCCTCAATTATGTTAAACCAATCATTTGAGTTAGCCAATCACTAACAAGCCTAATGGTGTAAATAGTGAAAAACCTAGGTAGCAGTGAGAAGATGAAATGGAATGTGTTATCATGATAAAATGATGAAATAAAGTGCATAGATATGTTTTTTAGGACTTATAATATATTTTAATGCTTGGAATAATATTTTGAGGTCATGTGTGTGCTAAATTTTTTTATCACAAGTTGATCATCTGGTTTAGATGAGACAGTGAGATATAAGGTCATGAGATTGGTCTATAAGACCAATATTTGCCATTTGACCATATGATATTTATATATAATAATGGTATAATGATATTATAGGATAATATACAAGCATAATAAGTCATTTAAAATTTCTATATATGTTTCAAATGTCTAAGTCATGATGACTGTGTTTTGAGGTAATCTAGCATTTCTGAGTGAGTGAGTTACAAAGGTGTTCTTGAAGCCTTATATTATGAGTGGAAATGTCTAATGATTTGGTGATGACATTGAGTTTATTTAGAATATATATATATATATATATATATATATATATATAAAATTTATTTATAATATTTTAGTGGCTTGAGTATGTTTGATCTTCATTCTTGCAAGATAGTTTTATGAGGCACATAGGCCTAATAGGGCAGTTTATCCTAAAGAAGGTTTCAAGGTATTAAAAAAGGATGAAGATGTAAAAAAGCATGGAGGATGTTAGAATATTTATTTTAATAAGTTTTTTAATGGTTTTCAAGTGTTGGATAAATCCATTTGGGCCTAAGAGAATCAATTTTTGGCGTTAAGAGATAGACCTAATGCAAATAGGTCTCCATGAGTCCTAATAGAGAAATAAGGCCTAATTGAGTTATGAATGACAAATATGGATCAAAATTATTATTAAATAATGTTAAAAATATGTTATAAAATATACTATATTGATTAAATAAGAGGTTAAGGGTGTATTTATGACTAAGTGGTATATGAACAAAGAATAGTATATATAAAAGGCAGTTTTAGACCTATTATGTGGAAAATGAGTGCAAGTGAATGAAATAGCACATTATTGAGTAGAAGGAGGTATTTTATACCATAAAATAAGTGAATAGGATATGCAATGAATATATTATAGTGTGTATATATATTAATATCAAATTCATATGACCTAATCAGTCTTGAAGAGACCTATTTAAGCGAAGAGGCCTAGAAGGTAGTTTGAGATGGATAAGAGTGTGAAGAGATGAAGAGGTGGTAATAATATATTGGTTGAGAACATAATTTTATGAAAGTGATAAAAAAAATCAAGTGACTAAGTTGGTGTTTAGTCATCTAGGGGGTTTGTGTTTCCTTGAAAGTGGGTGTTTGGTAAATCCTAGTCAAGTGGGTGCTTGGCTAGTTGGGGTTGGTGCTCTATGTGGAGTTGGTGCCTCACTAAATTTGGTTTTGTCTTATAGGACTATAGAAATTTTTTATTAATCAGTAGGTTTTATTCTCCTTGAGGGTTTCCCACATATTTAATGTGTTTTTGTGTTTCATTCTTATGTGGATAGTTACTTATGCTAGCTAGATCTATATGTTTGTTTGAATGGTTCATGATTGCTTAAGTGTAATTGAACATAGTTTTTTTGAAGACTGATTCACCCCCCATCTCAGTAATTATGCTTACAACATCATTTATAGATATCATGGTATGAGGTTCTTACTTCAATACTCATATTCATAGTATAGAGCTAAAAATAGTGTTTAGTTTCCACGTATCTCATAGTATTTTAGAAATGCCTAAGATTTCACTTTGACTTAAACCTTAAGAATCTAGCCATATATTTGATTTTGTGGTGCATCAATTAGAAGTTATCATCAAGAATTTAATTCCATCTTCCCCTTGAAATTAGTTTTAGTGGGATATGGGAATGATACTTCTTCCATAGGTAGCATTCTAAAACATTGGGCCATCACTATCTAACAAACAAGTATCTTTGGAAGTCTACAAATCAATCAAAATATTTTAGTATGAATTCCTTATCTTCTTTTTGGATAATTAGTTAGAATAAATAGTTACATAATCATATTATCTTCTTGTTTCATGTTATTATCTATTGTATTTACCATCATCGATACAATTCTATTCTATGTGGTAGTTAGTCTGATATTTTGTTTGCTTTACTACTACTTTAAAAAACACATAGTTCAAATTACTGTTAATTTTTTTCTACCTATAAAACTAAGTTGACAATCCTGACTTATTAGGTTGTCCATAATCAACTATATTGACCAACGTGATCTAGTATAATCCTATATTTTCATATATTTCTTTCCTATACAAGTAAGTCAACCAACTTGACTTAATGGGATTTCAGAAAAATTCTATATTTTTTCTACCTGTCAAACTCCATCGACTAGCATGACTTAATATATTTTTAAAATCACAATAGATTATCTGAGATGATTTTGTATGCCTTGACCAAATTAGTTTTATTTTTAGTAAAATTTTACAAATCACAATAGATTTTATTGAATGATTATGTCTGCCCTGACTGACTTAGTTTTTTTTTTTAATAAATGTTTCCAAATCATAGTAGATCAACCTGGATGATTTCATATCCCTTGGTTGACATAGTTTTATGATAATCTCTTTATTAGTGAAATTTTATGAAATATATAAATCCAAAATCTCAAAAATACATTTTCTCAGATCCTAATACAAAAAATTATAATGAATATGTTTGTGCCATTGATGCTGATTATGATCAATATTATCCCAATTATAAATATTTGAATGGGGTTCAAGTCAATTATCACTACAAATTTTATCATAAATATCTTGTTACCAAACCTATGAAACCTTCTATTGATGATCAAATACTTAAATTAACCACCACTTCTTCATTTATAGCTCCTGAACCATCCACTAGTGATGATCCCCCTATAACAGTAGACCCAAAATTACTTCCAAAAAATACTCCACTTTATCAACCTAAACCTCATGCTCATTCTTCTTCTAAACTCCACTTAAATTTCTTAGATGAACTTAATTATATGCCTTGTAAAATTCCTCTCATGGAATTAGTTCAAACTTTTCCCTATCATCACAAGTTTATTATGTAACAAATTATAGACATAGACGATCTTGCATCTAATGAATTTTAATTACCTCTCAATACTCATCAACCTGTAGAAGTGTACACTATCAATTTTTTTTTATCTACTTGAATTTTTAAAAGAAGATATGTTAGATGATGAAAGTATATTTCAAGCTAATGATCCACCCCACTTTATAAAAATTGGCATCGATAATACTTTAATTCTAAAAGTTTTAGTTTATGAAGGATCGAGCATCAATGTCACCTCTATTTGAATAATTCAGCAAATCAGATATTCTAAAGATAATCTCAAACAAACCTGACTCACGTGTCATGGATTTAATAAACTAACCAAAAAAAACTCAACTACATTTGGCTCCCTCTTATCATTGGATCCAAGATAATATTCACCAAACTAATGGTACTTGATCTTCCCTTATCTTAAAACATGATTTTGAGATGTCATTGGACTCATCACATGCAAGCTATTGCATCTCCTAGTAACCAATGTGTTAAATTCATACATAATGGGAAATTTTACAAACATGAGGTTTATATTAATCCCTAGATTATTCAACTTAAAAAACCTAAATATCATATCGTATTCCTAATATCACCCACATTAATAGTCCTTGTCTTCCTAAATTTATCAATATGCATTCATATTTACATGTAACTCTCATTGATTCAAATGACAATGAACCCAATAAACTAAAAAACATTTAAAATACCCCTCGATTACCTCCATATATTAAAAACTGGCTTCCCCCTTCTCTTATTCCATGAGATAAAGCCATTCTTTTAATAGAGGACACTTCTGATAGCCCTCCACCATGTAACTCACATGAAGCTTCCTACATAGAGGATGATTTTACTTGTAATGAATATGGATTAGCCAAAATCTTTCAAGATCCTTTAATCATGTCTTCTCACACTTTTAGTAATATAGGATTATCCACTACATATATTACCATTAAAATGGCTACATGTTCTATATTACCATCCTATGATGATACTTATATTATGGCACAAGCTCAATCTTGGGATTTAGATGTATTACATTATCAAAAGACACTAGCTAAGATCCATGCCTTCAATCATGATGTTCATGTCATTTACATATCCTCTAATTATGAATTATAACCAAAATCCTATGTACCACCTATAAATGTACCATTGATAGATAATCTATGGATCATCCAAGAAATCAAATGATTTGATATAATTGAACCTCTAATCCCTAATCAAATTGATCAAATCAATTTCTTAAGTCAAGATCTATTATCTCCCATTGACCATCTTACATAACTCACTTATCTACCTATTATCCATAATCTAATCAACACTAATGATAGTAATTATCTTTATATCTCAATACCAATGTCTATTGAATAATCCATCACCCTAATCCTGAAATTACCTTAGACACACAAGCTATAGTTTTTCAAAAAATACATACTAAATTCTATAAGCAAGGTAACCAACTTATAGATATTAAAATATATGTTGAATATTAAAGACACTTACCCACACTCCTTACCAATGAAGCCATATTATAACTACTCCATGATTGTGAACCTCAAATCCCATGCCAATATCATAAACTAGGTCATTTTGAGAAAAAGGCTCTATGTTTTAATAATTTCATTACTAGTATTGACCCTAATACACACCCTATTTCTTCACTTCATCCTGCTCCCTATCATTTACAAGATGGAAGTGTTATTCTTATTAAATAAACTATGGACACTAATTATGGAACAACTACTATCCCTTCACTTATTATTGTCTCCAAATAACTTCATCCTATAGAACACAATATTTTTTGTTTATTCTTTGATAAATATTGTGAAACTTTTGCATGGTCATATGAAGATATGCCTAGTATTAACCCTAGTATTGTCATTCATAATATCATTACTTATATTGATGCCAAACCCATGTGTCAAACTCAATGTATATTTCTTCCTAATATTTACACCCTATGTCATAAAGAAATCATCAAACTCCTAGATGCTAAATTCATCAAACTTATCGATTACTTTGAATGGTTTTCTAATATTATTCCTGTGCAAAATAAATTAACCATGGTTATTTAAATTTATATATAATTTTGAAATATTAACTTAACTTAGCCCTAAGATAACTTTCCCTTACCAAAAATTGATGCCATTGATGATTCCACTGTTGGATATGAAATGCTATCTCTCATGGATGGTTTCTCGGCATATAATAAAATTCACATTGTTCTCAAAGATCAACCCTAAAACCATGTTTACAATAAAATAAGGCACCTATTGTTAATTAAAAATCCCTTTTCATCTTAAAAAAGTTGATTCCACTTATTGATGTGCCATGAACCATATATTTCATGATCTCATACATGATATTCTCAATACCTATGTGGATGATCTTATCACCAAATACAAGCATCATGAAAACCATCTTCATTATCTCACTATCATATTTGACCATCTCATTAAATAAAAAGTTAGATTCAATCATTATAAATTCATTTTTGGTGTCACATCCAATAAAATATTAGGTTTTATAGTTTTTATTTAAGGAATTGATGTGCATCTAGCTAAAATCAAAGCTATTACCAACATGCCTATTCCTTATTCTATTATAGACATACAAACATACTTTGGTAAACTTGGGGCAATCCAAAAATTCATTTTTGAGATGTCTTATCACATTTATTCAATTAATTACCTTCATAAGAAAGGTATGGTAATGGAATGGACATGATTCATGTTAAAAGCCATTTGATTACATGAAAGAATCACTCCAAAATCCTCCCACTCTTTGACCTCCTTCTAGTGATCAACCTTTCATCTTATATAATTCATCTAACCCCATATCAATTGGGTAAATGATTTCCCAACAAGATGAAATAGATTGTGAATACACCATAAATTATATTAGTCTTGATCTAATAGATTATGAAACACATTATACCAAAATTGAACATGATGGCCTCACTATTTATTTCACATCTTAAAAGCTTTGCCACTACACACTTTACAAAAAAAATATGTTATCATAAATTCCAATCCTCTTAGTCACTTATTCTCAAAATATTTCTTACGCGATGATATAATTGGAAAATGATTGGTTCTCTTGATGGAAACCAAAAAATATTTAAAGGCTAAATAATTGATAAAAAATTGTTATAACTCCTATCCCAACCACTCTTCCTAATGAATAAATATTATACATTGAAGGTCTTAACCACTTTATTTAACTCAAAAATTATTTCCATAATTTGATGGTGGATCTAGATACATAATCTTGATGACAATTTCTAAACCAAAATCCAAATCCATCATTGAAGAATTACCTAAAATTACAATTGACCTACATGAAGATACTTGGACCTTTAATTTTTATGGTGATAAATGGATCCAAGGTGTCAGGGAACCAGTAGAAACAACAAACATGCTCCTATCCCTCCTTAGTCAGGATCTTGCTCTACCAATTAGAACACATGTGATTACTTCTTGTATTAGCAACTAAACACGGAATTATACCAGAATCAATAAGTAACTAGAAATATGCAACAACACAAGAATTAAGAGACAATACACAATTGTATTATATACATAGAAGAATATACAATAAGGAAGATGCCACTTCTTCCTCCAACTCAAAGGTTCGCCACACCTCAAGACCTTCTTCCCTCTCTCTCTCGGTCCCAACGATCAACTCCAATACAAAATTGATGTTCACCTCTCCAACCAGTCAGTAACATGCTGCCAGTTGACCAAGTACACATCCATACTCCAAGTAGATCCCCTGCTCTCTGCTACCTGCAAATCACTAGACCTTACTCACCATGTAGACATCTCTACACCCCTGAAGAACCCTTGTCCTTGCCTCACCAAGTCCTTATGATTCTTCAACCAGTACTCTAGTGGATCAGCTCCTTGACCTTGTAGACCTTGCAACTCTCCCTGATCATACACACTCAGCACCCCTTGGAACTAGGAGGAGCTACACTAGCTCTCTCTAAAAGCTCTCTGGCTTTCTAGCACACACATTTACAATACATCCCATGAGTCCATATATAGATCTCATGCTTACAATAATTAGACTAACCTAATTACAATAATTAGACTCGCAACTCAAGACTACGACTAGCCTTCAACATGCAAACTAACAGTCTCAAAATAGACTCTCCCAGATTCGTCATGCAAACTGCTTGTTCTCGCATAGGCTGCCGACGTCGGCACCTCCATGACCGATGTCGGTCGACTGGTAACTGACGTCAGTTGCTTCCTCTTGCTATCTGACCGACATCGGCTGATCAGACCGATGCCATTTCTCCTGTAACTGATTCTGCAACACTGCATCCTCCGTAACTTC
Source organism: Torreya grandis (assembly GCA_037957365.1). Taxonomy (NCBI): domain Eukaryota; kingdom Viridiplantae; phylum Streptophyta; class Pinopsida; order Cupressales; family Taxaceae; genus Torreya; species Torreya grandis. Next base: position 394,969 of record JARHVA010005320.1, read on the forward strand.
TCCTGTTTGCATCCTGGTGAAGCTTTTAGCTCCACAACCTAACAATCTCCCACTTGGAGATAAATAGCTGCACCTGTACCTGTACTTGTACACAGTCTAAATTATTCCCTGGTTTGTATCCCTCTTCAAGATCCATCCTGAAGACCAACCACCACGCAACCGTGATGCTATACCTGTCATTCAAGTAACCTGCCACATCCGAACCTACACATCCATGTAGTGAAGAACTTGACCCTGCAAAACAAGAATCCCTGCTGCTAGTCCCACTGAACTGCCCTCCAGTACTCCTTCCCCGAATTAGCTCCATACTTTCTGACAACCCCCACTGATTGGGAAAAATTCAGGCCTACAATAGACCTCATGTGATTTCGAACCCTGTTTCAAGCTAAGCTTGAACTGTCCAGCCATTGGTGTGCTTACCGATTCTGCATCCTGCGTAATGAACCTAGCCAACACCGTCTTCACATCAGCTCCCACTGAAGATAGAATCTCCATGTCTCTTATGCCAAAGAATTTCACTGCTCCAAATTCTTCATGACACACCTCTAAACTAACCTTACCCTTAGCTCAGCAAATACCTGTATGTACAAACCTACTAGTAAATCACCCACATACAGTAACAAGATGATGTCATGACTCATCATCCACCTGGTAAGATAAACACAATAGTCACACTGACATTGACTGAAGCCATGCTTAGTCATCCACCTGTCAAACCCTGTACCACTATCCTGCAGCTTCCTCAAGACCATATGCCTTGGTCTTCTGTCTCTTGTATCCATCCACTCTCTTCTCTAAAATAGGAATCTGTCTCTCAGTGCTTTCTTCTAGCTGACAACTCTACCAACAAATACCTATTTGGTTTTTCTCCAAGGACTCATACTCCTCATCCATGCCAAGCTCCCACTGTATCTGGACTCTACCTGCATTGCTTCTTCCATCTTCCTGGTTCTTAACCATCAATAAGCAATATAAAGAAGGTAAACAATGAATATGAGGTTCACTTACCCTTTCTGACCTCCACATGAGCTTTTGAGACTCGCTGTCTGCCCAATATCCATTCCAGTGACTGATCTCGGCCATCTCCCAGTCTGCTCCCGACCGATGTCGGTTCTCTGCAATGACCCTGACTACCGACGTTGTTTCCCTGGCCGATGCCGGTATCCTTTCAGTCGACGTCGGTTCCCTCATGGCCGACGTCGGTCTTCCTATTGCTGACGTCGGTTACTGTGTGACCGACGTTGGTACCTGTGTTCGTCTGTAAGTGACAACTTTTTACCCACGAGCTCTCCATGGATCAAAATCCTAATCAAATCAACCCTGCTCTGCTCAGAATAATTCAGTTCTCTCACCTGATCTCTATCTGTCATCTCCTCCATGAACACCAAGGATTTCTAGTTCTTTAGCTTGTCAAAAACATCTGTCTTCCGCTTCAGAACCTGCATTCTCCTTCTACATATGTGACTAAGCCTATGAAGCCACATCTCTGCAACAGAAGGTGAATCAACAATATAAGTAGATAGATAAAGGATACCTACTTTCTTACCACCATCTAATTCAAGTGTATCCACTGTGAGAGTTACAGTATATCTCCCATCACCCAAATTTCCTGAAGAAATTAGACTCATCTCCAAGACCGGTACCTGCATGACTTCTTTCAACCACTGTGTGTCGTCCATCTGCAATTTCAGCTTCACTTCCCCTTTGCCAATTCTTTGGCAAGGCTCACCAGCTCCTCTCCCTGGGGCTGCATGGAAAGAGGCAACATAATCTGTTATCCAAGATTCAACTTTATCCAAGAAACCTTCCAAAGCATCCTATGCAACAACACCTACAACATCTGCATCTTCAGTTCCTTCATGCTGATCTGCTACCAACCAACAATATCTTTTTCTCTGCTCTTTCTTTCCATCAATCAGACCATTCGTGCTATTCAGTTTCTCCATTCATAGCTTACTTCCTTCTGCCATTGCTATACTCCCACTCAATCAGAAACCCCTGTGAGCAACCTGTAATCAACAAACACTACCAGATCTGAAACCACCTGTTAGTAACCCAACCAAAAGCTCTGATACCACGTGTCAGGGAACCAGTAGAAACAACAAACATGCTCCTATCCCTCCTTAGTTAGGATCTTGCTCTACCAATTAGAACACATGTGATTACTTCTTGTATTAGCAACTAAACATAGAATTATACCAGAATCAATAAGTAACTAGAAATATGCAACAACACAGGAATTAAGAGACAATACACAATTGTATTATATACATAGAAGAATATACAATAAGGAAGATGCCACTTCTTCCTCCACCTCAAAGGTTTGCCACACCTCAAGACCTTCTTCCCTCTCTCTCTCAATCCCAACAATCAACTCCAATATAGAATTGATGTTCACCTCTCCAACTAGTCAGTAACACGCTGCCAGTTCACCAAGTACACATCTATACTCCAAGTAGATCCCCTGCTCTCTGCTACCTGCAAATCACTAGACCTTACTCACCATGTAGACATATCTACACCCCTGAAGAACCCTTGTCCTTGCCTCACCAAGTCCTTATGATTCTTCAACCAGTACTCCAGTGGATCAACTCCTTGACCTTGCAGACCTTGCAACTCTCCCTGATCATACACACTCAACACCCCTTGAAACTAGGAGGAGCTACACTAGCTCTCTCTAAAAGCTCTCTGGATTTCTAGCACACACATTTACAATACAGCCCATGAGTCCATATATAGATCTCATGCTTACAATAATTAGACTAACCTAATTACAATAATTAGACTTGTAACTCAAGACTACGACTAGCCTTCAACATGCAAACTAACAGTCTCAAAATAGACTCTCCCAGATTCGTCATGCAAACTGCCTGTTCTCGCACAGGCTGCCGACGTCGGCACCTCCATGACCGATGTCGGCCGACTGGTAACCAACATCGGTTTCTTCCTCTTGCTATTTGACCGACGTCGGCTGATCAGACCGATGCCATTTCTCCTGCAACTGATTCTGCAACACTGCATCCTCCGTAACTTCTCCTGTTTGCATCCTGGTGAAGCTTTTAGCTCCACAACCTAACAATCTCCCACTTGGAGATAAATAGCTGCACCTGTACCTATACCTGTACACAGTCTAAATTATTCCCTGGCTTGTATCCCTCTTCAAGATCCATCCTGAAGACCAACCACCATGCAACCGTGATGCTATACCTGTCATTCAAGTAACCTGCCACATCCGAACCTACACATCCATGTAGTGAAGAACTTGACCCTGAAAAACAAGAATCCCTGCTGCTAGTCCCACTGAATTGCCCTCCAGTACTCCTTCCCTGAATTGGCTCCATACTTTCTGACAACCCCCACTGATTAGGAAAAATTCAGGCCTACAATAGACCTCATGTGATTTCGAACCCTGTTTCAAGCTAAGCTTGAACTGTCCAGCCATTGGTGTGCTTACCGATTCTGCATCCTGTGTAATGAACCTAGCCAACACCGTCTTCACATCAGCTCCCACTGAAGATAGAATCTCCATGTCTCTTATGCCAAAGAATTTCGCTGCTCCAAATTCTTCATGACACACCTCTGAACTAACCTTACCCTTAGCTCAACAAATACCTGTATGTACAAACCTACTAGTAAATCACCCACATACAGTAACAAGATGATGTCATGACTCATCATCCACCTGGTAAGATAAACACAATAGTCACACTGACATTGACTGAAGCCATGCTTAGTCATCCACCTGTCAAACCCTGTACCACTGTCCTGCAGCTTCCTCAAGACCATATGCCTTGGTCTTCTGTCTCTTGTATCCATCCACTCTCTTCTCTAAAATGGGAATCCGTCTCTCAGTGCTTTCTTCCAGCTGACAACTCTACCAACAAATTCTTGTTTGGTTTTTCTCCAAGGACTCATACTCCTCATCCATGCCAAGCTCCCACTGTATCTGGACTCTACCTGCATTGCTTCTTCCATCTTCCTGGTTCTTGACCATCAATAAGCAATATAAAGAAGGTGAACAACGAATATGAGGTTCACTTACCCTTTCTGACCTCCACATGAGCGTTTGAGACTCGCTGTCCGCCCAATATCCATTCCAGTGACCGATCTCGGCCATCTCCCAGTCTACTCCCAACCGATGTCAGTTATCTGCACTGACCCTGACTATCGACGTCATTTCCCTGGCTGACGCCGGTATCCTTTCAGCTGACGTCAGTTCCCTCATGGCCGATGTCGGTCTTCTTGTTGCTGACATCAGTTACTGTGTGACCGACGCTGGTACCTGTGTTCATCTGTAAGTGATAACTTTTTACCTGCGAGCTCTCCATGGATCAAAATCCTAATCAAATCAACCCTGCTCTACTCAGAATAATTTAGTTCTCTCACCTGATCTCTATCCGTCATCTCCTCCATGAACACCAAGGCTTTCCAGTTCTTTAGCTTGTCAAAAACATCTGTCTTCCGCTTCAGAACCTGCATTCTCGTTCTACATATGTGACTAAGCCTATGAAGCCACATCTCTGCAACAGAAGGTGAATCAACAATATAAGTAGATAGATAAAGGATACCTAATTTCTTACCACCATCTAATTCAAGTGTATCCACTATGAGAGTTACAGTATATCTCCCATCACCCAAATTTCCTGAAGAAATTAGACTCATCTCCAAGACCGGTACCTGCATGACTTCTTTCAACCACTGTGTGTCATCCATCTGCAATTTCAGCTTCACTTCCCCTTTGCCAATTCTTTGGCAAGGCTCACCAGCTCCTCTCCCTGGGGCTACATGGAAAGAGGCAACATAATCTGTTATCCAAGATTCAACTTTATCCAAGAAACCTTCCAAAGCATCCTGTGCAACAACACCTGCAACATCTGCATCTTCAGTTCCTTCATGCTGATCTGCTACCAACCAACAATATCTTTTTCTCTGCTCTTTCTTTCCATCAATCAGACCATTCGTGCTATTCAGTTTCTCCATTCGTAGCTTACTTGATTCTGCCATTGCTATACTCCCACTCAATCAGAAACCCCTGTGAGCAACCTGTAATCAACAAACACTACCAGATCTGAAACCACCTGTTAGTAACCCAACCAAAAGCTCTGATACCACATGTCAGGGAACCAGTAGAAACAACAAACATGCTCCTATCCCTCCTTAGTCAGGATCTTGCTCTACCAATTAGAACACATATGGTTACTTCTTGTATTAGCAACTAAACACGGAATTATAACAGAATCAATAAGTAACTAGAAATATGCAACAACACAGGAATTAAGAGACAATACACAATTGTATTATATACATAGACAAATATACAATAAGGAAGATGCCACTTCTTCCTCCACCTCAAAGGTTCACCACACCTCAAGACCTTCTTCCCTCTCTCTCTCGGTCCCAACAATCAACTCCAATATAGAATTGATGTTCACCTCTCCAACTAGTCAGTAACACACTACCATTTCACCAAGTACACATCCGTACTCCAAGTAGATCCCCTGCTCTCTGCTACCTGCAAATCACTAGACCTTACTCACCATGTAGACATCTCTACACCCCTGAAGAACCCTTGTCCTTGCCTCACCAAGTCCTTATGATTCTTCAACCAGTACTCCAGTGGATCAACTCCTTGACCTTGCAGACCTTGCAACTCTCCCTGATCATACACACTCAACACCCCTTGGAACTAGGAGGAGCTACACTAGCTCTCTCTAAAAGCTCTCTGGCTTTCTAGCACACACATTTACAATATAGCCCATGAGTCCATATATAGATCTCATGCTTACAATAATTAGACTAACCTAATTACAATAATTAGACTCGCAACTCAAGACTATGACTAGCCTTCAACATGCAAACTAACAGTCTCAAAATAGACTCTCCCAGATTCGTCATGCAAACTGCCTGTTCTCGCACAGGCTACCGACGTCGGCACCTCCATGACCGATGTTGGCCGACTGGTAACCGACGTCGGTTGCTTCTTCTTGCTATCTGACCGACGTCAGCTGATTAGACCGATGCCATTTCTCCTGCAACTGATTCTGCAACACTGCATCCTCCGTAACTTCTCCTGTTTGCATCCTGGTGAAGCTTTTAGCTCCACAACCTAACACAAGGAGCTAAGGCAAGATGTGTCTTAGCCACTCCTCATAGTAAAATCTTACCTCTCACTTTTTGATTAACCTTCAATGTTACTAATAACATGGCTGAATACAAATCTCTCATCTTAGGCATGCAAGCCTTCATTAATTTAGATAGCCCTTATGTACATTATTTAGGTGACTCATAACTCATCTATCACCAAGTTAATGGTGACTACCAGTGTAAGAGTGAAAATATTATCATTTATCATCAAATTTATACCAGAGTTGCTCAAGAATTCAAATCATTTACTATAGAACCAATTCCATAAGAGAAGAATTCCATAACTGACTCACTTGATTCATCTGACTCTCTTTTTCATCCTCATAAATCTCTTCATAATTCCCAATTTATCATCCACATATGCAAATCACCATCTTCATTACCAACCATAAATGATTCTCTTATCTATCATATTGAGGGTATTACTATGTGACAAAGCCCATGGTATAAAAACATTATAAAATTTATCAAACATCACACTTATCTTATTGATATTAATTCTAAAAAAAACCCAAAATTTGTAAACAAGCTTACAAATATATCTTCTAACATGACATCCGATATTATCAAAATACCAAAAGTACCTTGATCTGTTGTGTCACTCAGGATGAAATTCCCTCCCTACTTGAACAAGAACATGGGGTCATTTATGGTGGTCAATGTAGTGGACACTCTTCAACTCATAAATTCCTACACATGGGATATGTATGTAAAGGGAAATGCAACTAATCTATAAATCAATCCTACCTTGAAGAAGGTAAATATTTCTTACACTTTTAATTATTAATACATTAGATATTCAGGGTCATGACCAAGATGGATCTGCTAGGCCTAGCCAAGGGATATATTACCAAAATAATATCACGATGGAGGATTCCAAACCCTCCTGTCAAGCAAAGTTATGCAATAACCTTAACTAGGTCCTATGTTTTCATATTCACTAAGTAAATGAAAAAAGTAAAGTAAAAGTCTAATCTAGTGTTCTTCAAAGCTTGTGGCACAAAGTGGGGGTATTAAATATGAAAAGTGAACATACATAGAAGACATATACTCATGTTAATGTATAATTAATCCTAATGCATGGAAGATAAGTACAAATGCAAATTTATCTACTCTTACAGAGGAGGAACAAAGTTAGGAATACTTACTTTTGAATATGAACCTGTCGAGCCTCAATCTCTCCCTTAGAAAAGGTGATTTTCAATAGGTTGTTATGGTATATAAGGACAAGGATAAGTCAGCTCTAGGCTACACAGCCTATCAATGCATCCAAATGACTTCTCCATAAGACAAGATCTATATCTCCAAAGAAAGTATGAAACCATAAGCTATGCTCCTCAAGTAGAATGGTGGATAAGTAGATGCATAATATATATCTCTTCTTCTTATCTTTTTTCCTATAAATAATGAAAATGGATGTGTATATATAGTGTAATGTATCCCTAAACCTTTCCAAAGGTTTAGTTGATATATTCAACCCAATCAACTTTGTATTTTTAATTGATAAAAACAAGTATCAATTAGAATACAAAGTTGGCCTGATACACTCTATATTATTAATTGATAAAAAATGTATTAATTAGTGTATAGAGTCATCCCAGTTGACTCTATATTATAAAATATTAAAAAGGCATGGAAATGTTCATTATTATAAAATTCAAGAAGATGAAGTGTGATTTGAACCATTAAAAGAATTGGTAACAATTACTTCATAGCCACCAAGTGTAGTGATGCCATTTATCATCATTCCTAACATGCTATTGACTATAGTTATAGTGATGTAATGGCTATGTGGTAATGTAAAAATATATTTTTAAGGAATCATTTTTACATAAAGGTTTGGACCCACTAATGTAGTTTTTAACATAAATACAAGGATGGATATGAAATTATGATAATATGTGATATGAATGAGTAACCTAGATGCTTATGAAGGTGCTAAGGAAAGTAGTGAAAAGTTTGGAGGATTGTGAAAGAGAGGAGACAAGGCTTAGGTAAGTACATAGGAGAAGGTTTTGTTGATATAAATTGTTTGGATAAATGGTAGGAATGATATAAAGCCACAAGAATCTTGTGAAGCACCAATAGTTTACCACCCCTTTCCTAGTACACCCTTTAAGGCATGCACTCAGAGAGATTGAAAATTGATAGGTTACTGCAAGAGAGAAAGTGTTAAAGTTAATAAAAATATTATGTATATACATATGACCCACTCAAATCTCATCACATGTCACATGAGTGTAATAGGGGATGGTGCTTTGAGAAAGAACATAGTAACACATGAAAATGAGATAACTAAAAATGAAAGACTAAAATTAATGTTGAAATAAAATGAAAGTAACTAAAATATCATATGAATACCTTAACCTACCTATCTTCTAAATGAATACATATAAATATCCTAGTCTTGATCATGGAAGGTATAGTATCTGCATTTGAGAAAACCTAGGGATACAAAACTAATAATAAAAGCAATGCATGCGTACCTAGGATGGTCAAAGTAACAATGAATAACTCTCAAAACTAATTAAATGACTTTAAAAAATTGGCAAATTAGGATTGTTAATCCAAGGTTATAACTAAAAGATCAAGCATGTAAATGATAAAATAATGAAAAATAAATTTAGAACACACTAAATCATGTTGGGAAGCATGTAAAACATAAATGGTAAAAAGGAATGTAGAACATACTAAATCACATTGGGAAGCATGTAAAACATAAATGAAAAATGAAATATCAATGCAAGAAAATTCTAATAAAGATATGTAAGTGAAAATATAACCTCTTGTAAGATAAGCATGTCAAATAAAACATAAAGAAGTCATAAATGATTGAAAATGAAATTTAAATCAAGATGTAATACAAGTATGTCAAATGAAGATTAATAAATCATAAATAAATGAAAATGAAATGTAAGTCAAGATGTAAGACAATCATTAAGAAGTCATACATAAAGAGAAACATGTAAGAATGTCATATGTCATATGTAAGATAAGTGAAGTCCATGAAAATAAAACATGAACATGATGGTTAAATGAAAATTAAAAGCTTTAAAATATGAAAAATCAAACTTAGTACTTGTTCTAAGATACAATTTAAAAAACACAACCATGTAATGACATAAATAGTATGATAATGAGGCAATGTGTTAAACAAATGGTGTAAGGGTGTTTGTGAGGAAGGCTTAGTTCTTTTCAAGGTATTACAATGAAACTCACAAATTATAAACCAAGAGGCATAAGTAGTAGAGGTGATCAAGAATGTGATCAGCTAAAAACAATAACCAATAGGGAAATATAAGGAAAATATGAGGTAAATAAGGAATGTGAGGTGTCACATGGGTGGTATGAACATCCTTAGCAAGAATGAGACACACTAGGCAAGTGAGAAATTCTAAGAACTATCAACACCAATGAATTAGGACATTTTGACAACTGAACACAAAGCTTGGGTTAACAAGTGAAGTACATAAATCATCCCATGAAAGCTATATGCATGAAAATTAAAATGGACCTACCTTCCTACAACATGTTCCCCGTTCTTCAGTACCCCTTATAGATCCATTGGTCTACTATGAAGATTGGGTACTTGCATGAGAAAGTACGTGGCACTACATAGTATATGATATAAGGAGACCTCCTACCCTAGTCTACTAGCCTACCACACCCCAATGGACCTTGTTTATATCATGAGGCCAACTATGGAGTTTGATCTTTGACTAAGATAAGAGGTGTGCCAAATATAGATCACTTCTTTTGGTGTGATCTAACTTTTAATATTGTTTTTGCCTTCTGTTTGCATTTATGATTTGGCTTTTTTTTTTTTTAATTTTTCTATTTCTTCATACAAATTCAGAGAACCAATCATGATTGAAATAGCTGACAAATATAAGAGAGATTACACTTGTTTACTAGAGAAAAGGACCTAAAGACCAATGTGTCTAAAGACTCCTAGACTTTCCCATAAGTAAGTATGAAATCTCAAAATTGACTGATGTAAGCCTCAAATGAAAGGAAATAAGGGAAATATGGGGATCATGAGAGATCCATCCATGTAATAATTGATACAATGATGAATAATATTGTAGTTAATCACAAGGAGGTAAGAAAGTGATATGAAATAGGTGGAACTATGTTATGATAGTAATGTCACTAAGAAGACGTACTAACCTACAAGGGATATATCACAAGCACCAATGAAAGTGGTAGTCATCCTGAAAGAGGGGGAATTAATCTAAAGATGTTTTAATGTTATAATTTGTGAGGATAACATGGTCCTATCCATGGTCTTACACTACAACTCATAAGGTGAACACCAATTAGGTGAATTATAAATAGTGGGAAAAATTATCATAAAACTATTAAGGTAAAAAATGACATAAAAATATAATAATGAAAGAGATATCTAAGAACCAAAATGAAAATAAATGCTAAATGTAATGTGTAATAAAAAAAATAACATAAAGGAAAATAATTATGTGAGTAAAGTGTGTTTGTGAGGAAGACCTAGTCATATCCAAGGTATTACAATGCAACTCACAAACTATAAAGTGAAATAAAACCAGAGAATCCAAAGGAAATAATGGTGCAAGTAAAATGAAACTAAAAGGAGTAAAGTGCACAAAAATAAATAAAAATGAGACAAACATAATAATCGAAATATATGCTAACATATATATCAAAGATGAGCATGTGAAATACAAGCATATATGTCTAGGAAGGTTTCTTGAAGTTGAATTTGTTTGGTATTATGCATTGTAGAATAATATTGGGCATCAAAAGATGCCCCAAAGGGTAAGTGGATGTAGGGATGGGTATTTTATGATGCAAAAAAGTATAAGGTGGTATGTTTAAGGGCATCACAGGATGCCCCAACATGTTATATGGAATGGGGTGAAGCTAAGCTATTAGAATGAACTGCACTAGGTTGACTTGTGGAGTTGTAGATAAGTGAATTGGTTGATAAGTTAGAGTTTGAAGATGTTGGTTTTTTGGATTGTAAGGGTGTTGAAATTGAAATAATATTTTTAGGATAGGTATGAAGAGGTCTACAAGGCAAAGGAGGACCATGTATGATGCACTTTTGATTAGGCATTTGAACTAGGTGCTCCTTTGGTTTATGTGACTTAAGAGGTTGAGGTTAGACAAATGCAACTACCCATTTGAAGTTTTTTATAGTAGATATCCTTTATTTATTAGTATATGAATAAAGATAAATTGTGGTTTGGACAACATTATTATATGAGGTATGATATGAGATGCTATGTACCTAGGGATATGATATATTAATGTATATGGGTTGATGGAGATGTCGACATGTGGCACACATCCCCTTAGTTAGTTATATGGGTACAATATATTAGGATAATGGAGTAACTTGTAGAATTAGTACATTGGGTAGTGATTGACCTAAATTTGGATTAGGAGGTTAACCATCCATGGGTTAGATAGATGTCTATATAAAGGAGATGATTATCATGGTAAAGATATCAAGTAAGCATTGAGTCTTCTATTGTAAGAGGATATTGGAGGTTGTCCCCTCAAAGAGACATTGTAGAGTTATTCATTCCTAAAGGATTATTATATGGTGTTTCCATACATTAAGGGTATTTATGCATATATTGAATATTTTAATCATATCAAGATCTTATCAAGTGGTATCAGAGCTTCGATTTGGGCAATTTGTGTGGAGTGAAACCCTATTTTTTTAAAATCATCAATAACTTTTGATTGGTTGTAAATTTTTACACAATTTTTTTACTAGATATGTATAATATTTTAAATAAGTCACAATTAAAAAAATAGATTTTTTTTATTATTTTTGAGGGAGTTATTTCTATTTTGGAGTTTATAATAATTTCACTATATCTTCTGAAATATAAGGAATTTTTATTATAAATTTTTATTGGAAATTTATGAAGATATAAGAGAAGTAAATTAAAAATTTCAGAATTTTTTGAGTTATTTTGAGTGATTTGTTTTGATTTTATGGTTTTTAGTATATTCAATATACAAGTCAAAATTTGTCACATTTTTTCACAAAATTTTGACTAAGATTCCAATAACATAAGAGGAATATATAGTAAAAATTTGAGACTTTATGGATCAATTTTGTATGAGTTATTGACATTTTATGGTTTTATAAACCCTAATTTTTTTTGTGGATCATGAAATTGCAAAAATTTTCAGGGGAAGATGATGTTGATGCTAGAGAATGGTGGATCATTTTAAGGAGAATAATACTAAAACAATTTTATGGAAAACAAAATTATTTGTTTCTTTTTCTGGGCCTGCACAACATTGGTGGTTTAATCAATTGAGCTTTGTGCAAAATGGAACACATATTCCTAGATCGATGGGATATAAAAGAAAAAGAGGATGTGGAAGAGGAAGAAAATAATGATAATAAAGAAGAAGAAGAAGAAGAAGAAGAAGAAGAAGAAGAAGAAGAAGAAGAAAAAGAAGACGAAAAAGAAGAAGAAGAAGAAGAATAAGGTTCAAATAATTGGGCTCCAAAGAAATCTGAGTCAATTTTTTAATTTCATGGATACATTCAAAAGAAGAAGGTGGTTGTGTCCATAAACCCTACCAGTAAGTATAACTTCATTAACATGAATGTGGCTAAGCATCTACATGTTCAATAAAATAATATCAAGGAGGTTCAAGTAGATGGTAATAATATTTCAATGTTTGAATATTTGAAGCTTATTATAGAAAAATATGTGTTGCATTCAATTTTTTATGCTTTGGATATGGATGATATGGATATAGTTCTTGGATATCCATGGTTAGAGACTTTGGAAACAATGAATATTAATGTTTAGAAAAAGTTCATGAAGTTTTGGTATAGGAAAAAGAAGATCACTTTACAAGATATCATAGTGAAAAAGGCACCAATAAAAATTCAGGTAGATCATGAGGATGATATTGAAATAGATGATGAAGAGCATGATGAAGATTCAGATGATATAGATAAAAACATAATACAAATAGAAATGAACACTTCATATACTAAAGAGACAAAGAAGGAAAAGGTGGAAGAGGTAGAAGCAAAGGTGGATAAGGTCAAAATATTAGAAAAATTTGAGGTATATAGACACCCACATCATCATGAGAGGAAACAATCATGGAACCAGGTAAGGAAGTGTCATAACAACAATAATTTTGTCTATACAAGAAATAAAATTTCCAATCATTATGGATATGCATGGAATACAAATAAAAAATACTATGGCACATGGAATGAATGGAGAAATCACTATGACTATACATGGAAGAATACCTACTATGGTCATGGTTGGAATCAGAGTAGTGTAGTGGAATATGGTACATGGAATAAAAAGAGGAATAATTATGCTTGGACACCAAAGCAGTATAATTATGATCATGAATGAAATTAGAGGAACACAATGAAATTTGGAAACAAGCTTGGAGAGATATCACCTACCAAGATCATATATGGATGGCTAGATGATCGAGATTGGAGACAAGTGTGCAATGATTTGAAACACACTCATTATTTGGTTTCTTCCTATGTTTCAAGGATGAAACATGTCAAGGAGGGAGGTAATGCTATGTATCTAGAGATATGATAAATTAATGTATATGGGTTGATGGAGATGCCGACATATGATACACATCCCCTTAGTCAGTTATATGGGTACAATATATTAAGATAATGGAATAACTTGTGGAATTAGTACATTGGGTAATGGTCGATCTACATTAGGATTATGAGGTTACCCATCCATGGGTTAGATAGATGTCTATATAAAGGAGATGATTATCATTTTAAAGATATCAAGTAAGCATTGAGTCTTCTATTGTAAGAGGATATTGGAGGTTGTCCCCTCAAAGAGACATTGTGGAGTTATTCCTTCCTAAAAGAGTATTATATGGTGTTTCCCTATCTTAAGGGTATTTTTGCATATATTGAATATTTGAATCATATCAAGATCTTATCATGAGATAATATTTGTTCATCATTAGGTAGTTGATGTTGAAGTGATTGTGTTTCATTGGATTGGATTTGATAAGATTGAATATAGTCTTGATGATGTTGTTTTGTTAGAGTATCAAGATTGAAATGTGGACCAAGAAAAGAAACAAGAATAAATAAATGAATTTCATAAAAATACTAAGAATTACTTATAATAAAATGCTGTCATCAAAACTTATCTGTATTGTACCATTTTGGAGGAGGTTTCAAAAGATCAAATCTCACGGGTTTGGAGGGTGGAAATTTTTTCTTAAATTGTTCTAGAATCAAGGGAGGGTGGGTTGGGTTAAAATTGGTTGAATTAGATGTTCCATTTTGAGGTTGGAGAGGCTTGGATGAATCAATGTTATGATAAATTGATTAGAAATGTATTTTAGTAGTTGTTTGAGGTGTTTCAAATTGAGTCATAAGAAAGTCTTGCCTTTTTGCTTGGTCTAAGGCTTATTCTAAAGTTTTGGGGGAAAACATTAAAACTTTGTATTGAAGGGGAGATTTAAGAGTAGTAACAAATAATTTTAAAAGAGTATCATATTTCATGTTATGGTCCACTTTATGAGCTAGAGACTTCCATCATTTGATGAAAGTGTGAATAGATTCATAAGGACATTTTATGGCATTGATCAAATGGCTAAGGTAATTTTCAAGAAGGTTATCATGTTGGATTCCTTCACTAGAGAATTGACTAAATCTTATAGTTGTGAGATGGAATGTCTATAAATTTGATTTTACCATTAAATTACATCACCAATAGAGGTTTTACTTAAGATCTTGGTGGTAGAAAAGGTGTTAGTTTGGACCCATTCCTTATAGAGATTACCAAAAGACTTAAGATATATAGTAGGTTCCTTAGTCCCATCATATATGATAGTTGGAGAAATGTTTCCGATATTTATGGATGCAATGAATTGAGATAAAGGTTCATTTTTAAGATGTTGAAGTGTTTTATTATGCATTGGAGGTTGAAGGATGATATTTCCATTGGCATCTCTAAGAGGAGAAGGGACAAAATTTTAATTTGATTAAGACATGATGACTTGAGGTGGTTGATTATTCATGTGTAATAAATGTTGTTTCATTTATATCATTTGGAAATGGTTAGTTATTTGTATAATATTCATTTATATAATAATTTGATCAATAATTTGAGTTGTGTTGATTTGTACAGTAGTATTTGAAGGTTGGGTATTAGTGTTGTTAGGAGGGGGATTATTAATGTTGGTGGGAGGAGGGTTATTAGTGTTGGTGAGAGGAGGGGTATTGGGTAGAGGATTCCTAACATTGGTATTGGGAGGAAGATTCCCAACATTAGTGTTAGTTGTCCTAAGTGTGGTAGAAGAATAAGGAAGCTTGGTAAAACCATCATTATTTTTAGGAGTGTAAATGGTATTATAATCAAGGTTTTTAAAGAATTGGGAATCATCTAAGTCATTAATTTGATTGATTTAAACCATGTTACTTTGTGAAGTGATGATGCTAGGTGTTCTTGTTATGGGTGTAACAAGAGGATCATGAGCATTGGTTGTAATAGGCAGAATATAATTTGTAGTTAAACTTATGAAGTTGATGTGTTGATGATTTTATGACTTTGATGTTTAGAAGGTGTATAATTTCCATGATTTAGGATTTATCTTAAAGTTATTTTTGGATCAACTATACGGTATGGGGTAGATCAATATTAAGAAGATTTACAGTGATTTGATGAAAATCTACACCAAGAGTGAGCATCCTCTTGGATACCCAAGGTGGTAAGGAAAGAATATCCCTTATATCCTCTAAATGGAGGACATCCAAAAAGATTCTAATAGGGGATTTCATGATGCTTAAAGGAAGAACCTGAGATCAAGAAGTAAACATGAAAAATAGGGACAAAGTTAGCCACACATAGAAATATATCAACCAATAGGTACAAAGTCAATGAGGTCAATAGAGTATGTGAGAAAAATCCACTGAATAAGATGCAAAAAACATAGTTGAATAGGTAGAGTGTGACCTACTGGGTAGAAGAATACACAGTCATATGGGTCAACTATGTATTAAAATGATTAAACTAAGATATAATAGAAGGATACATATTCGTATGGGTCGATTATGTATTTAAAATAATGAAATTGAGATAGGCTAGAAGGATACCTAGTCATATGGGTCGACTGTGTATTCCAAATGATGAAACTTAGATAGCCTATAAGGATACATAGTTGTATGAGTTGATTGTGTATTAAAAATGATGAAACTAAGATAACCTAAAAGGATACATAGTCATATGGGTTGATTATGTATTGATAATAATGATGGTGTAAAAGAAAACTATAAGGGTTTGATTCATGTTGGGTTCACCAAAATGTATGCAAAGGAAAATGCAACTGATCTATACATAAATCCTAGCATAGAGATGATAAATCCTACTTATAATTTCAATTTTTGTTACATTAGATACTCTAATTCATGACCAATATGGATCTAATATACCTATCCAAGGAGCTCATACCTCAATAATATCACTAGGGAGGGTTCTAAAGCCTCTATTCAAGCAAAACTATGCAATAACCTTAACTAGGTCCTATGTTTTCATATTTACTAAGTAATTAAATGAAGAAATTAAAGTAAAAGTCTAATCTAGTGCACACCAAAGCATTTGACACAAATTAGGGGTAATAAACATGAAAAGTAAACATGCATAGAAGACATATACTCATGTTAATGCATACTGAATCTTAATACATGGGAAAGAAGTACAAATGCAAGTATATCTACTCTTACAAAGGAGGAAAAAAGTTAGGAATACTTACCTTTGAAGATGAACCTGTTGAGCCTCAATGTATCTCTTGGACAAGGTGCTTTGAAAGAGGTTGTTGTGGTATATAAGGATAACAAGGATATGTCAGATCTAGGATACACAACCTATTAATGCATCTAAAAGGATTCTCCATAATACAAGATCCATATCTCTAAAGAAAGTATGAAACCATAAGTTATGTTACTCAAGTAGAATGGTGAATAAATAGATTCAACACACACACACACACACACACACACACACACACACACACACACACACACACACACACACACACACACACACACACACACACACACACACACACACACATAGACACACACACAGACACAGACACACAGACACATTGAATCTATTTATCCACCATTATACTTGAGGAATACACACACACACACACACACACACACACACACACACACACACACACACACACACACACACACACACACACACACACACACATGCGTGTGTGTGTGTGTGTGTGTGTGTGTGTGTGTGTGTGTGTGTGTGTGTGTGTGTGTGTAGACACACACACACACACACATGCCCCTAACCTATTACATGTATTAGTATAAGAAAAGCTGAATTGTGGCTTTATTATTCCTATTTGGTGCTATATCACATTTATTTATGCATTCATTTGGTTAATAGGTTGGCCTATGGAGTAACCATGGCCTAGATAGACTATATATAGGAGGTAGTGAGTAATTATTTATCATCATATTGTGAATTATGTTCTTATTGAAGCTTGTGGAGGTTGCCCCCTCGAAGTGGCTTGTTTATTATAATATATTATGATATATTTTAGTCATATTTGGATCTATTTATACCATTCTACTTTATTGTTGAGGTAATTTCATTACAAGTGGTATCAGAGCTATGATTTGGGCAATCTTGTGGGTGAAACCCTGATTTATTAAATTTGGATATATCTATAAAATGGTTGTGAATTTATATTAATTTTTTTACTATAGGTGATAAATAATTAAATTAAGCTTCCATTAAAATTTTAGATCATTTAGATCTGTTTTACAAAATTTATCTCCATTATAAGGTTTTTCATAAAATTTCTCTATAGTGCACAATTCAAAGAATTTTTTTGAATTATTTACATTTTTGGAAATATTATAAAAATTTGGCTAGGGTATGTTATTTATATATTTTGATTTGAGGCTGACATAAGTCCAAAATCACTTGGTCAATGTTGGGTTAAAAGTGCCAATCAGGTTCGACATCATAGAACCCTTTTATGGTAGGTCCACAAACTTGAGGCCAAGGAAAGGGTGCTAAAACTCCAAGTAAAACTCCTAAAAAGGAAGAGATGGAGTTAGAAGGGGTATGTAATAGATCCTTTGTACTAGGATTCTCTGAAATAGATCACAAAGTGAGCCAACTCGACTATAGTGTGCAAGGCATTCAAACTAAGGTACAAGGCATACAATCTAATATGAAATCCATAGAAGATAGTTTGGTAGATATCATAATGAATTTGAAAAATAATCAGTCAAATCATATAGCTATCACTATTACACAACCCCACTAGGGTGGTTCTCCCAACCAATCTACTTCAAATCCAACTACATGGCCACAGAGGAACCTGTTACCAAAGGTGGATATGCGAAAATTTGATAAAAAAGATCCACTCAACTGGATCAACCAAATGGAGATTTTTTTGATCTGCATCAGATCCTAGGTGGATATAATGTTACCATGGCATCCTTGTATCTTGAACCTGATCAATTCATTTGGTATTTGTTGACGTAGGAAATTGCACCCTTGGCAGGAGGCCGAGCTCTTGCCTTCTCCTCGCAACTATGGAAACTCCCCTCTCGCTTGTGGGACTGGCAAAGCTAGAGGGGAGAGTCTCTAGATAAGGGATAGCTCCCTTTGATGCATCATGTTCATTTTAGTAAGTGTAAACACACACACACACACACACACACACACACACATACACACACACACACACACACACACACACACACATAATAGGGGGGATGAAAAGGGAGAAAGATTGCAAGAAAACAAACTACTCTAAAGAGGTGATACACCAAAATAAGTTGACTTTCTCACATCCACACTTGAAATTAGACAAATACATAAATACACTTCACACTTGGCAGAAGGACTAGGCTACAAGAAACTGACAGGGAGGCTCTCATGAAAACACAAGAAATAGAGATTTCACTAAGGTGCTATGGAATGCACACTGTAAGTAATCTCCTCTATTCTAAACTTCTCAAATACTGCTCTCCTCCTGTCAGCTGAAAAAATGGCACCTTGTAGATAACAGGTATGCTGGTGTTGGACCTGTGAAAGCATCAAGAGACAATGACTGAACACAAACAAACACTCAAGACATACATAGAAATATCTATCCAAAATGGAGGTAAAAACTATGTTTATTGATTCAGGTGAAAATTTTGCCAGGGTTATGCCTTACAAAAGTGAAAAAAAGATCCTTTTACAAATGACAAGCCTTCCATATATAGGAGAAGAAAGGAGGCCCATTTGGCACTCCTTTTTTACAAGTGGCCTATCACGTCCCTTCATTGGGAAGAGAAAGTCACTCAAAACATTAATGAACTACACTCTTTATCTATTTGTAAGGTCGCTTCTTCAAGGTCAATACATGGTTTGTCTACTCATTAATGTGAAATGGAGAAACCGGTTGCACTGCTAGCTGTTTGCGTCCCCTAATGGTCAATTCACTGGCACTATTTCACCTACTGGAGTCAATTTTAAAATCAGCACTTCCTCTTTCCACTTGGACTAACTGCCTATTCGTTCCATGCTTGTCACTTTGTCTTTTCTCAATTTTGTCTCTTCTTGCTCCTTTGGCCCTCAGGGGTGAACATTCAGGTGGGTCGCTACATTATGGGCCCTTGGTTAGCACTCTCTTAGTTTGAAAAAAAATGGCCATTTCATTTTGCTAACTTTGACATTCATACGGCCATCATTAGTTTGAAAACCAATGGCTAATCTGCATTGTTAAACTTGATGGCTTTCAAAATGCCTTTGCCCTTGTCAAAGCATCATCAGGTCCATTCACTGGCTTTGTCCTTCTCAATTCTCCGTGGGCATTCTTTCCTTTGTCTCTATCACCCTTTCGAAGGGAAGGTGACCCTTCAACATTTGGAAGCGTCCCTTTACACTTTACTGAGAGTCCCCCGCAAGGGCACCTACCCTTCAGGGTCCTTCGGTGGGTCATTTGATCCTTCGGATTGCCTCCTGGGCTCCCAAGAAGATTTTCCCGAGTTTTGTTTACTTCATGTATTTTTTGTAGGCTTTTGTTTGCGGACATTTTCCCATGGAAAAAAAGTCTACAAAAATTCTCCTCAAGTTTGTGCTTTTTTTAGAACTGCGCCTGAATTCCTTCAGACTTTTTATCCGAAGGAATTCCTTTAGACAAAAAGTCTGAAGGAATTTGGGACTTAAACCAATTCAAATTTAAACAAATTTGGGACTTACCCAGTCTTTTCCATTGAAGCACATACCCTCCACAAGGGCATTTTGAACTTGAAGACTCCCCCTTTGGCCAAGGGCATACCCTTGAACTAAGCCATTGAACCAAAAATGGTTCAACGGTTCAAGTGATTCAACCATTATGCGCCGATGAACTAGTGAACCAAGGCCAATGAACTTCTCCCTTTGAACCAAGCCCGTTGAACCAAAAATGGTTTAATGGTTCAATGGTTCAATGCTTGTTGAATCAAGATGTTGAACTTGAATATGAAATTTTGAACCAAAGGTCGCTAAACCACTTGAACCAGGCCATGAACCAAACTCATTAAACTTATACAACCTGAAGATGACTGACACAAATATCAAGGGAAGAAGGGGACCAAAATTTTGCTTGTTAGGCAAAATTGGTCAACATAATGGTGACTCACAAGGGAAGCATGCCTGCTATGCTTATAATCCAATTGCCTTGAAAATCCATTGGGCATGGAGTCAGATTGTAACTTTTAAAAAATAGTAACAGCCCCAATAAATTCAAAACTAGTCACACAGATCTACCTCCAAGGAAATGAAAACACACACAAGACTAAGAAAACTACTGCTTGTGCAATAGCACTTAGGGAAAACAAGGAAATTATATATAGATAAAGAGAGACTTAGTGGCAATGCTTTAGATGTATCCCATTAACTGGGATACGCAGTTCTTCACTGTCCAACCTGGAGAGTTGGAAAGCATTATGCTGCTTGCACTAAGTGATTATGTACGGGCCGCTCCATAGGGCATCAAATTTTTCATGCTTTCCAGGCTTAGCTCGATCTTCATCCCATTTTAGGACAATGCCTCCTTTAGATAAATCTTTTGACAAAGATTTCTTGTCGAAGTGTCTTTTTGTTTGCTATTGGTGAACGGTCATAAAAGCCATAGCCCGGTCCCTCGTCTCTTAGAGCTCCATCAGCTCACATAGCCTGACCTCCATGCTACTTCCTTCTTCTAATTATAGCTAGCAAGTGAGGTCCAATGTTGGTAATTCAAGCAAGATGGGAAGCCTAGCTTCCCTTTTATATACGAGCGTATATGGAGAATTTTTGATTGCTCTCTTCGGAGTGATTTGATCAACCCACAGAGCTATCTTCAACTTGGTATGCCAAGTCCTCTGATTTTCTTCCATGGTCCTCTTTATGATCCCAATCAAATTTTTGTTGGTGGACTCAGCCAACCCATTCCCCTGTAGGTAATAATTTGATGAAGTGCTAAGGTATATACCATACCTTAGTGCCCATTCGCTTGGTTTGGTTCCCAGAAAAGCCAAGGCATTATCTGAGATTATGGTGGCCAAGACCCAAAATCTTGTTACCAGGTCCTCATAAAACTCAAGGACCACACTTTAATTTTCCTCTTTCAGAGCAGTAGCCTCCACCCACCTTGTGAAATAATCCATGGTAGTTAGGACCCACTTATGTCCAGCACTAGAGGGAGGATTGATCATCCCTATGAAGTTCAGGCCCCACTATATGAATGGCTATTCCACCTGAATAGGCTATAGAGGCATGGCAGCCAATCATTGTTTTCCATCAAAAAGTGCACACTTCTGGCACTTTCTTAACCAAGCATGGGTGTCCTTGAAAAGAGTAGGCTAGAAATAGCCAGCTCTCATTATCCTTGCTATAGTAGCTCTAGGATTGAAATGACCACCTGTTGGCCCATCGTGGAACTCAGATAGCACTTTATCAGCCTAGTTTGGATCAATGCATCTTAGAAGAACCCCAATATGGTCTTGATAATGGAAAAATTTAGAGTTGTCGAACCAAGATGGTCTTGATTCGAGAGTTGATGAGTGGGACGGTGAGGAGGTTGAAGGTTTGTTGATAGTATGGTCAAGAAGAAAGGTGTCTTTCTCCAAGCATTGGCGAATGACAACCTTGAGGGCACAATAATGCTTAGTGTCGTGCTTAGGCGTGTGATGATACACACAAATCTGAGTGTCAACGAACCAAGGTGGTTTTGGTCTGAGAGATTGGTATGGTTTAAGAGGTGGGAGATTGATGCGAGAAGACTACAACAATTGCCGTAACAGTAAGGCATAAGAACCTGCTAATGGGTCTACGTGTTTTGTTGCAGTGGGGGTTGATGACTTTGGTTTGAGAGGCATAAGAGGCATTGGTTGTACCATAATTTTTATGGGTGGTGTAGCCACACGTGCAGATGGAACTTTGGAGGTGATAGGTGTTGGATGTTTTTGGAGGAAATATATGTCTAATGGGTTGAGGGGACAATGGAGGCGACTTGCCCTTGTGAAGTATGGGAGTAGGAAGCACTCCTATTAAGGTGGATGGATGCGGGCCCAAGATTGAAGGTAATGATGAAGGTGGGGGAGGAGTCCTCCAGTGTGGTTTAGTGGCTTTCTTTGGTTTGGGTTGAGGGCCACCATTGTGCGAGGCGAGGTTAGATACGGGTTTGGGTTCGGATGTGGACGAAGGTAAGTGAGATGTAGCAATCTCAGGCAAAAAGCAAGAGGAAACCGTGATTAGGTCTTCCTTGATCGAAATTAGTGAAGAGACTGGTTCTTCTCTTGGTGGAGAAGGAATAGGAGAGTGTGGCTCTGCAGTTGGATAGAGCGTAGGAACGGTCATGGTCTCGATGTGTGGTCTAGGTGTGGGGAATGTATGATCCCCCATTGATGACAAGAAGGATGAGGGTGAGGCAACCGGTGTGGGTGCCATCAAAGCATCCTCCAATATGAGAGAGCTCGATGGAGGTCTAATAGGAGAAGAAATTTCTTCATCTTGTGGAGGAGGAATAGGGGAAGAAGGGTCTTCCACCTGTGAAGGAGGTTGGTCAGGGATCAGAGAAGAGACAGTGTCGACCGTGCGTATATCATGCTCGTGGGAGCTATCGGTCATGGTCTGCACATTATTTTGGGTAGGTGGATGATTAGGAAAAGGTTGTTTGAAGATGTTGATGTGTTGGTTGGGTGGGGCATTCAGGTTGTCCAAGATGAGATCACCCCTGTCTATCATGTCTTGAATGATGTTTTTGAAGGTTCGGAAATTGTTGATGTCATGGCCTTGGACGCGGTGAAAGTGACAGAAGTCGGCCTCCCTATACCATGTAGGGATAGCTTTTGAAGGGTCGAATTGAGGTGGTCAGATTGGAGGGAGATTGAAGACCCCTTGCTTGATGAGTTTTTCCAAAATGGAAGCGTATGATTTTCCAAGTGGAGTGTATGAACGCTAGATGTACCATTGTTGGAATTGTTTGGTGATGCTATGAGATGTAGAAGGTTGAGATTGGTCGGTTATTGTCGAAGATGGTGATCTAATGACCTCAGTGTTGGCCACTCCTTGGGATTTGTAGTGGGAAGAAGAAGGTCTGGAAGAAGAAGGGTCATTGGCTTTTGCGTTGGTATTACGCAATTTGACCTTATCTTCTTCAATGGCACAGAGTTCAAGCTTTTGGGCCATGATGAAAGCTTTGTCAAAAGTGCGAAATGTTTGAATTTTCAAGGTAGAATAGATGTGCCTAGCACATGCTCGAGAAAAGAGCTCGATGAGCTCAGGTTGAGGCAAGAAGAAGGAGAGTTGGTTAATCAAGCCTCTCCAACAGGCGACAAAATCGACTATTGATTCGTCGTCAAATTGCCTGATAGAGTAGAGGTCTGTGATTGAGACTTGTTTGGTGATGTTGATAGAAAAATGGTCAAGAAATAATTGGGCAAGTTGAGTGAATGAAAAGATAGAATGTCTGGTAAGAGAGCTATACCAGTCAAGGGTGGGGCCAGAAAGTGACATGGGGAACGTGCGTAAAAGTAATACATCATCATGGGCTATAAGATAACAAGCATGTCTGAATGCTCATAGATGCTGTTACGGGTCTTCCTTACTCTAAAAATGAGAAAATGTAGGAAGCTCCCACTGATTGGGATAAGGTCAGATAGGGACGGAGGGATGGATGGGTTCGTTGCAAATTTGGTCATAGGAAAAGACATTGCTTGAACCAGAAATGGAAGCTTCAAGACTAGACATTTTGTCCATCAGCATCTTGATGAGATCTACTAATGGATTGGTAGATGGGGCACCCCCTAGGTTGTAGGGTACTTGAAAGGTGTTAGAAGGGGCATACAACGTAGTCGATTGTGCTTGTAGGGGTGCAATGTATTGATAACTAGTCATGGGGATAGAAGTGGAGGCCAAGGGTGGTTGCGTCATGAAGGTAGAAGACATAAGTTGACTAGATACTGCCATAAGTGGTTGAGTGGTGGCACTGCTAAAAGGATAGGTTGTCAATCTCGCGTGTATAGGTGCAAGAGTGGGTGAGGTCGAGACAATCAATTTTTGATATGATGTAGAACTTGGTTGAATTGTGTGTGGTTGAGGGGGTAATGACACCCCGATGGAGGTAGGTTCGAAAATAGATGGGGAGGCCAAACTTTGCGTATTAGCCATGGCTGAGTGACTAGTCGAGACAATAGGCTGAGTCATGATGGGTTGGGTAGCGGATGATGTCGATGTCATTGCCGCTTCACCCATAAGGTCTCACGTTTGGTTCCTCGCGAGATAGTTTTGGAGGGCTTTGACATTGAGGTCCAAGAATCTTTCGAAATCTTGGTCCCCTTCAGCAAAAATGGGGGTCTGAGTCAGGGTCGGTCGAGTTGGAGTTCTTTCGGTCTCCGAGTGGAACTCCATTATAGGAATGGTTATGGATGGGGAAGATGGAAGCGGTTGATGTCTCGCATGGTCAAGAAGAGCCTTGGTTTGACTGTGTGTCAAAACCATTCAAGGCAAGAAAGAACATCCTCACAAGCTCAAACAAGTAGATAAGAATAGAAAATATGAAGAACACAACAGACCCTAAACGTTAAATCCCTAGGAATAAATTATTAGGATCGTGGTGGCTTATGCCTTAGAATGTGTGTAAGAAGATTGGCTTTTTAGACGGGTCCTAGAAGAAGTAGTCTATAGATGGTTTCGGGTTTGTTTCAGTGCTCAAAATTTTGTGTTAGGTTTCGTACGTGGCCTGGTGCTAAGGAGCAAGATCCCCTCACTTCACGAGCCCAGTGATAAGCTGGTCTCGCTTAGCCAAAATATACTTCCCCTAGAGATTATCCTCCGCCAGAGAACGGAGTGGGATTTCCCCTTGGTGGTGAAATCCAAGTGAGATTGCTAGGGAGGGGTAAGGTATATGCTGGGTGATGAAATCCCAGTCAGGCCTTGTCTCAGGTAAGTTTGATGTTTGATTTGTGCAAGTGATTTGGTTGTGTAACATAAGTGTGATTAATTCATGATGCGGTCTAATTACTAGATGTGGACTAAGTATGCAATCAAGAAGAAATGAAATGCAGTGTGTTTTAAGCCCAAGTTGAAATGTTAGTTCGTATGAAGACAAATGGAGAAAGGGTTGAAGAGTATTACTTTTGACTAGTCTATGATGCAAGAAAAGAAAGAAGAGTTATTTTTAATCCTGCTTATGATGTCATTTAGAAGAGAGAGAAGAAAGAGGTGAAAAGGAGAAACCTAGTGCACCCTATATGAAAATAAAATAAAAGAACCCAAGGAAGACCCTAGGGTCCCACTGGGCATGCCAAAATGTTTCTATATGATTTTCGCTTTCTACATTCAAAGAGAGAATAAGAAACTAAAAGAAATGGTCTAAGGCTTGTATGTACCTGGATGAAGTCGTGCACACCATAATCCAGATGTTGTGAGAACTCCTCTTTGGTTGTGGAAGATGACACCTGTAACAAAAAGAGACTAAAACAAAGAAGGCGTTAGATGAGGAGATGGTGGGCTGCCAAGCGAAAGCTTGATCCCAGAAGTACAATGACTTCCTTGAGGGATGTCAACCCACTAATTGATAAAAATAATGTCTGATAAAAGGCAGAATGATAAAAGACTGAAATGATTAAAGACTAAAAAGGAAATGGAAGCAAATGCTTACCTGAATGTTGCTATCAGCCTGGTCACAGTCGTCGACGTCAGTTAGTCTATCGGCGTCAGTCAAGGAAGGTCACCGACGTCGGTTAGGATGCTGATGTCGATAGGGGAAATGACCAGCGTCGGTCGAGGTAGTCATCTGGGGATGAGGTCTGGTCAAGTCTATAGTCTTTAGATGAGCTCTGGTTGGGTCTGGAAAGGTTTATGGTCTACGGATGGGTCTGAGAAGGGCTATGGGTCTGGTTGAATGGTCTGGGAGTCTGTGTAGAGGTCTGGGGCAATGGACAAAATATCAAAAAGGGATAGAGGGATAGAGGAGGCCAACAGGGAGATAAGGGTTCGGGTCTGGTCTGGCTGAATAACAAATAGATTAAAAAGAAGATACTGAAATGAAAATAGTAGCAAATACTTACCTCATACCTGCTGGAGAAGGAATGTTACTGATGGGTTGTACCTGTTGTAGAGTCCCTACTGTTGCTGTCATTGGTGCAGAAGGCCTTGTTGCTGGTGGAGTCGCTGATGTAGAGTCCCTATTGTTGTTGCTACCTATTGTGTGCTGGAGAGAGAGAGAGGTCTAAAGATTGGAAGGTCTAGAAGATTGGCTGATTGTTCTTTGTTGATTAAGGTCTGATCTGAGAACATCTTGAAAGAAGGTCGGATAATGGATTTGAAACTGATTGGAAAATAGATAACAGATAATGGATTGGGAAATGAATAATGGATGCAGTTTTAAGGGTAACCGACGCCGGTAGAACCGCCAACGTCGATCAAATAGTGACCGACGTCGGTGGCTTCAGAATGGGGACAAAGGCTGATTTTAGCCTTTCGCCTATTCTTACACACTGCCAGGGTCAAGGTTCATGGGAAAATTATTGAGATGGGCTAAATAGGCATGGGAGAGGATGACCAAGGGATTAGACACGATTTTAGTGTCTACAAAGGGCACCTGCCCTTTGGGGTCCTTCAGTGGGTCGTTTGGTCCTCCAGATTGCCCCCAAGCTCTCACATACATTTTCTCGGGTTTTGTTTGCTTCATGTATTTTATGTGGGCTTTTGTCTACGAATATTTTCTTGTAGACAAAAAGTTTGCAAAAATTCTCCCTGAGTCTGTGCTTTGTTTAGAACTGCGCCCAAATTCCTTTAGACTTTTTGTTCAAAGGAATTTACTACTTAAACCAATTTGAATTCAAACAAATTTGGGACTTACCTGGTCTTTTCCATTGAAGCGCCTACCCTCCACAAGGGCATTTTGAACTTTAAGACTCCCCCTTCAGCCAAGGGCATACCCTTAAACCAATCCATTGAACCAAAAATGGTTCAACGGTTCAAGTGGTTCAACCATTGCACGCCGATGAACTAGTGAACCAAGGCCAATGAACTTCTCCCTTTAAACCAAGCCCGTTGAACCAAAAATGGTTCAATGGTTCAATGCTTGTTGAATTGAGATGTTGAACTTGAAGATGAAATTTTGAACCAAAGGTTGCTGAACCACTTAAACCAGCCCATGAACCAAACTCATTGTACTTGTACAACCTGAAGATGACTGGCACAAATAGCAAGGGAAGAAGGGGACCAAAATTTGGCCTGTTAGGTGAAATTGGTTAATAGTATCGATGGTTATGTGCTCAAAATAAAAATATGACTCTCAGTGTCACCTGGTCAATATTTATAGAGGAGCTGCAATTACAATATCCACCATCAATATATAATTACAAATTGTGATAGACTAGCTCTATCAAGGATTATATTCATCATTTTTAGAACCTATCCTTACATGTGGAGATAATTTTTGAGGAGAACTTGAATGACCTATTTTTGGGTGCACTCAAAGACCACCTTCAACATGAGGTACACATGTTTAATCCACTTAATATTTATAATTATATTATCATTGCACATAAAGCTGAGGAAAAATTCATATCCAACAAGAAGTAGCCATTCACTCACCTCAAAGATCATAGCATATCAACACCAAAATTTCCTCCACTTACTAGATTGACCCCTCAACAAATTGAAGAGAATCTTGCAAAAGGATTATGTTTTGGTTGTGATATCAAGTGAAGCAAAGGACATAGATGTGCTGAGAAGAAGTTATTCTACATTGAGGGATTTAATAAAGATGAAGAAGAAGATGATACCTCCAATGATGATGAGGAAGAAATAGAGGAGGTACCTAAACATTTCCAACCTACAATCTCTTGTCATGAACTTGTAGATATTAGCACTCCACAAAATCTTAAGGTGGTGGGTTTCCTAAAGAAATAGAAGGTGATAGTGTTGATTGATTTGGGGAACACATATAACTTCATCAACCATAAGTTGGCCACTCGATTGAATTATTTCATCTACCCAGCACCAAAATTTTAGATCATGATTGTAGATAGTGGAAAAATTAATTGTTCGGGAAAATTCCATAGTATTAAGCTTTCTATGGGTGAGTACAATCTTGATTCTCCTATGTTTGCTATTCCCATGGGTAGCACAGATATTATTTTGGGAGTCTAATAGCTCACAACCTTGGGTGCCATTGATATGAACTTTTAAGAACTATTAATGTGCTTTCATTTTGAAGGTAGGAAAATTGAACTATATGGTTTATAGGCAAAATCTCCACAATTGATTAGTTCATATCAGATGACCAAGATGCTAAAAAAGGGGGCAGAGGGAATTATTGCATGATTATGTTCCATAGAAGTTCAACCCACACAAGCATCTATACATCCTGATCTATAGATGATTCTTGATGACCACCCATATATTTTTTGGGCCATGCCAAAAGGACTACCATAAAAAAGAGAACATGATCATGCCATTCAACTACTTCCAGGGAGTCAACCACCAAATATCAGACCATATATATATTCATATACACAAAAAAGTGAAATAAAAAAATGATCCATGAGATGCTGGAGGCAGGGATCATCCACCACAACCAAAGTGTATATTCATCACCAGCAGTCATGGTGTGGAAGAAGGATGACACATGGAGGATGTGCCCAGATTATAGGGAACTCGACAAGTAAACCATCAAAGCTAAGTTTCCTATTCCAGTCATTGATGATTTAATTGATGAGTTACATGGTGCTAATTATTTCACAAAATTAGATCTTCATGCAAGGTACCATCAAATTGGAATCAAGGATGAAGATGTTCATAAAACTGCTTTTAGAACACATGAGGGCCATTATGAATTTTTGGTAATGCCTTTTGGTCTTACAAATGCACCATCTACTTTTCAGAGCTTGATGAACACTATTATTCAGCCTTTTTTAAGAAAGTTTGTGTTGGTTTTCTTTGACGATATATTGATTTATATTCAGACATGGGAAGCACATCTGCAACATGTGAAACAGGTGTTGATAGTTTTAGAGAAGCATCAGCTTTATGCGAAGCCATCCAAATGTGATTTTGGAGTACAAGAGGTAGAGTGCCTAGGTCAGATTGTTTCCCATGAAGGTGTCAAAGTTGATCCCTAGAAGATCAAAGTTATGATGGAATGGCCTATGCCAAAAACTCTCAAAAACCTTCGAGAGTTCTTAGGACTAACATGTTACTACTAAAGATTTTTGAAAGGTTATGGCAGCATAGCATCTCCACTCACTACATTGCTAAATAAGGATGCCTTCCATTGGAATGATTCTACCACCAAAGCATTCGAGAAACTAAAAGTATCTATGTGCACCACTCCAGTTTTGGCTACTCTAGACTTCTCAAAAACATTCAATATTGAATGTGATGTTTTTGGATCTAGGTTAGGAGTAGTACTAATGCAGGAAGGAAGACCCATTGCATTTGAGAGTCATCAATTCAAAGGTAAGAATCTACAAAAACCTGTTTATGAAAAAGAAATGATGGCTGTTCTTCATGCAGTTAAATAATGGAGGCCCTATCTGATGGGTAGACAATTTAAGGTGAAAATAGATCATGATAGTCTCAAATACTTTTTGGAGCAAAGATTATCATTTGAGGAACAACAAAAGTGGGTAACCAAAATGTTGGGTTATGATTTTGAAATCATCTACAAGAAGGGTAAAGATAATGTAGTAGTAGATGCACTATCCAGATGGGACACATTCATAGAAGCATTACTTTGTTCAATGTCCATGTTACAATCAGATTGGGTGGATGAAGCTGGGTTAGAATGGGATCAAGACAAGGATACCTAGGTTCTAATTTAGAATCTTTAGTAAGGTACTTTATCCTCTGACAAATTTGAATGGAAAGGCAATGTCTTATGATATAATGGTAGGTTATAATTGTGCAAAAATTCAGAGCTTAAGCATAAGATTCTTGCGGAGTTGCATGCATATCTAATTGGGGGACACTTAGGGTTCTTGAAAACTTATCACAAAATTAAGAAATAATTATTTTGGGAAGGACTCAAGGGAGACATACAAAAGTTTGTGGCAGAATGCTTGATATGCCAACAGAATAAAGATGAGACAATTAAGACCTTTGGTCTTTTACAATCATTAGCAATTCCTAGTCAAAGGTGGGAGGAGATTTCCATGGATTTCATCACAGGGTTGCCTTATTCTGAAGGTAATAATGTTATCTTGGTCATTGTGGATAGGCTTACAAAATATTCCCATTTTTGTGCTCTCTAACACCCATTTTCAGCAAATATAGTAGCAGCTATTTTTTTGGAAGCAGTTCTAAAATTACATGGAACCTCAAAAATAATTGTAAGTGATCATGATCCTATTTTCACTAGTAATTTTTGGATTGAACTATTTTCATGTTTGGGTACTCAGCTAGCTCATAGCTCATCTTACCACCCCCAATCTAATGGACAAATAGAAGTGGTTAACAAATGTTTAGAGGGGTATCTTCATTGTTTTGTATTAGATAAATAGGAACATTGGGTTAAATGGATACCACTTACAAAATGCTAGTATAACACATCTTTCCATACATCTTCTAAAATGTCTCCATTTCTAGCACTATATGGTTACCATCCACCTTCCATCACTTCTTTATTAAAGGTGCAAACCAAGGTTCGAGATGTGGAGGAGCACATTTAGCATCACCGAGAGGTTTTGGCTAGTTTGAGAGAGAATTTGGCCTTGGCACAAAACAAGATGAGGCAACAAGTAGATCAACACTATAGTGAGTGAGATTTTGAGGTGGGTGATTGGGTATTTGTACATTTATATCCTTATAAGCAGATGTCCTTGAAGTAATAGAAAAAGGACAACAAACTTGCTCCTAATTATTATGACCCTTATCAAATTCTATAGAAAATTAGAAGTGTGGCTTACAAGCTCGAGTTACCTCATTTATCTTGCATACACCTAGTATTTCATGTTTCCTATTTGAATAAGGTCATTGGACAGAAAGTTTTAGCCCAGATAGAGCTTCCTGAACTAGATGAAGAAGGATGAGTCATTTTGGAACCAGAGAAGATCCCCCAAACATGTACTAATAGGTTTAAAACCAAAGAGATTAGGGAATATCTGATCAATTCAAAGAATCTAAGTAGTGAAGATGCAACTTGGGAAGGTGAAGATTTTCTATAACAACATCCAGAGTTTTTTCAATGTTGAGGACAACATTGGTTTGAAAGGGAAGGGCATGCTACACCCCTAACCTATCACATGTATTAGGATAGGAATCGCTGACTTGTGGCTTTCTTATTCCTATTTGGTACTATATCACATTTATTTATGCATTCATTTGGTTATTAGGTTAGCCTATGGAGTAGCCATGGCCTAGATAAACTATATATAGGAGGTAGTGAGTAATTATTTATCATCATATTGTCAATTCTACTCTTATTGAAGCTTGTGGAGGTTGCCCCCTCAAAGTGGCTTGTTTATTATCATATATTCTGATATATTTCAGTCATATTTAGATCTATTTCTGCCATTCTACTTTATTATTGAAGTAATTTCACACACACACACACACACACACACACACACACACACACACACACACACACACACACACACACACACACACACACACACACACACACACACACACACACACACACACACACACACACATCATCTTCTCTTTTTTTCCTAGAAGTGATGGAAATGGATGTGTATATATAGTGGAATCTAACCCTAAACCTTTCAAAAAGTTTATCCGATAGAGTTGACCTATTTGACTTTGTATTGTTAATTAATAAAAAAAGTATCAATTAGAATACAAAGTTGGCCCAATTGATTATGTATTGTTAATTGGTAAAAACAAGTATCAATTAGAATAGAGAGTTGGCCTAGTTGACTTTGTATTGTAAACTATCAAAGAGGGTTTTAGGCTTAGGAAGGTGCTAAGGAAAGCAATGAAAATCTTGGACGAGTGTGAAATAAAGGAGACAAGGTTTAGGGAAGTACATAGGAGAAGGTTTTTTTGATATAAAGTTGTTGGAAAAATGGTATGAATGATACAAATCTAGAACAATCTTGTAAAACACAAATGGTCTTCCCACCCCTTTCCCAGTACACCCTTTAAGGTGTGCACTCAGAGAGATTGAAACTCGATATGTTCCTATAAGAGAGAAAGTGTTAGTAAGTGGTAAAGTTAATAAAACTATTATGTGTATACAGGATACTTCTAATCCACACTTGAAAAATATGCTATCATAATTTCCAAAAATGCAATCTTTACCAATTACATGATGATTTATTCACTCTCCTCTAGTTGAACTTCAAACATTAGAATCTCTTTAGCCTTTTTCAATGTGGGTATTAGGTTTCATTAATAAATTACCTCATTTTCAAGATGGTCACATATTCATCATCATAGCTACTAATTTTTTTTCCAAGTGGGTTTAAGATATACCCCTTATTAATGTCACATGTATCACCATATCCAAATTTATACTTAATCAAATCATTTATCATTTTGGAATTCCCAAAACCATCATTTTTGATAATGTTGGGAATTTCAAGAATAAGGATATGAAACAATTTTATGATAAATTCAAAATTAATGCATAAAATTTTAATGCCTTATCATCCTCAATACAATGGCCAAGTAAAATCCACCAAAAATATTCTTAATAAAAAATTACAAAATACAATCTGAGATTCTTATTCTGACTGGCATCTAAAACTTTACCTTATACTTTGGGCTTATCTCACTAACATCTGTACTGCTATTAGGGCAACACCATTTTATTTAGTATATAACTGTGAATCTATCTTACCTCCAGAGGTTGAGTTACCATCATTATGCATCTCTCTTCATGACATTATTCTTTATGAAGAACTTCATGAAGCCCGTATACATGATTTACACTTTCTAGATGAGCACTGCCTAGGTGATTTACAACATAACCAATAATATAAAGCTTGAATTGCCAAATAACATAAAAAAGTTCAAGGTTCATACCTTAAATATCAGTGAATTAGTCCCTAAATTAGATTATACCCATGCTAAATAAGGTAAGCATGCTCAAAAGTGATGGGGACCTTATCTAGTCAAATATATTCTTAGTCATAGTACTTACAGATTACAAACTAATGAAGGACATATTTTTAAAGAACCCACTAATGATCAATTATTAAAAAAATATTTTTATTAAATACTTATTTCCAATACTATTGTTATCTTATATGTTCTTCAAATATTTCTATATACTATGGTACTAACATTTCTTGCAATTTTTTCCAAACCTTTCCAAAGAATAACATTACAACAATTTCAAGAGCCTTAGTTCCTATCATTGGTCCTTTGGTCTATCCACATTCCTTTAACTTCATGAGTTACATCATAAGACTGTGGATAAGACCCAACCATATTCATGAATATTTTTTCTATTTATGATATTAGTTTCCAAGTCTCTTTTTAGTCATTAGTCCATTATTTTACAAACTTAATTACTTTTCTCACCACATTGGGTTTTTGTGAGTTGTAGTGTAAGACCTTAGATAGGAATATGCCTTCCTCATAAACTAATTTTACATTATCCCTCTTTTTTTATACACCTTCAGCTTATCCTTTGTCAATTATAGTGTAAGACCTTGGATAGGACTAGGCCTTCCTCATAAATATTCATTTTTAAAACTACTTTTGTTTGCAATCTTAACTAAGTGTCTTCCTTGAAAAATAAGGAAATGGTTGATAATTATGACTATATACCCTTAAAATCAGTCATATTATTTTGTGGTAATAACTTTAACAATCTATTTTGCATGTCTCCCCTCAACTACACTATTTAATATGATATGGAGTCATGCTTACCTATCATTGTACCATTTTCACACTACACAGTTTTTGAAATTTGAGGTATGTCAATCATCCCATGTTAACTTCCATCATCTTTCCATTTTCACATTCGACTATGGGCATACCAAGGTTCTATTTAAGACAACACTCTCATATAATGTATAAGTACAAGAGTCTTAGACAACATGTTCTCTAAGTTATTTTTCCTAGATACCAAGTCTAAGTTCTCTAGTGATTTAGTCATTTTTAACACCCATGTCTGGTTCTTCAAATCCATATGGAGAAGGAATATATAAAATCCATAAAATTCAATTTCCAAATCATTAAAAGAAAGGTAAAAAATAAACATTAAAAATTCAAAATCACACCAAAATACATAATTATTACCAAGCACATCTCTTATATTAGTTAAAGATGAAACTCCATAGTTGCCCTCATAATAGATCCAAGGTCCATTAGGGTGTAATAGGATAGTAGACTAGGGTAGGAGGTCCCATAATTTTAAAAATATATTTATAGTACCTACCTAATTTCTCATGCAAGTATCTAATATTTGTAGTGAATTGATGGCTTTGTAAAGGGTCCTAAGGAATGGGGAACACATCGTGGGAAGGCAGGTTCATTTGACCTTTTCATGTATATAGCCTTTTATGGGATGATATTTATAATTCACTAATTAACCCAAATTTATATACCTAGGGAGAATTATCTAGAGTCCTTAATGTTAAAAGAATTTTTGTTTTACCAACTTGATTTAAGTGTCTTGTTGATAATAAAGGTCATTCACCTTAATGATACCTTCACTTTCCCCACCACCCATTTCATATCCCCATTAACAAGTAAGCTTATTTCTAAAACTTTTCCCAACTTCTATATTCCTTATTCTTCATCTCTTTCATACATGCTCAAAATAAGTTTATTTTAGTTTGTATAACATTATAATAGAAGTACATATTTGAGTAGTTATGTAATAATTTCTTAATCATTGCCTCATCCTTCTCAGATTTCTCTTGGTTATGACTAGACTCTGAGTTTATTTTTCACCCTTTTTGCAGATCATTTCATTCCATTTATTTTTTATTCTATTCAATTTTTCCATTGATGATTGAGTTTGGCTTGTTAATTCTCTTTCATCAATGTTGTTTACATTATGTTCTTTTTCCATCTTTGTTTGAGTATAAATTGTTACTTCTCTTATATTAATGTTAGCTACATTATTTTTTAGTTTCATATGTTCTTGATTTGATCTGAGTTGTTATTTTTATTACTCAAAGCACATTTACTAGGTTTATTAATCATTTAGTAGCCTTAGATTTTTAGTTACCCGATTTACTCTCATTTTATCTATTTTACTTGGTATTTTAGATCTCACTTAGCTTTTACCATCCTATATTTCCAAATTTCCAAGTGACTTACTCATTTATGATAGATATATCTTACCTTACTCTGCCTGTGATTGTTTGATTTTGTTATTTACTCTTGTATCCTTGGAGTTTTTACAAAGAATTTAATGCACCCTCCATGATCAATACTATAAATATAATAAACAACCACACAATGATAAAGGTAAGTCAAGCTATGAATATGGTACTTTCAATTATTTCCAAAAATTACTTTTATTTATTTTCCACTTTCTACTTCAATTTTTTAGCTCAACATTGTGTGTTGTTATGTTCTTTCTCAAAGCACTATCCCATGTTAAAATTACATGATATGTGATGAGATTTAAGTGGGGCATATATATACATACACTATTTTTAAACTTTATAAATTATTAATACTTTCTATCTTGCAAAAACCTATCGAGTTTTGATCTCTCTGAGTGCACACCTTAAAGGGTGCACTAGGAAAGGGATGGGAAGACCATTGGTACTTTAAAATAATGTTGGTTAACTCTATCATTACCTAAACCCATTAAAAATCCATTTTATCTAACTCCCAAAGTAATCCAAATCCCATCTGCATATTTATATAATTATTTCTCATGTCAATAGCCCCTAATTAAGGAAATACCCCCTTTTTTACTAAATCATCTAGGTTGATCTTGTTATAAAGGATTAAACACATGTTATAGAACTAAGATGGCTTGGCTGACTTAGTTCAAGGCCTAGTAATTACTTTTTCTAACTAACAAGATCAATCAGGTAGATATTGCTAGCTAAAATTTTGGAATGGTTAAGGCTAATCCATTTCTTTAAATACAAGACTCATTTCAATCCAATAGAAAGGAACATTCACATTCACATCATTATAGTTCAAAATTATGCTTATTCTATCATTTGAGAATTTCATTTCTTAGGGTCTTGCCTTGGAGAAGGAAAACATTCATCTTATGGAAGTCTTGGATGCATATGAAAGGTTTTGTAGCTTAGAGGTGATTTATCCTTTGATCCTTACAATCCACAATAACTTCTTGTGAAGAATCATTGGCCAAGGGAGAGATTGAGACTTGACAGGTTCACTTTAAAGGTAAGTATATCTTACTTTGTTATTTAATTTGAGAGGTAGATGTTGTTATAGTTTGGATGTATCTCTCCTAGCTTAGAATACCTCTCCATTGGCTTGAGTAGAGTTTTATTTGCTTGATATGTATTATTTTTGTTATTACCCTTATTTGTGCTATAAACTTTAGTGAGCACTAGATTAGTTTTATTTTATATATGTAGGATTAGCTAGGTTTATTTATAGTGTCATTTTCCTAGAGGATTTGGAACCCTCTCCTTTGGTTTTTTTAGTAAGATATCCATTTGTTAATATTAGTAGATCCAATTTGGTATGATCTTGATATAAACATGTATTACAATGGATGTTAGTTTACTACCTTATCCAATCTTATATTTTACTAAGTTACATAAGCTATAGATCTATCTTAATTTGTTGCATATAGAGTGCACCAATATGTGAGGCATTTAAGTGAGTGAGAAGGTACATTCAATTAAATTGTAGGTTGCAGGACCTAAAGGCTATCATTATATATTTGCAAAGCTCAGAGCCAATCCCCACATAATATAATCTAGATTAAACCCATACCTATCAAAATGAAAGGATTTGTCCATGTATTGAAGCCAAGGGATTATATGAGGGGTTTCAAGGCCATGAAAAAGAAGTAAGTATAAGGTATAAATAACCATATCACCCCAAAAATATAGAATTCACAAGCACTTGGTTGAGAAAAGGGAACCAAGAACTAGGCTAATATATAGTCATAAAGAACCAATAACACATAATTTGAAGGACCATAAATTATCATTAGGAAATAAGTGAAGGAAGTAATGGGAAAGACATAAGTGTGAAATAAATAGACATATTTTCTATCTCTAAAGAGGTAAAAGAGACAAAGAAACTAAAAAATTTGCCTAAGGGAGAGAAAAATAAGGTCAATATAGGTACTCCATGGGAAATAAGCAAACCTAGACCAAGAAAGATGAGTTTTTCAGAGATGTAATACCTATAGGATGTAATGCACACAAAATAATGGGAGTCCAAAGTGGATAGGTTCAAGGTAGGGGACAACCACCACTATGCTAGAGGAAATGAGGTTGAATTTAAGAGAGATTACATGGATAAAACTAGGAGTTAGATAATCGAGGGTAGTGTTATTTATGAAGAGTTGGACAAGAAATAATTGGAAAAGGTTGGGTTTTCCCATCTCTATGAGCTCCCTTATTTCATTAAGGCTGAAGAGTTGGTATACTTCCATATTTTATTTATGCATAAAAATAGATTCTAATTCACTAAAAAGAGAATGAATATTATGCCCACTCAAATCCACAAGGTAATTAGGTTGGCCATGTTACGAAAATATATCAAGGAGGTGTTGGCTAACTTTAAGGAAGTCAATCACGCGTATAGAAAACTTGAGTACAATAAAGTATGGCTTATTTTCCCTAGTTATAATATAAAATATAGATCCACTTGAGTCAAAAAACACTTGGTACCAAGTTACATTTATCAGGGTGCTGGGGAGAGACCAACAAAATTTTCTATATCTTGTAATGATATGGCTAAGGGGACATTATTAAATATCTATAAGTTATTGATAAATTCAATTATTAAAGGTGTAAAGAGGCAAAAAAAACTAGGAAAAATTTCAAGTATGGTGAGATATTTATGCTTCTAGTGTTTAATGAGACTGGCATACCCAATGGTGCCCAAATAGGTTAATGGACATATCTCCTACACAAGAAGTCCTTGGTGCTCAAGGACCATGTGTATATTTTACATAGGTTAGTATCCCCAAGTAAAATTCCATAGTTGATGAATGGTTCACTCAACTAAAGGACACCATAGGAGATGAGTGATACATCCCAAATTTTTTTCTATAAATAATTAATGATGAAGCTAAGTTTACCACAATGCAACGCTACTCTTTGGAAAAATTCACACTAGACAATGGAAAAATGATTGGTTGGTTGAATCTACCATATGGATTTACCATTTAAATTTTTTCTCATGTGGTGAATGTAATTTAGAACTCATAAAATATAAATATGGACATGACAAAAATTGATGCAAATGTCCACACCCTTCATGTGCCCTATAGAAGCCATGTTGAAGGAGGAGGATGAGGAAAATGTTATTGGGTGTGTTATCAGCCAATTATAGACTAATATAATAGAGGGCCTACTACACATGATCTTTAATTATCTAAAGCTGAAGAAAAAGGTTATTAACATGATAATGTAAGAGAAATATATATCTACCAGTTGCATTTGAGCCAAGCATTTCATGAGCCTCCCCTTCTAAGAAGAAGAAAATAAGTAAAATATATTTGGATCCAATCTCTCCTTTACGAGAAGAATATGAGGAGATGGATTCAGATGACATGTTCATGAAGACTAAGAATTTACTAGGTTCACACACCTCTAACCCCAAGAAGAAGAAATTAAATAATAAGAAGATAATGCCACCATCTCTAAGGCTAGAGAAATGAATGCAAAAAGAAACTAGGAAAGAAGTGCCAAGGCCAAATTAATAGGTGCCACCTGAGACAACGAAAGAAGTGCCAACTCCCCTAACAAAAAAGGAATAAATACATTATAAGTATCTAGAGGAAAATTAGATGACCCAAAAATATCCCCACATAGCAGAAGGGAAAAAGAATTAAAAAATAAGGGCACACAAAACTAGAGCTGAGTGTAGAGGTAGCCCTAAAGTAGCTATGGAAAGCATAGAAAATGTGGAGGCGATAATGGACCAAGGAGTATATGAATCAATGTATCATGTTAGGGACATATGATCCACAATAGAGCCCCAATATGAGTAACTTGTTAGAGAAGGGTTAAAATAACTATAGCTAGAGGTCGAAGGAGAAGAATAAATAAGGGAGGAAAAGGGAGAGACAATCATGGTAGAAAATATCCCCCCTCATGAATTATAAGTGGATTACACCATATTCATGAAGATACAAATGGGGGTGAAAAAATAAAAGATATATTTATGGGACATAATGAAACCCAAACACATAACAATAAAATTTTTCAAGTAGGTGCCCTTTGTTATGGACTTCTATATAGAGGAACATGTTTTTGAAGTCC
The DNA here is from genome assembly GCA_037957365.1 of Torreya grandis. NCBI lineage: Eukaryota > Viridiplantae > Streptophyta > Pinopsida > Cupressales > Taxaceae > Torreya > Torreya grandis. The sequence continues at coordinate 435,020 of JARHVA010005320.1, forward strand.
CCATGTCTGCTATGTTGAGTTGTGGAGCTAAAAGCTTCACTGGTGTGCAAATATGGAGGTTTCTAGGTTACATAGTAACTGACATCGATCAGAGCCAACCGAAATCAGTTAGGGGTCAATCGACATCGGTTATATTTAGCTACAGAAACTGACATCGGTTAGGGGTCGGCCAGCATTAGTCAGACAGGAACCGACATCGGTCACCTGTGTGTTTCCAAAACTGTTCTAATTTTAGATGAATAGTTAGTTTACATGTAAAGACTAATTTTAGTCTTGAGTTTGCATTTATAATTATTGTTTGGTTTGGGATCTATTTAAGAGACCCATGGGGCTGTATTGTAATGTAAGCAAGGTCAATTAGATCTACAAGTGTGCAAGATCAAGTAGATCTGCGGGTGTGTGTGTGTGTGTGTGTGTGTGTGTGTGTGTGTGTGTGTGTGTGTGTGTGTGTGTGTGTGTGTGCACGCGTGCAAGATCAGTTAGATCTGTGGGGTAGCAAGATCAAGAAGATTTGAAACACATGGTGTAAGCAAGATCAATTAGATCTGCATGGTGCAAGATCAAGAAGGTCTGCGGGGGTCAAGGAGGCAACAACGGTTGAGTTGATTGTCACAAGGACTTGGAAGTAGGCAACAACAACCATTGGGTTGATTGTCACTAGAGGGAACAACTCAGTGTTTGAGTTGGTTGTAATTGATTGAGAGAGAGAACTCTTGAGGGACAATTACTGGACACCTAAGAGGTGTGGGAAGAGTGAGATTTCTTCATTGTATTTCCTTCTGGAAGAGTGTAATACAAGATTGTATTGTTTCTCGTATCACCTATTATTTGCTGTTTCTAATTTCTAGTTACTTATTACTTCTAGTTTAATTCTGTGTTTAGTTGCTTATACAAAGGTAATCAATTATACTCTAAGGAGGATCCTAACAGTTGGTATCAAAGCTAGGTTCACTAACAAGTGGTAGAGTGGGTTAGTGTTTGTTGATTACAGGTTCATTCACAGGGGTTTTTATTTGAGTGGGAGTGAAGCAATGGCAAAAGAAAGTAAACTAAGAATAGAGAAATTCAATGACAAGAATTATCAATTATGGAGGATGTAGATAGAAGATTATCTATATCAGAAAGATCTGTACTTACCATTGGGTGGGGTTTCAAGTAAGCCCACATATATGCAAGATGAAGAATGGAATGTTCTTAATAGAAAGGCTCTGGGATCTATAAGGTTGAGCCTGGCATCATCTGTGATTTCCAACTTATCACAGGCAAAGACAATGGTAGAGTTAATGGAATCTTTGGCAAATTTATATGAAAAACCCTTAGCTTTGAATAAGGTATTTCTTATGAAGCAATTATTTAATTTGCAAATGCAGGAAGGTGGATCGGTATATAGTCATCTTAGTGATTTCCATGGATTAGTAAATCATTTAATTTCAGTCAAAATAGTTTTTGATGATGAAATTAAGGCTCTCTTAATCTTATGCTCTTTACCTGAAAGTTGGGATAGTTTGGTAATGGCAGTTAGTAATACTGCGTCTGATTCAAATATCTTGAAAGTTGATGATGTTGTTAGTGTAATCTTCAATGAAAAAATTTGAAGGAAAAGCACATGGGAAACATCAGGTAATGCTTTAAGTGTTGAAAGTAGGAGATGGCAAAGAGAGAAGGGCAAGCAAGGGAAATCAAGGTCGAAGATAGGCAGTAGATCCAAATCTAGAAATGAAAGAATAACTTGCTGGAATTGTGGAAAGAAAGGACATGCAAAAAAAGATTGTTGGTTGATAGAAGATCAGCATGAAGGTAATAAAGAAGAAAATGATATAGGTATTGTTGCATAGGATGCTCTTATATTTTCTTTGGATAGTCAGGTAGAATCATGGGTTTTAGATTCTGGTGCTTCTTTCCATGCAACCTCAAATAGAGAATTTTTTCATGATTATGTCCATGGAGACTTTGGAAAAGTTTCTTTAGGGGATGGTGAGCCTTGTCAAATTGTTGGCAAAGGAGAAGTGCAGCTGAAATTATAGAATGGCAACACATGGGTGTTGAAGGATGTCATGCATGTACCCATCTTGAAGCAGAATCTGATTTTTGTAGGAAAGTTGGGTGATGAGGGTTGCACAGTAACTTTCACAGCTGAATCTTGGAAAGTTTCCAAGGGTGCACTTGTATTAGCTAGAGGCAAGAAAGTAGGTACACTTTATCTATCTACTTGTATTATTGATTCTCCTTCTATTTTATCTACTTTAGCTGTAGATGCAAAGATGTGGAACTGTAGGCTTGGTCACATGAGTGAGAAGGGAATGGATGTTCTTAAGTCAAATGGTAAGCTTTAAGATTTGAAAATCATACATTGAGATTTTTGTAAGCATTGTATTTTTGGGAAACATGAGAAAGTGAGGTTTCTGAAAATTGGGTCAACAAAGAAGAAGCAGAGGTTAGAGCTTGTTCACGTAGATGTGTGGGGACCAGCTCAGGGAGCTTCTATTGGATGATCATAGTATTATGTTTCTTTCATTGATGATGCTACAAGAAAGGTATGGGTTTATTGCATAAAGAGGAAATCTAATGTTTTTGACACATTTAAGAACTGAAAAGCCTTGGTTTTTAAGGAGAAGGTGATGGACAATGATCAGCTCAAGAGGTTGAATAATTTTGAGCAGGGCAATATTGATTTGGACAAGGTTATGATCCAAAATGAGCTCATGGGTAAAAATCATCACTCATAGGAAAACATAGACACCAACGTCGGTTAGGCAGAGACCGATGTCGATCAGGTAGGAACCGACATCGGTCAGGTGAAGACTGAAGTTGGTAATGTCAGGCAGGTGGAAACTGATGTCAGTCAGGCACGTCAGGTGGAATCGACATTGGTCAGGTGAAGACCGAGGTCGGCCAGAGATGATCAGGGTTGGTCACTTTTAAAATGAAATTTGGGCGGACAACAAGCTATTAATGAGTCTCAAACGCCCATGAGGAGGTCTAAAAGGGTAAGTAAACCTCAAATTCATTATTCCCCTTCTTTATACTACTTGTTGCTCACTGATGGTGGAAAACGATGAAGTTTTGAAGAGGCAATGCAGGTAGAATCTAGGAAATAGTGGGAACATGGCATGAATGAGGAAATTGATTCCTTGGAAGAGAACCAAACGTGGGATTTGGTAGAGTTGCCAGTCGAAAAGAAAGCACTGAAAAATGAATGAATTTATAGGTTAAAGAAAGGAGAGAATAGACAAGTGAGACATAAGGCTAGGTTATATGGTCTTGAACAAGCTCCAAGACAATGGTATTTAAGGTTTGATAGGTTTATGACAAAGCATGGCTTTAGTCAATGTCAATGTGACCATTGTGTTTATTTTACTAGGTAGGATAATAGTAGCTACATTATTCTATTACTGTATGTAGATGATATGCTTGTTGTAGGTTCATACATGCAGGGAATTACTGAGCTAAAGGTAAAATTAGCTCAAACATTTGCCATGAAGGATTTAGGAGCGAAAATCCTTGGCATGAGTATTTCTAGAGACAGGAAAAATCACAGGTTGATTTTATCTTAAGAGGATTATGTGAATAAGGTAGTGGAGAGGTTCAATTTGTAGGATGCAAAATTGATAAGTACACCTATGGTTGGATAGTTCAAGCTGAGCAAAGAAAAATGTCCTAAATCACATGATGAGGTTGAGTACTTGGTATGTACTAGACCTAATATTGCCCAAGCAGTGGGAGTTGTCAACAAGTTTATGGCCAATCCAGGAAAGAAGCACTGGAAATTAGTGTTGTTTCCAAATTCAGCTTAGCTCATTTTTGGAAGCAACCCCCTATGAAACTTGTCTGTTTCGTCTTTCGTCTCTCTAAGTTCATTTTTTGAGATGAATTTCAAAATTCATTTTCACCTTGGCCTCAGAATAAGAAAGTGGTTACCATCTCATCCCAGCCAAGTTTTTCCCCCCAGACTCTCCTTTTGGAGTTTGTCTTTTCTTTCTTTTTTCTCGCAGGGGCGATATTTTTTGCTGCCTCTACATTTCCTTTGCTTTTTGTGTAAGGGCGACAAATTTTGCCGCCCCTGCACTTTTTCTGCAAGGGCAGAAATTTTTGCCACCCCTGCTCCTTGGCATGCAAGGGCGGCGAAAATCGCCGCCCCTATAAGATGAACCGAAAAATGCAAGGACGGCAAAAATTGCCACCCTTGCATGCCTCAATTTCCATGCAGGCATTAATGACCGCATGCGATGGGTTGTTGGGGTGGGTTTTTTACCCCATATAATCCAATTTGAGCCTCATTCTCCTCATTGCTTCCTCCTCTCCTCCTACCTCTTACACTTGAATGCCCCAATTGACGATTCAAAGCACGTGTTCACAGATTCAACCTCGTGGCGCGCATGGTTTCTCAGGTAGGGTTTGTTTTTTGCATTTCTTTCTTGTTTTCTTTTGTTTTAGCTTAGCATTAGTTAGATGTTTTAGTTTTCCATTCCTCCTTCCTCTCTCCTCCAGCCTGCGTCCTTACCTGCGTCCTTCCACCTTTCCCTTCCTTCCTCGCCGTGGGCTTTTCTTTTTCCCTCTGCCCGCGGGTGCACTTCACAAACTCACGCGGGCGGTGTTTCTTGCCACTCGCATTTTCTTTTTCTTCCCTCTACATGCAAGGGTGGAAAAAATCACCGCCCCTGCACGTTTTCTTCTCTCTATGTGCAAGGGCGGCAAAAATTTCTGCCCTTGCATGATTTTATAACTGTATTACAGGGGCGGCAAAAATCGCCGCCCCTACTTTCGCTTCCATGCCTGCAAGGGCGGTGAAAATCGCCACCCCTGCATGTTTTTATTTCTAACTGCAAGGGCAGAAATTTTTGCCGCCCTTACTCCCTTTTCCAACTTTTTGTAGAGGCGATGATTTTTGTCGCCCCTGAATTTTTTCCTCCATTTTTGTTTAACTCTCAAGAATTTTTTTGAGTTGTCCCTTTCTTTCCCTTTCTCTTTGTTTTCCATTCCTTCTCCCATCTTGGCCCTTTTAAGTGACCTCTAGTAACCATTATCACTTAAATTATGCTTTTCCTCTCTCATCCACTCTCCTCTCATCTGTGATCATGACTGCAGCACCTTCAGCAGATTCCTACACACTTGCTCCCATCCAGTCAGGATCATTCTCCATGATGGAAGCATCTCTTAAAAAGGCAAAAAGCATGAAATATAAGTACCAGGGTGTCTTCCCACCCACATCAATCTTCTCAAATGTCGACGACATTTGAGACACCAAGATCGGCCACGTTGACATGGCTGAGTTCCTAGTGCGAATAAAGGCGACAAATCCCAGCACTGGGATAAAGAGGATTGTTGAGAGCAACATCCACCTAGTGACCACCTTTTTGATAGTAGCACATCATGCTGAGTTTGTCCTCCAGTGCACGCATTTTTACAACAAAGAGACTAGATCAGTTTTAGACGCCAATGGCAGCATGATAATTTGGTTGGACCCCGATTTTATTGACAAAGTTTTCTTGTGTCCTCTAGCCACTGAAGTAACCCAAATCAACTTCATGAACGCACAAAAGGAGTACGACAAAGACCCTGAAAGGGAAAAGAAAGTAATCAATTACAAGTGGCTAAAGACCCCCATGACCGGCCTCTCCAGATGGCCAAAGAACTTTCCATGGAGTGACTTCATCAAAAAAGTTGGTGACTTGATCACCCTTCTCAGTAGAGTACGGGGCCTCCCATCTTCTTCACAGTTCCATGAATGGATTTATCCATTCATTAAGATCATCCTCCAGGGTAAGCAAACTATCTTTTGGGGAGAACAAATCAACAATGCCATTCATGAACAGTTGACCAAGATACAGACTTCCTTCAAGTTCTACATGATTTCGTACCTGGTCTATATAGCTACCACAATGTGATCTTTCTTGGGATTAACTACAATAGGAGATAGAAAGATCACCCTGGTCTAATCATATTATCTTCAGCTGATGCTTCAGGGGTCAACACGTCATTTCAAATGAGTCAATGATGCATTCTTTGCCATGTTTTTGTGTCTCTTCGATCCTCAGCTCGAGCAGAAGAGAATATCAAACGAGGCTTGGGCAGTAGTAAACGGCTATGGCTGCATGTTCCTCCAATTCCCTACTTTCTGTTATCTTCGAATTGATTTTTACCAAGGATACCCTTATATGCTCCCTAAATTCCCTTCAAACAATTTAGTCTTAATGGAGCTTTGCCAACAACTCGCTGTCATGCATACTAAACAGATGGAACTCAAGAGACCCGATTTCAAGTTTTCAATCCAGATTGGCAGGTTTTTAGTTGCCACATCAACCAAATCCAGGGTTATGGAAATAGAAATGCAGATGGTTACTATCAAGCCATTCAAGAGATGGGAGAAATTTGACTATAGGGGAGTCAAGGAAAAGATCAGAAGGAAAACTCAGTCCCACGAATCCATGATTGAGGATATCTGGGTGGACCTGAGGATGGCCGAAGAAATAAAGAAAATAGACTATTGCCATCTAACACTGGAGCAGATAGAATACCTCAGACTTGCAGAGATCCTATCTGGTCTAATTGATGATGGGAACATCATAAACAACATGTATTTGGCAGAAAAGGTTGCTGGTTACCCTTTCTCTCTAATTCAGTGGTCTCAGAAGGAGCTGACTTATCTGAGAAAAAGATTCGAACTAATATTGGCTAACACCAATGATTGGTTAGCAGCCAAAGGGATCACCTTGAGAGAATTTATTATAGGATCAAAGGCTGAATACTAGACATAATTAAAGAGGAAAGCAGAGAATAGAACCAAAAATAAGGGTGATGTCCCTTCTTCTTCTGGGCCTCACAAGCCAAGGATCATCTTTGTATCCAAGAAACCTAAGGCCACTGAAGAGCCTGTAGCGGCGACAAAAGGAACCAAAGAACAAAGCCCCAAGGCATAGGTAGCTTAGCCCAAGGAAATAGAGGATCAACCATCAGAACAACCAAGTGTTGGGTCTCCACTCTCGCAGGAACAAGCGCAGCCAATCCAGAGCGCCTTTCCTTCTCCCCCTCAATCTCCTATGGTGCCTGTTTCTCCTATCTCCCCAATCAGTGTCCCTTCTTCCAGAGCCGCTTCTCCTTCTAGGGTTATTTTTGGCGATCCTCAAGGTCCTTCCGAAGGTTCCCCTTGCTCTTTTGGATCCATTCCAAGTTTGTCATCTCTTTCTTTCACCTTGCCAACAAGCCCTACACCCGAGCCAGAATCAGTAGTTGGTGCAATTTCACCAGTTACTCTGACTGCAACTACTGTCACCACTAGCAGCGTAGAAGCTGCTATAGTAACACCAGTAGAGACAACCATTGCCACAACATGTACTTCTCTCTTGCCTTGGATGTTTGCTTTCATGCCAAAAAGAAAGAAGATGGCCATCTCCCTAGATGAGTTTGACTTTGGCAAGTTAGTGCCGGTAAAAGCAAAGGCTCTGAAGAGGCCAAGAATCCTTTCCAAATTAGTTGAAGAGAAAGGGAATAAATATTTGGAAATGGCCAGGCCCCCATAAGACGTAACCCTTGAGGGTTTTGAGATGAGAAGCTATTCCATATCTCATGTTGAACATGGAAAAGTTACTCATGAAGGTGCGAAAAGCGATCTCCAGGCTGCCATGGACATTATGGTCCAGAAATTCGACAGAGAAAAGGAGATGAAAGATTACTACAAAGCCAAAATAGAACAGCTGATAGCAGTGATCAAAAGGTTCACTCTTCCTCCTGAAGTAGCAACTCCAGAGGCCTTCTCAGTGGATGACTCAATCATTCAAAGAGCAGAAAAGACTTATTTAAAGGGGAAAGTCCTGGAGGACTATATCGAAAGAATGCATACTCAGGGAGTTTCTTTGCTTACAAAAGTGGCAGAAAGGATAGGTAAAATGAAGAAAGTAAAAACACAGGTAGATGACTTCATCTCCCTCATTTCTCAAGAGATTGACAACTTGGAGAAAGATCTCGGCAGATGGAAAGAAATGAAAAATCTCAAAAAGAGCAGCCTGATATCTATCAGTGTCATCTCCAACAAGGACTCCTATGTTGAGATCAAGGAGTCACTGGTCTTCAGAATCCAAGTACTCAAAGATTTAATCAATGATCTTAAAGCTTTCAAGGAAGCTAGTGAGAAGAGTGACTTGAGCCTGATAAATAAGTTAGAAGACCTGCCATGCGACTTGACCTCTAAGGACCATCAGTTCCTTCCGACTGAAGAGATGATTCAAAAAGATTTTGAAGAAAAATCATTTTCAATGTCTTCAGTGGACAGCATTCTAGATGCTCAGTTAACTTTGGAGAATCTAAAATCTAGGTTAACCAGCCACGCTAAAGCCATCATAGCATTGAAGGACGCATTGATCAGAGCGAGAATCATCTCCAAGAATGCAGTTGTGCCAGACAGCATAAGAATTCAAGCATCTATCGCAATGTACGATGCTCATCTGAAGAAACTTGGTGGCCCAAACTGAATCTCTCTCTCCTTCTTTCTTCATCTATCCTTATGCACTTCTATTTTGTGCAAAGTGCATGCAGTTTTGAAAAATGTAATTACATGTAAAAGTTCAAAAAAATATCTAAAAGTCAAAGATGAGTCATCTTTGACCAAGATATTTTGTATATTTTATTATTTTCTGTTTTTGAGGATTTTCTCCCTATATATAGTGGAGACCTCATTTGTAATACGATCTTGGAAAAATTAATAGCAAATACTCTGCTGAAATTGAAGCAACTTTTGAGACTTTGTGCTCGAATTTGTAAATCATATTCTGTTGAATGAATGAGAAGCAGGTTATTTCAGACTTTGTGTTGAGATTGTATGTGTTATTTAGGTTATAGTTTTTATGTCCTTTTTCCTGGTAATATCTTATTCATCTGATTTAATAAGCAAAGTGGGTGTGTTTATTTTATCTAAAGGCATTTCTAGAGGGTAGAAGATAGACTTTGTGCTACTTTTATCTTTGAGATTCAGTTATCTTTTGTAGTTTCAGGTGAAGACTTTGTGCATCATTTTACTCTACGGTTGTACTTATTTTAGATCTGTGAAGAAGCTATGGAAGACTTTGTGCTTGCGTGAGTGTTCTTGTGACTTTGTTACTTCAGGTGATTTCTTGCTCTCTGTTTAAATACCATTCCTGAAAGAAGAGGAGTGTTTTTAGCGATAGACCAAGATTTTCCTTCTTTTGTTCCTTGTACATTTCCTCTAAAAAAAGAGAGGTAGATGCTGTAATACCACCCCCATGTGTTATTTTCTGCTTAATTATATATCCGGCACATAAGTATTAATAAGGAACCTCCCCTTGATGAGAGGAGAGATTTACTTCATCCAGATCTGGTAAACCCATACTCTTCGTGATGTAAATCTCCCTACGCTGTGGCTGATATACCCATTTTGTCATCAGTTAGTTGACGACAAAATATTCACCCAATAGTTTTTTGGTGACTCCACTGGGGACTCGAATGTGCTGTCTAAAACCTCAAGTTTTAGATTAAAGCAGTCCCTACCCTTATCCATTACATAATCTGGCGACTCTGTTTCATGTCTTACCCATTATCATTATAGTCTTACCATTAACCTCTGTTATATTATCTGGTCTGCAAAACTAAAACTGCTGGAATACGAACGTGCATTTTGAAGCCTTAAGCTTCAACTTGAAATATTTTCGATCCCATTTTCATTTTAAAAAACTGGCAACTCCATGCTACACAAGAAGCCAGAGATCTAAGGGTGTTGTTGACCCTGTGTTTGAGTTGGCACAACAGAGTAATTTTGATCTATTTCCTCCATCAGCTTCTTTTCAACGGTCTAGGAGTTTTCCTTCTAGCCTTGTCAAGTCACCAACGCAAGGTACAACTTCTTTTCCCACTGTTAATCGTCGCCTGCCTATAAACACTCCACCAAGGTTTTTTATCCTACCATTTAATCTTCCTATCATAATGGCTCAAGGCCCGTGGGGCAATTTATTTGGTCCCCTTAACTTGACTGCACCTCTGCATGAACTACCTCGTAGTTCTAGGAAAAAATTTACTAAGTTTTTTGGTGACGGAAAGGTTCATCATGATGAGCATATTGCCGCTTTCTCCATAGCATGTGGCATAATCGGTGTTGAATTTGAAGATGCACCAGTGAGACTTTTTGTGGAAACCCTACAAAGAGCTACCATGGATTGGTTCTATCACCTATAGGCTAGGTCAGTAACAGACTGGAATACGCTCAAGTAAAAATTTGAAGCTAGGTTTAAACCTGTTGAAGATGCACACGCTTTGTTGGCTTAGCTAACATAGTTGAAGAAAGAATTCAAGGAACCCATGAGGGATTTCATAGCTAAATTCAACAAGTTAAGGAACCGAATTTTGATTGTGGCTCAACCCACGCCAAAAAATCTCAAGTGCTTTTTCATCAACTTGCAGCTTCCCGAAGTAAGTTTCTTGTTGAGGTGAGTTGGCCCTATGGACCTAGCCTTGGCTCAAAGTTTGGCTATCGAGATTGAAGATGATCTTATCCTGACAGGTAAGATTAGAAAAGATCCTAGTAAAAATAAATTCCCTTCATCAGCTGAAAGTTCTTCCACGGGCAATACGGACCCTATGGTGCAAAAATTAACAAATGAACTAATAGCTTTGAAGAGACAAATAGCCCAAGGTACATCTACTCCTACCTATCGAGATGTACCCCGGAGAACATTCCAGAATCAACAATATCAGGGTAATGCTGCTCGGAACCAAGGGCAATCTAACCGCCTACCTCCCCCTTCAAGGAGATTAGCCATTGAAGCAACACCTGCCAATTTAACAGTCGATTACTTGGAATCTAAGCACGACAACTCTTTTCAACCAAAGTTAGATCAACAAGAAAACACTAATCTCTTCGACGAGCAGGAAGAAGAATTAGCTAGCGACTCTAATATCAATTTCCTAGATTATCAGGACGAAGCTGGAAGTAAAGGGGAGGATTTGGATGGAGCTTACACTATTTTTACTAGATTTCAAAATCAGTTAGCTTCATAGATTGACAAAGGAAAGGCAGATGAAGAACCCCGACCAGCATTTTTTATTGCCAAATGCGGGACTCCATTGCTTCTGCAATCAAAAGATCAGGTAACCCATAAAAAAGTGATTACTCCCAACCACCCGATATCTTCCACCTCTGCTACTCAGACCAGTGCCGTACTCGTCAAAGCCCCTGATGATGGACTCTCTTCCTCTATTGCAAGTTCTTTTCAATTATTTGATATAATTGATCATGCTATAAAGACTAAAATTCAAATGATAGAGGTTGAATATTTGAGAGCTAACCCATAACAGTTTGATAGGTTGGCAGAATATGTGAAAAACAAAACCATCACTGTAGGACAAGACTCTTTAAAAGTTGTTCCTGATCCCCTTAAAGACCAACCGGCCCAAAATAATCTTGTTGTGACTCCTCCTGTCGCTCCTGGGAAAATAGAACCTTTCTATGTTTCCCTGCTTATAAATGGCTGCAAACTGAGTAATTGTATTATAGACTCTGGAGCTTCAGATAATGTCATGCCCGCAAAAGTGGCAGATTCCATCGGCCTGACCTTGACCAAAACTTTTGGGAGGTGTTTTTCCATGGAAAACAAGCAAGTTCCTCTCCTTGGTCAAATAAAAGATGCTCAATATGCCTTCGCGGCTTTTCTGGAAAAGCGGATAAAAATGATGGTTTTAGTAGCCAATGTTCCAGCATCTTACGACATCCTGCTTGGATGAAATTTTTGCAAGGATGTTGGAGGTGAACTAAGCATGGACCTGTCAGAAGCAAGAATTCCAATTCAAGGCGTCATGAAGAAGTTACTTCCTAAAAAAGAGGCCAGGTATGTAGTTACCCATTTTGCAGCACCCGAAGCTCAAATTTTATTTGAGTCTTCAGGCATGGGCAACTATTTCTTGTCTACAGATGAGATCAACGATTCATCTGATGAAACTCCTACGGGTGATGACTTAGATTTGGTTTCAGCTGACGCAAAATGAACACGTGGAAGAACCCCTTCCTCAAAGCAAAAAAGTTTTTGTGAAAAAAGTAGTATCTAATGAAGTATGGACCTTAGAGTTTGACGGCAACTACTCTTCTACTGGGTCGAGAGCTGGAGTTGTGTTGGTATCTCCTCAGGGAGAGATTACCCCTTTTTTCTACAAATTGTAGTTCAACAATACCAACAACACGGCTGAATATGAATCCCTGGTGCTTGGACTACAGACTGCCATAGAAAGGGGCATTAGGGAACTCCATACTAAAGGAGATGCTGAGTTGATAGTCTGTCAGGTGAAGAACCTCTATCAGACCAAGAATGAGAGGTTGCACCACTATCGCAACCTAGACTGGGATCATATTGAAAATTTTGACGCCTTCAACATCTCTACCGTTTCAAGGGAATTCAATGACCGAGTAGATGCTTTGGTTGTCTCTACCACCCTTTTAGTTCCTCACCCAGACTTTAAGGGAGGTAGGTACACTATTGAACTAGTTTTTCGACCAAGCGTACCAGATAATGCCGGCCACTGGCAAGTGTTTAATAATGATGATCAAATCATTGCCTTCTTAGAGCAAAAGGACAGTTTTGAACAACTACATTTTGAAGGTAGTGAACCTCGGGAGTGTGGGGCAGCGCTTGAAACCCAGGCCAATACAGGTAAAGATTTCCTACAGCTCAGAGGGAATAAAATTTCCAAAGGTCTACTTTCCCTAGAGAAGTTGTTTGATAACCACGATAGGTTTGTCAAACAACAACGAATAGATTCAAATTCTTCCCAAGTTTTTGATCAAGTCAACTTAGGAACCAAGTGCGATCCCAAGATGGTAAACATTGGGAAAGACTACACTCCTGAGGAAAGGTTCGAGCTTGCTAGTATGCTCTGCCAGTATATGAATGTGTTGGCCTATTCCTATGATAACTTGAAATCTCTTAGGCCAAATGACATCCATCATGACATTTCCCTGAAATCCAACTCTGTACCTTACAAACAAAAAATCTAGGCAAAATAATCCAAAAATCTTAGGTACTATTTTAGCTGAGATACAAAAGATGCTGGATGCTTGGATAATTTTTCCAATACATCACTCAATGTGGATCGCCAACATAGTACCTTTCAGAAAAAAGAATGGTGAAATTCAAATCTGTGTGGATTTCAAGAAATTAAATCAGTTGTCATTAAAAGATAATTACCCTCTCCCTATCATGGATCAAGTTCTATAGATGGTAACAGGTTCAGAAATGTTATCAATGCTAGATGGTTTTTTGGGGTACAATCAAGTCGAAGTCAGGAAAGTAGATCATCACAAGACAATGTTCACCACACCTTGGGGCACTTTCACTTACTGTAGGATGCCTTTTGGTCTGATAAACCCAGGTGCCACTTTTCAAAGGGCGATGGATCTTGCTTTCAAAGATGAAATGGGAAAATTCATTGTAGTATACCTAGATGATCTGACGGTATTTTCAAAACATCGTTATGAGCATGTTAACCATTTGCAAAAGGTACTAAAACACTGTCGTCAAAATGGTATCTCTTTAAACTCAAAGAAATCTGTCTTCGGAGTAACTGAAGGGAAACTTCTTAGACACATCGTGTCTCGAGAAGGTATTAGAATCGATTTAGAAAGAGTCAAGTCCATCCAGGAGCTTAATCTACCTACCAGCAAGACCGCAGTTCACTCTTTCTTTGGAAAGGTGAATTTCCTTAGAAGATTTATTCCTGAGTTTGTTGAGAAAACCCGTCATATTGTTAACATGATAAAGGGCAATGCTACGTTCAGGTGGACTGTTGAGGGTAAGTTGGCATTTAAAGAGATTAAGGAAGCAATCACTCGTGCATCAGTCCTGGTCTGTCCAGATTATACTAATGATTTCAAGATATATAGTTATGCCTCTGAGCATACACTATCAGCTATTCTGGTTTAGCAAAATCTAGAAGGTGCAGAATCTCCTATCTCATTCATGAGTTGTCCACTCAAGGACCACGAGCTAAAATATTCCCTTATGGAGAAGCATGCATACACCGTGGTCAAAGCTGTCAAGCATTTCAGGTTTTATATCCTAAATTCTCACACTGAAGTTCTCGTACCAGATCCAAAAGTAAAATCCATTTTGACTTAGCAAGATTTTAGTACAAAGAGAGGTAACTGGATTTCCAAAACTCAGGAGTTTGATCTGGACATCAAACCAACCAAGCTCGTACGAGGAAGGGGTCTCTGCCAGTTGATCGCCAACAACATTCTAGGTAAAGTAGAAAGTGAAGAAGAAGAGATCGAAGGTGTGCCTACAGTTCTCTTTGTTGCCACTACTGATGAGTGGTATTCTAACATTGCTCATTTTCTAACATATAGTGAGTGTCCTGCTCATCTTTCTTTCAAAGAGAAATAGAATGTTAAATTGAAAGCAATTGGTTATGTTCTGTGAGAAAATGGTCTTTACAAGAGAAACCTGGACGGGGCATTTCTTCGTTGTGTTGACAAAGCTCAACAAGGAAGACTCTTAGAATCTTTTCAAAATTTGGCCTATGGAGGACATTTCTCTGCACCGGTGATGACACACAAAATTCTATGAGCAAGGTATTATTGGCCCACGCTTTTTCAAGATGCCTACAAATGGGTGCATAGGTGTGAACTATGTCAGCAATTTGTTGGAAAGCCTAAGCTGCCTACTCTACCCCTCAAGTCAGTCATGATTGAAGAACCATTTCAGCAGTGGGGTATTGAATTCATTAGAATAGTCAACCCATCTTCAAGTGCTGGACATGATTACGTCCTCACCGTAACAGATTACTTTACCAAGTGGGTGGAGGCCATCCCAACCAAGCATGCTACGTCTGAAGTGGTATGCAACTTTCTCAAAGAAAATATTATCTCCAGGTTTGGGGTTCCACTCAAGATCATAACAGATAATGCGGCCTATTTTTCATCGCACGAAATTACTCAATTTTTTTTCCATTATGGGATTACCTTATCCCACACTTCAGACTATTTTCCTCAAGGGAATGGCCAAGCAGAATCAAGTAACAAGAACCTGTTCACCATTATTAAGAAGTTGGTGGACGACAATCAGAGAACATGGCACAAAGCTTTGTATGATGCTTTATGGGCTAACAGGATAACACCTAAAAGGGTTATAGGTATGTCACCCTTCTAACTTCTGTATGGATTGAATGCAAAAATTTCTATCACCCTTAAACTACCAGCGCTCAGGTTAACCAGAGCAATCGAAGACTCGACCTTTGGAAGCTCAGTTGACAAATGAATCATGTGTCTAACCGAGCTAAATGAACAAAGAGTTATGGTAGTGGATCAGATCAAGGAACATCAGGACTAGGTGAAAGCACTTTTTGATAAGAGGGCTAGAGTGCGTGAATTCCAAGTCAGAGATCAGGTCTTGTTATGGGACAAGAGGCAAGAACTAAAAGAGATGCATGGAAAATTTGACTCCCTGTGGAGAGGCCCATTTACCATTCGATAGCTCTGTGGTGAGGCTAGCTTCTTGCTGTAGTACCAAGATGGAACACCATTTGCACTACCTCACAGTGGACAACATCTCAAGCTATTCAATCCTTGAAGCTCAGATGAGTCCGTTTGTATATATGTATAGTTTTTATGTTTTGTCTATTTTTCTTTCATTTTTCACTTGAATCCATAGCCCAATGGCTTGGATGAAGGCACTTAGAGACTGGTTTCTACTCCCGTTAATCAATTCGATTAAACAGAAGTTCCCCAACAAGAGCCAGCTATTGTTTCCAAATTCAGCTTAGCTCATTTTTAGAAACAACCTCCTACGAAACTTGTCCATTTCGTCTTTCATCTCTCTAAGTTCATTTTTCGAGATGAATTTCAAAATTCATTTTCACCTTGGCCTCGAACGAGAAAGTGGTTACCATCTCGTCCCAACCAAGTTTTTCCCCCCAGACTCTCCTTTCGGAGTTTGTCTTTTCTTTCTTTTTTCTTGCAGGGGTGGTATTTTTTGCCACCCCGGCATTTTCTTTGCTTTTTGTGCAAGGGTGGCAAATTTTATCACCCCTGCACTTTTTTTGCAAGGGCAACAATTTTTTCCACCCCTACTCCTTGGCATGCAAGGGCGGCGAAAATCGCCGCCCCTGCAGGATGAACCGAAAAATGCAAGGGCGGCAAAAATGGCCGCCCTTGCATGCCTCAATTTCTATGTAGGCATTAATGGCCACGTGCGGCAGGTTTTTGGGGTGGGTTTTTCACCTCATATAATCCGATTTGAGCCTCATTCTCCTCATTGCTTCTTCCTCTCCTCCTACCTCTTACACTTGAGCACCCCAATTGACGATTCGAAGCACGTGTTCGCGGATTCAAGCTCATGACACATGCAATTTCTCAGGTAGGGTTTGTTTTTTGCATTTATTTCTTGTTTTCTTTTGTTTTAACTTAGCATTAGTTAGATGTTTTAGTTTTCCATTCCTCCTTCCTCTCTCCTCCGGCCCGCGTCCTTGCCCGCGTCCTTCTACCTTTCCCTTCCTTCCTCGCTGCGGGCTTTTCTTTTTCCCTCTGCCCGCAGGTGCACTTCACAAACTCATGCAGGTGGCATTTCTTGCCACCCGTATTTTATTTTTCTTCCCTCTACATGCAAGGGTGGTGAAAATCGTTGCCCTTGCATGTTTTCTTCTCTCTACGTGCAAGGGCAGCAAAAATCACCGCCCCTGCACGATTTTATAACTGTATTATAGGGGCGGCAAAAATTGCCGCCCCTACTTTCTCTTCCATGTTTGCAAAGGTAGTGAAAATCACCACCCCTGCATGTTTTTATTTCCAACTACAAGGGCGGTGATTTTCACCGCCCTTACTCCCTTTTCCAACTTTTTGCAGAGGCGGTGATTTTCGTCACACCTGCATTTTTTCCTCCATTTTTGCTTAACTCTCGAGAATTTTTCTGAGTTGTCCCTTTCTTTCCCTTTCTCCTCATTTTCCATTCCTTCTCCCATCTTGGCCCTTTTAAGTGACCTCTAGTAACCATTATCACTTAAATTGTGCTTTTCCTCTCTCATCCAGTCTCCTCTCATCTGTGATCATGACTGCAGCACCTTCAACGAATTCCTGCACACTTGCTCCCATCTAGTCAGGATCATTCTTCATGAGGGAAGCGTCTCCCAAAAAGGTGAAAATAATGAAATATAAGTACCAGGGTGTCTTCCCACCCACATCAATCTCCTTGAATGTCGACGACATTCAAGACACTGAGATTGGCCACGTTGACATGGCCGAGTTCCTGGCACGAACAAAGGTGACAAATCCCAGCACTGGGATAAAGAGGATTGTTGAGAGCAACATCCAATTGGTGGCCACCTTTTCAATAGCATCACATCATGCTGAGTTCATCCTCTAGTGTGTGCATTTTTACAACAAAGAGATCAGATCGGTTTCAGACGCCAGTGGCAGCATGATAATTTGGTTGGACCCTAATTTTATCGACAAAGTTTTCTTGTGTCCTCTAGCCACCGAAGTAACCCAAATCGACTTCGTGAACACACAAAAGGAGTATGACAAAGACCCTAAAAGGGAAAAGAAAGTAATCAATTACAAGTGGCTAAAGACCCCCAGGACCGGCCTCTCCAGATGGCCGAAGAACTTCCCAAGGAGTGACTTCGTTGAAGAAGTTGGTGACTTGATCACCCTTCTCAGCAGAGTATGGGGCCTCCCGTCTTCTTCACAGTTCCGTGAATGGATGTATCCATTCATTAAGATCATCCTCCAGGGCAAGCAAAATATCTTTTGGGGAGAACAAATCAGCAATGCCATTCATGAACAGTTGACCAAGGTACCAACTTCATTCAAGTTCTACATGAGTTTATACCTGGTCTATATAGCTTCTGCAATGCGATCTTTCTCAAAATTAACTATAGTAGGAGATAGAAAGATCACCTTGGTCTACTCGTATTATCCTCAGCTGACACTTCAAGAGTCAACACGTTATTTCAAATGAGTCAATGATGCATTCTTTGCCATGTTTTTGTGTCTCTTCGATCCTCAGCTCGAGCAAAAGAGAATATCAGACGAGGCTTGGGCAGTAGTAAATAGCTATGGCTGCATGTTCCTCCAGTTCCTTAATTTTTTTTATCTTCAGGTTGGTTTTTACCAAGGATACCCTTATATGCTCCCCAAATTCCCTTCAGACAAGTTATTCCTAATGGAGCTTTGCCGACAACTGGCTGTCGTGCATACTAAATAGATAGAACTCAAGAGACCCGATTTCAAGTTTTTGATCCATATTGGCAGGTTTTCAGTTGCCACATCAACCAAATCCAGGGTTATGGAAATAGAAATGCAGATGGTTACTATCAAGCCATTCAAGAGATGGGAGAAATTTGACTACAGGGGAGTCAAGGAAAAGATCAGAAGGAAAACTCAGTCCCACAAACCCACGATTGAGGATATCTGGGTGGACCTGAGGATGGCTGAAGAAATAAAGAAAATAGACTATTGCCGTCTAACACTGGAGCAGATAGAATACCTCAGACTTGCAGAGATCCTATCTAGTCTAATTAATGATGGGAACATCATAAACAACATGTATTTGGCAGAAAAGGTTGCTGGTTACCCTCTCCCTTCAATTCAGTGGTCTCAAAAGGAGCTAACTTCTCTGAGAAAAAGATTCGAACCAATATTGGCTAACACCAATGATTGGTTAGCAGCCAAAGGGATCACCTTAAGAGAATTTATTACAAGATCAGATGCTGAATACCAGGTAGAATTGAAGAGGAAAGCAGAAAACAGAACCAAAAATAAGGGTGATGTCCCTTCTTCTTCTGGGCCTCACAAGCCAAGGATCATCTTTGTATCCAAGAAACCTAAGGCCACTGAAGAGCCTGCAACGGTGACAAAAGGAACCAAAGAATAAATCCCTGAGGCACAGGCAACTCAGCCCATGGAAATAGAGGATCAACCATTAGAACAACCAAGTGTTGGGTCTCTACTCTCGCAGGAACAAGCACAACCAATCTAGAGTGCCTCTCCTTCTCCCCCTCAATCTCCTATGGTGCCCGTTTCTCCTATCTCCCCAATCAGTGTCCCCTTTTCTGGAGTCACTTCTCCTTCCAAGGTTGTTTTTGGAAATCCTCAGGGTCCTTTCAGAGGTTCCCCTCGCTCTTCTAGATCTATTCCAAGTCTGTCATCTCCTTTTTTCACCTTACCAGCAAGCTCTGCACCTGAGCTAGAATCAGTAGTTGGTGCAGTTTTGCCAGTTACTTCGACTGCAATTACTGTCACCACTAGCAGCATAGAAGCTGCTACAGTAACACCAGTAGAGACAACCATTGCTGCAATAGGTACTTCTCTCCCACCTTGGATGTCTTCTTTCACACCAAAAAGAAAGAAGATGGCCATCTCCCCAGATGAGTTCAACTTTGGCAAGTTAGTGCTGGTAAAAGCAAAGGCTCCGAAGAGGCCAAGAATCCTTTCCAAATTAGTTGAAGAAAAAGGGCAGAAATTTTTAGAAATGGCCAGGCCCCCACAAGACACAACCCTTGAGGGTTTTGAGATGAGTAGCTATTCCATCTCTCGTGTTGAACTTGGCAAAGTTACTCACGAAGGTGCGAAAAGCGATCTCCAGGCTGCCATGGACATTATGGTCCAGAAATTTGACAGAGAAAAGGAGATGAAAGATTACTACAAAGCTAGAATAGAATAGCTGACAGCAGTGATCAAAAAGTTCACTCTTCCTCCTAAAACAGCAACTCCAGAAGCCTTCTCAGTGGATGACTCAGTCATTCAAAGAGCAGAAAAGACTTATTTAAAGGGGAAAGTCCTGGAGGACTATATCAAAAGAATGCATACTCAGGGAGTTTCTTTGCTTACAGAAGTGGCAGAAAGGACAGGTAAATGAAGAAAGTAGAAACACAGGTAGATGACTTCGTCTCCCTCATTTCTCAAGAGATTGACAGCTTGGAGAAAGATCTCGGTAGATGGAAAGAAATGAAAAATCTCAAAAAGAGCACCCTGATATCTATTGGTGTCATCTCCAACAAGGACTCCTATCTTGAGATCAAGGAGCCAGTGGTCTTCAAAATCTAGGTACTCAAAGATTTAATCGATGATCTTAAAGATTTCAAGGAAGCTAGTGAAAAGAGTGACCTGAGCCTACTAAATAAGTTAGAAGAGCTGCCATGCGACTTGACCTCTAAGGACCATCAGTTCCTTCTGGCTGAAGAGATGATTCAGAGTTTCAAGGAGATGATTCGGAAAGATTTTGAAAAAAAATCATTTTCAATGTCTTTGGTGGACAACATTCTAGATGCTTAGTTAACTTTGGAGAATCTAAAATCTAGGTTAACCGGCCATGCTAAAGCCATCACAACATTGAAAGATGCATTGATCAAAGTGATAATTGTCTCCAAGAACACAGTTGTGCCAGACAGCATAGGAATTTAGGTATCTATCGCAATGTATGATACTCATCTAAAAAAACCTGGCAGCCTAAACTGAATCTCTCTCTCCTTCTTTCTTCTTCTATCTTTATGCACTTCTATTTTGTGCAAAGTGGATGCAGTTTTGAAAAATGTAATTACATGTAAAAGTTCAGAAAAATATCTAAAAGTCAAAGATGAGTCATCTTTGACCAAGATATTTTGTATATTTTATTATTTTCTATTTTTGCAGATTTTCTCCCTATATATAGTGGAGACCTCATTTGTAATACGATCTTGCAAAAATTAATAGCAAATACTCTGCTGAAATTGAAGCAACTTTTGAGACTTTGTGCTCAAATTTGTAAATCATATTCTGTTGAATGTATGAGAAGTAGGTTATTTCAGACTTTGTGTTGAGATTGTCTGTGTTATTTAGGAAATAGTTTTTATGTCCTTTTTCCTGGTAATATCTTATTCATCTGATTTAATAAGAAAAGTGGGTGTGTTTATTTTATCTAAGGGCATTTCTAGAGGGTAGAAGATAGACTTTGTGCTGCTTTTATCTTTGAGATTCAGTTATCTTTTGTAGTTTCAGGTGAAGACTTTGTGCTTCATTATACTCTACGGTTGTACTTGTTCCAGATCTATGAAGAAGCTACAAAAGACTTTGTGCTTGCATGAGCGTTCTTGTGACTTTGTTACTTCAGGTGATTTCTTGCTCTCTATTTAAATACCATTCCTGAAAGAAGAGGAGTGTTGTTAGCGATTGACCAAGATTTTCCCTCTTTTGTTCCTTGTACATTACCTCTGAAAAAGAGAGGTAGATGCTGTTATACCACCCCCATGTGTTATTTTTTGCTTAATTATATATCTGGCATGTAAGTATTAATAGGGAACCTCCCCTTGATGAGAGGAGAGATTTACTTCATCTAGATTTGGTAAACCCATACTCTTCATGGTGTAAATCTCCCTACGCTATGGCTGATATACCCATTTTGTCATTAGTAAGTTGACGACAAAATATTCACCCAACAATTAGTTCAGTTGATTCTCAGATATCTGAGAGGGACCAGCAGTAGGCATTTATGTTATGTAGGGTCAAACACTTCTCTACATGGGTATGTAGATTTGGATATGGTAGGTGACTTGGATGGTAGGAGAAGCACCACAAGATATGTGTTCACTATTGGTGGAATGGCAGTTATCTAGATTTTAAGGTTGCAGAAGGTTGTTGTAGTCACAAAGGCTAGCAAGGAAATGATATGGATGACTCAGTTCATGGAAGAGTTGGGAAAGGAGCAAGAGAGTTGCAGATTATACAGTGATAATCAAAGTGTAATTCATTTGGCAAAGGATTTAGCCTTTCATTCAAGAACCAAACATATACAGCTTAGGTACCACTTCATTTGATAGGTATTGGAGGATGGACAGTTGAAGCTGGAAAAGATCCATACGAAAAAGAACCCTGCTGATATGTTAACAAAGTTGGGAACAAAGGAGAAGTTGAATCTTCATTCAAATTTTGTTGGTATTCAAGATTGAACTTGAAGATGGAGATACAAGCCAAAAAAAAATTAGAGGATGTTGCTGTATAGGTATAGGTACAAGTGCAGCTATTTATCTCCAAGTGGGAGATTGTTGAGTTGTGGAGCTAAAAGCTTCACTGGTGTACAAATGTGGAGGTTGCTAGGTTACACAATAACCGACATTAGTTAGAGCCAACTGACATTGGTTAGGGGTTGACCGACATCGTTTATATTCAGCTATAGAAACCAACATCAGTTAAGAGGTCGGCTGGCATCGGTCAGATAGGAACTGACATCGGTCACCTGTGTGTTTCTAGAACTGTTCTAATTTTAGATGAACAGTTAGTTTGCATGTAAATACTAATTTTAGTCTTGAGTCTACATTTCTAATTATTGTTTGGTTTGGGATCTATTTAAGAGACCCATGGGGCTATATTGTAATGTAAGCAAGGTCAATTAGATCTGTAAGTGTGCAAGATCAAGTAGATCTATGGGTGGGTGTGTGTGTGTGCAAGATTAGTTAGATCTATGGGGTAACAAGATCAAGAAGATTTGCAACACACGATGTAAGCAAGATCAATTAGATCTGTAAGGTGAAAGATCAAGAAGGTCTGTGGGGGTCAAGGAGGCAACAATGGTTGAGTTGATATTCACAAGGACTTGGAAGTAGGCAACAACAACCATTGGGTTGATTGTCACTGGAGGGAACAACTCAGTGTTTGAGTTGGTTGTAATTGATAGAGAGAGAGAACTCTTGAGGGAGAATTACTGGACACCTAAGAGGTGTGGGAAGAGTGAGATTTCTTCATTGTATTTCCTTCTGGAAGAGTGTAATACAAGATTGTATTATTTCTCATATCACCTATTCTTTGTTGTTTCTGATTTCTAGTTACTTATTACTTCTGGTTTAATTCTGTGTTTAGTTGCTTATAAAAAGGTAATCAATTGTACTCTAAGGATGATCCTAACATGCTAGAAAAACCTCTTTCAAATAAGATAGTGAAGGAAGAGAATTATTTATCATGAAATCAATGAATATGAGTGAGACACAATCATGGAACACACTGATGAAGCCAACCTAGAGGTTATTAGACATTTTTTTTTGAGTAATAAAATCTGCAGGCAACAAAGGCACACTATGACTGAGTTATATCATGTGCTCAAGGATGAGGAAAATAAACATGCCATTATAGAAAAAATTATCAAGGAAGAGAAGGAAAAGTGAAATAAGGTATATCATGAGTTAGTATATTTAGATCTTAAAAATCTAAAATTGTTTTAATAGAATGTAAAGGAGAAACTAAGCCTATTGGATGATATAAACATAACTTCAACCAAACACATGGAGAAGTTAGAGATGATAATTTAACAAATCATTAAGAGAGGGATAGGTGCCATAGATGTGTAAAGATTACTAGAATCAAAATTAATTTAGTGAACAATTGAAAAATTTAGATGACATGTTAAATACACTCTTAGAAATCATGACAACAACAAAGCAATTATTTCTCAATTTCTCCTGATAAACGAGAATAATAAATGTGTCTTTTCAAATAACAAAAAGAGTAAATCATTCTAGCATCCCATATTTATTTAAGAAAACCAAAGAGGAACACATGATTTTTTACAATAATTAGCTAATTATCCTAGATAATAAGCACAATAAATAATGATTTCGAGCATCACTTCTTAGAGCTACAATTAAATACAATTGATGAGGAAAGTTTCCTTAAGGAAATGATAAAAAATCATCCAAAAAGATAAATCATGTAAAAAAATAGGTCGAGGAACTTTAATAATAACTTCCAACATTAAAATAATTAGGATTTTAGGTAATAAGCATCATGTCTAATATATAGGATGTGTTAGGGATAGTTTTGAAGACAAGCTAAAATTGGATGCCCCTGAGTTCTTTGATTCAACAATGAAAAGTAGTTGAATCCCAAGTTTTTGGCAAGAGGGGAATCACATTATTTTGATTCTTTAATTATTTGCTCAAGGGTGGAATTTGAAGTGCACATAAGAGGCACATGTTGAGATAATGAGATGAGCCTATAAGAAGAGAGCAAAAAAGGAAAGCTAGCTTGCAGGATGACTCTAAGGCTAAGAAAGAAACACCCAAGACTAGAATCACTTAGATCATACAAATAGAGGAAGGCACAAATAATAGACATAGGAAAAAGAAAAACATGGAGTGGATAAGTCTAAAAATGATAAGACTTGTAAGGGAAATGAATGAAAAAGATTGAAAAAGGAAGAAATGGAAATTAAGGCTACATAGGATAAAATATGAGTAGGTTTAATTTGGGAACTAATTCAGGCGACAATTCAGGTGATGGGTCTATCCCAATTGATGATGGAACTTTCAGGATCCATAACTTTTGCACCGTAGCTCCAATTGACTTGCCGTTTGAGCCATTAGAAATATAAGAAAGAGGAGAACAAAGTGAGATGGATTTGAGATTTTATAAATAAATTTTGAACCCAAAAACCCAATGGAAGTGCCCTAAATTTCAATTTTAGTAGTGCAGTCTAAAAATAGTAAGTTTCTAAAAATAGTAATTCCTTGAATTCTATATTGTTGTAAATCATGGCAGTCGAACCAATTCATCTCCCTCAATATTGGTGACCTTCCACATCCTCCCCCACCTTCAAAATATGTATAAATGAAGATGTAAATTTAAATGGAAATCAGACATCTCTTCTCAGAGATAAGCATATGTTTGGATCTACAAATTTTATCAATAAAACATCTCTTCTCAGAGATAACATTATTTGAATTATCTTGTTTTGGTTTCTTGAATTATCTTTCAACCAAAGCTTTTGAGTTTTGGATCAATGGTATCATATTGGTTTATCTTAGAGTGTATGATCCCAAGGATGAGGTCAGATTACAAAAAACTTGGGTGGAAAATAGAACTAACTGACTATCCACCTATTCACTCCAAATGACTTCAAATGGTGGACAACACCGAGACATCTGATCCTTTCAAGGAAATGGTGAATGAAACCCTCCAACAGTAGCATATGTATATACTACAATAGTTCACTCAAATTCTCCAACAAATCTCGATGGGAAATTTTGGCCTCTCATCCACACCCCCACATCCTTTTAGTGCCCCAACACCCTTCAAGGTTCAGGGGAATTTTGATATCCCTACATTTGAAGGAAAAATCAATGCTGATGCAGTAGAAAATTGATTGGATCAATTGTCATCTTATTTTTCTATAAATAAATTCATCGATAAAGAGAGGATCACTTTTGCTCTTTTAAAAGCATCATTACCTGTCAAAAATTGGTGGGGAGTGTACAAAAAGAGATTCAGTGCAGATGATATTGGCCTTGAGATGGAACCTACCTAGGATGATTTCATAGAAGCTATAAAGGAAGAATACTACCCCATTGGAGCATATGATGATCTGTATATAGAGTGGCAAGAACTTCACCAAGGTAAAGAATAGCCTGTTTAAGATTACACTGACATCTTTCATTCTCTATCTATGAGATTGGACATCGAAGAAAGTGAGAAACACAATGTTCTCAAATACCGTGGTAGACTATAATGGTACATATAGGGAGAAAGAGAACTCTTCAATTTGGAAACCCTTGGTAAAGCGTACAAGTTCATAGTAAAGATTGAGCAAAATCATGGAAGAATGAATTTGAAGAGTCAACCTTAAAAAATGGAAAAGTGACAAAGAAGGTCAAACATGAGGCCAAAATTGGAAGCAAAAGGAAGGAAAGACTGGGAAGTGGTGTGATTATCACAAATTTGGAACTCACTCAAAAGAAGAATATTGAGCCATCAAGTCCCTACTTTCTGAGTCACAATCCTCAACATCCACTGATCTACCTCATATAGATCCTATAATCAAAGAGGTTACACAAGAGATTATAGATGCTGAGCCTGAAGCCATTGTTGCTTCATCACAAACCCACGAGGAGAGGCTAGATGACAAGGAAAGGTTGTTTCACTCTAAATTATGGGTGAAAGGTAAGCCTCTACATTTCATTCTTGATAGTGGAAGTCAAAAGAATTTAATCTTTGTTAATGTTGTGGAAAGCCTAAATCTATCCATGAAGCCTCACCCAAAACCATACAGTATTAGATGGTTGAGTCCAGGGAGAAACCTCTGTGTCACTCACCAATGTCTTCTCTCTTATGCAATAAAACCTTTCCAAGATGAAGTCTTATGTGATGTGGTCAATATAGATGTTTGTGATATACTCTTTGGTTAGCCATTCATGTATGATTGACATGGCATATATAAATCAAGAACTCAAAGGATTACTCTCACTCTTGGAACACAACACTACAGGGTACTAGAGGTACTACCTTCTACATTTGTCTCTCTGATTGGTGCCAAGAAATTTGTTCTCATGGTGGTGAAGCCACAAGAATCCAAAAGGGCTGATGTTGTATCCATGAATACAAAAACAACATAAAAATAGAAGCAAATAGATACCAAGATAAAGAAGTTCATGACCTTCCATCTACAGACTGATGGTTAGATAGAAATGGTGAACAATTGAGCCTTACATAGTTCCATAAATCATAGTCCATTATAAGTTTGCAAAGGGAATAAAATCAAAGTAAAACTACCACACTTGATAATAAATATTTATGTAATGGGGAAAATTTATTTTCAAGGAGGGAGGAATGATCCGAGCAATAATTCAGGTGACAGGTCTATCCCAATTGATGATGAAACTTATGGAAGCCATAAATTTTACATCGTAGCTCCAATTGACTCACCGTTTGAACCATTGGAAAGATAAGAAAGAGGAGAACATGATGAGATGTCATGGAGATATACTTGATGAATTTTTACCCTCTAAAATCCAACATAAGTGCCCCAAATTTCAATTTTAGTAGTGTAGTCTAAAAATAGTAAGTTTCTAAAAATAGTAATTCCTCAAATTTTGTATTGTTGTAAATCATGGAAGTCAAACCAATTCATCTCCCTCAATATTGGTGACCTTAAAAATCCTCCCCTGACCTTTAAAATATGTATAAATGAAGATTTAACTCAAAATAGAAATTAGACATCTCTTCTCAGAGATAAGCATATGTTTGGATTTGCAAATTTTATCAATAAAACATCTCTTTTCAGAGATAGCATTATTTGAATTATCTTTTTTTGGTTTCTTGAATTATCTTTCAACCAAAGCTTTTGAGTTTTGGATTAGTGGTATTAGATCAGTTTGTCTTTAGAGTGTATGATCCCAAGGATGAGGTCAGATTACAAAAAACTTGGGTGGAAAATAGAACTAACTAACTATCCACCTATTCGCTCCAAATGACTTCAAATGGTGGAAAACACCGAGACATTTGATCCTTTCAAGGAAATGGTGAATGAAACCCTCCAACAGCTGCATGTGTAGATACTACAACAATTCACTCAAATTCTCCAACAAATCTCAATGGGAAATTTTGGCTCCTCATCCACACCCCCACATCCTTTTAGTGCCCCAACACCCTTCAAGGTTCAGGTGAATTTTGATATCCCTATATTTAAAGGAAAAATCAATGCAGATGTAGTAGAAAATTGGTTGCATCAATTGTCATCTTAATTTTCTATAAATAAATTCACTAATAAAGAGAAGATCACTTTTGATCTTTTGAAAGCATCATTATCTGTCAAAAATTGGTGGGAAGTGTATAAAAAGAGATTCAATGTAGATGATATCAACCTTGAGATAAAACCTACCTAGGATGATTTCATAGAAGCTGTAAAGGAAGAATACTACCCCATTGGAACATATGACGATCTGTATATAGAGTGGCAACAACTTTGCCAAGGTAAGGAACAGTCTGTTCAAGATTATACTAACATTTTTCATTCTTTATCTGTGAGATTGGGCATCCAAGAAAGTGAGAAACATAAGGTTATCAAATACCATGGTGGACTACAATGGTACATATGGGGAGAAATAGAACTCTTCAATTTGAAAACCCTTGGTGAAGCGTATAAGTTCACATTAAAGATTGAAAAAAAGCATGGAAGAATGAATACGAAGAGTTATCCTTCAAAATGGAAAAGTGACAAAGAAGGTCAAAAACGAGGCCAAAATTAGAAACAAAAGGAAGGAAAGACTGGGAAGTGGTGTGATTATCACAAATCTAGAACTCACTCCAAAGAAGAATGTTGAGCCATCAAGTCCCTGCTTTCTGAGTCACAATCCTCAACATCCACTGCTCTGCCTCATATGGAACCTAAAACCAAAGAGGTTGAAGAAGAGATTATAGATGCTAAGCCTGAAGCCATTATTAGTTCATCACAAACCCATGAGGAGAGGCTAGATGACAAGAAAAGGTTATTTCACTCTAAATTATGGGTGAAAGGTAAGCCTCTGCATTTCATTCTTGATAGTGAAAGTCAAAAGAATTTAATCTATACTAATGTTGTGAAAAGCCTAAATCTATCCATGAAGACTCACCAAAAACCATAAAGTATTGGATGGTTGAGTCCAGGGAGAAACCTCCCTGTCACTCACCAATGTCTTCTCTCATATGCAATAAAACCTTTCCAAGATGAGGTCTTATATGATGTGGTTAATCTAGATGTTTGTGATGTACTCTTTGGTTAGCCATTCATGTATGATCGACATGGCATCTATGAATCAAGAACTCAAAATATTACTCTCACTCTTGGAACATGGTGCTACAAGGTATCAGAGGTACCACCTTATACATCTGTCTCTCTGATTAGTGCAAAGAAATTTGTTCTCATGGTGGTCAAGCCACAAGAATCTAAAAGGGCTGATGTTGTAGCCCTGAATACACAAAAAACACAACAATAGAAGTAAATAGATACCAAGCTGAAGAAGTTCATGACCTTCCATCCATAGACTGATGGTCAAATAAAAATGGTGAACAATCGAGCCCTGCATAGTTCCATAAATCATAGTCCATTCCAAGTTTGCATCAAGAATCAAATCAAAGTACAAAAGCCACACTTAATAACAAATATTGATGCAATTAGGACCATTGCTTCTCAAAGGAGGAATGATCTGGGTAATAATTTAGGTGATGGGTATTTCCTAATTGATGACAAAATTTTTGGGATCCATAACTTTTACACTGTAGCTCTAATTGACTTGCTGTTTAAATCATTAGAAATCTAAGAAAGAGGAGAACATAGTGAGATGGCATGGAGATACACTCAATGGATTTTGACCCTAGAAAACCCAATGGAAGTGCCCTAAATTTCAATTTTAATAGTGCAGTTTAAAAATAGTAAGTTTCTAAAAATAGTAATTCCTTGAATTCTGTATTGTTGTAAATCATGGAAGTCAAACCAATTAATCTCCCTTGAGATTGGTGACCTTACACATCCTAACCCACCTTTAAAATGTGTATAAATGAAGATGTAACCTGAAATGGAAATCAGACATCTCTACTCAGAGATAAGCATATGCTTAGATCTACAAATTTTATCAATAAAACATCTCTTCTTAGAGATAACATTATTTGAATTGTCCTAATTTAGTTTCTTGAATTATCTTTCAACCAAAGCTTTTGAGTTTTGGATCAGTGGTATCAGAGTGGTTTGTCTTTAGAGTGTATGATCTCAAGGATGATGTCAGATTATAGGAAGCTTGGGTGGAAAATAGAACCAGTAGACTATCCACCTATTCACTCTAAATGACTTCAAATGGTGGATAACACCGAGACATTTGGTCCTTTTAAGGAAATGGTGAATGAATCCCTCCAACAATAGAAAGTGTAGATGCTAAAATAATTCACTCAAATTCTCTAAAAAATCTCAATGGGAAATTCTAGCTCCTCATCTGCACCCCCACATCCTTTTAGTGCCCCAACATCCTTCAAAGTTTAGGTGAATTTTGATATCCCTACATTTGAAAGCAAAATCAATGCTAATGCAATAGAAAATTAGTTGGATTAATTGTCATATTATTTTTCAATAAATAAATTCATTGATAAAGAGAAGATCACTTTTTCTTTTTTAAAAGCATCATTTCCTATCAAAAATTGGTGAAAAGTGTACAAAAAGAGATTCAGTATAGATGCTATTGGCCTCGAGATAGAACCTACCTAGGATGATTTAATAGAAGCTGTAAAGGAAGAATACTACCCCATTAGAGCATATGATGATCTGTATATAGAGTGACAACAACTTTTCCAAGGTAAGAAATAGTCTGTTCAAGATTGCATTGACATTTTTCATTCTCTATCTACGAGATTGGGCATCCAAGAAAGTGATAAACATAAGGTTCTCAAATACTATGGCAGACTATAATGATACATATGGGGAGAAATGGAAATCTTCAATTTGGAAACCCTTGGTGAAGCATACAAGTTCATAGTAAAGATTGAGAAAAAGCATGGAAGAATGAATATGAAGAGTTAGCCTTTAAAATAGAAATGTGACAAAGAAGGTCAAACATGAGGCCAAAATTGGAAAAAAAAGGAAGGAAAGAATGGGAAGTGGTGTGATTATCACAAATCTGAAACTCACTCTAAAGATGAATATTGAGCCATCAAGTCCCTACTTTCTGAGTCAAAATCCTCAACATCCACTACTCTACCTCATATAGACCCTACAGTCAAAGAGGTTGAATAAAAGATTATAGATGTTGAGCCTGAGGCCATTTTTGCTTCATCACAAACCCACGAGGAGAGGCTAGATGACAAGGAAAGGTTGTTTCACTCTAAATTATGGGTGAAAGGTAAGCCTCTAAATTTCATTCTTGATAGTGGAAGTCAAAAAAATTTAATCTTTGCTAATGTTATGAAAATCCTAAATCTGTCCATGAAGCCTCACCCAAAACTATACAGTATTGGATGGTTGAGTCTATGGAGAAACCTTCATATCACTCACCAATGTCTTCTCTCATATGCAATAAAACCTTTACAAGATGAGGTCTTATGTGATGTGGTAAATCTAGATGTTTGTGATGTAATCTTTGGTTATCCATTCATGTATGATTGATATGGCATCTATGAATCAATAAATCAAAGGATTACTCTCACTCTTGAAAAATGGCACTACAGGGTACCAGAGGTACCACCTTACATCTATCACTTTGATTAGTGCCAAGAATTTTTTTCTCATGGTGGTCAAGCCACAAGAATAAAAAAGGGCCAATGTTATAGCCCTGCCTACATAAACAACACAACAATAGAAGAAAATAGATACCAAGCTGAAGAAGTTTATGGCCTTCCATCCACAAACTGATGGTTTGACAGAAATGGTGAATAATCGAGCCCTGTACAATTCCATAAATCACAGTCCATTTCAAGTTTGCACCAGGAATCAAATCAAAGTACAACTACCACACTTGATTAAAAATATTGATGTAATGGGGACCATTACTTATCAAGGAGGGAGGAATGACCTGGACAACAATTCAGGAGACAATTCAGGTGATGGGTCTTTCCTAATTGATGACAAAACTTTTGAGAACCATAAATTTTGCACCGTAGCTCCAATTGACTCACCGTTTGAACTGTTGGAAAGCTAAGAAAGAGGAGAACATGGTGAGGTGGAATAGAGATTTCTTGATGAATTTAGACCCCAGAAAACCTAATTAAAGTGGCCCAAATTTCAATTTTAGTAGTGCATTCTAAAAATAGTAATTTATCAAATTCTATATTGTTGTAAATCATGGAAGTCAAATCAATTTATCTCCCTCAAGATTGGTGACCTTCCACATCCTCCCCCCACCTTCAAAACATGTATAAATGAAGATGTAATCTAAAATGGAAATTAGACATCTCTTTTCAAAGATAAGCATATGTTTAGATCTACAAATTTTATCAATAAAACATCTCTTCTCAGAGATAACATTATTTGAATTATCTTGTTTTGTTTTCTTGAATTATCTTTCAACTAAAGCTTTCAAGTTTTGAATTAGTGGTATCAGAGTGGTTTGTCTTTAGAGTG
This sequence comes from Torreya grandis, assembly GCA_037957365.1. Classification (NCBI taxonomy): domain Eukaryota; kingdom Viridiplantae; phylum Streptophyta; class Pinopsida; order Cupressales; family Taxaceae; genus Torreya; species Torreya grandis. Next base: position 466,825 of record JARHVA010005320.1, read on the forward strand.
TATGATCTTGAGGATGAGGTCAGATTACAAGAAGCTTGGGTGGAAAATATAACCAACATACTATCCACCTATTCACTTTAAATGACTTCAAATGGCAGACAACACCGAGACATCTGATCCTTTCAAATAAATGTTAAATGAACCCTATCAATAGTAGCAAGTGTAGATGCTACAATAATTCACTCAAATTATCCAACAAATATTGATGGGAAATTATGGCTCCTCATTCACACCCCCACATCCTTTTAGTTCCGCACCACCCTTCAAGGTTCAAGTGAATTTTGATATCCCTACATTTGAAGGCAAAATCAATGCTGATGCAGTAGAAAATTAGTTAGATCAATTGTCATCTTATTTTTCTATAAATAAATTCACTGATAAAGAGAAGATCACTTTTTCTCTTTTGAAAGCATCATTACCTATCAAAAATTGGTGGGAAGTGTATAAAAAGAGATTCAGTGCATATTATATTAGCCTTGAGATAGAACCTACTTGGGATGATTTGATAGAAGCTATAAAAGAAGAATACTACCCAATTAGAGAATATGATGATCTATATATAGAGTGGCAACAAATTCACCAAGATAAGGAACAATCTGTTCAAGATTACACTAAAATTTTTCATTCTCTATCTACGAGATTAGGCATCCAAGAAAGTGAGAAACATAAGGTTCTCAAATACTATGGTGGAATACAATGGTACATACAGGAGAAATGGAACTTTTCAATTTGGAAACCCTTGGTGAAACATACAAGTTCACAGTAAAGATTGAGCAAAAGCAAGGAAGAATGAATATGAAGAGTCAGCTTTCAAAATAGAAAAGTGATAAAGAAGGTCAAACATGAGGCCAAAATTGGAAGCAAAAGGAAGGAAATATTTGGAAGTGATGTGATTATCACAAATCTAGAACTCACTCAAAATAAGAATGTCGAGCCATTAAGTCCTTACTTTCTGAGTCACAATCCTCAACATCCACTACTCTACCTAATAAAAACCCTATAGTCAAAGAGGTTAAAGAAGAAATTATAGATGCTAAGCTTGAAGCCATTGTTGCTTCATCATAAACCCATGAGAAGAGGCTAGATGAGAAGAAAAGTTTATTTCACTCTAAATTATGGGTGAAAGGTAAGCCTCTACATTTCATTCTTGATAGTGGAAGTTAAAAGAATTTAATCTTTGCTAATGTTTTGAAAATCCTAAATCTATCCATGAAGCCTCACCCAAAACCATACAATATTGGATGGTTGAGTCCAAGGAGAAACCTCTGTGTCACTCATCAATGTCTTCTCTCATATGCAATAAAACCTTTCTAGGATGAGGTCTTATGTGATGTGGTCAATCTAGATGTCTATGATGTACTCTTTGGTCAACCATTCATGTATGATTGACATGGCATCTATGAATCAAAAACTTGAAGGATTACTCTCACTCTTGGAACATGGCACTACAGGGTACTGGAGGTACCACCTTCTACATCTGTCTCTCTGATTAGTGCCAATAAATTTGTTCTCATGGTGGTTAAGCTACAAGAATCCAAAAGGACTGATGTTGTAGCCTTGACTATAAAAACAAAACAAAAATAAAATCAAATAGATACCAAGGTGAAGAAGTTCATGGCCTTCCATCCACAGACTGATGGTCAAACAGAAATGGTGAACAATCAAGCCTTGCACAGCTCCATAAATCACAGTCCATTCCAAGTTTGCATCAAAAATAAAATAAAAGTAAAACTACCACACTTCATGACAAATATTGATGCAATGGTGACCATTGATTCTTAAGGATGGAGGAATGATCTGGGCAATAATTTATATGATAATTTAGGTGATGGGTCTATCTCAATTGATGACAGAACTTCTGGGAGCCATAAATTTTACACCGTAGCTCTAATTGATTCACTGTTTAAACCATTGGAAAGATAAGAAAGAGGAGAACATGATTAGATGAAATGGAGCTTCACTTAATAAATTTTGACCCTTGCAAACCCAATAGAAGTGCCCCAAATTTCAATTTTAGTAGTGCAGTCTAAAAATAGTAAGTTTCTAAAAATAGTAATTCTTCAAATTTTGTATTGTTGTAAATTGTGAAAGTCAAACCAATTCATCTCCTTCATGATTAGTGACCTTTCACATCCTCCTCCCACCTTAAAACTATGTATAAATGAATATTTAATCCAAAATGAAAATTAGACATCTCTTCTTAGAGATAAGCATATGTTTGGATCTGCAAATTTTATCAATAAAACATCTCTTCTCAGAGATAACATTATTTGAATTTTCTTGTTTTGGTTTCTTGAATTATATTTCAACTAAATATTTCAAGTTTTGGATCAGTGGTATTAGAGTGGTTTGTATTTAGAGTGTATGATCCTGAGGATGAGGTTAGATTACAACAAGCTTGGGTGGAAAATAGTACCAACATACTATCCACCTATTCGCTCCAAATGACTTCAAATGGTAGACAACACCGATACATCTCATCCTTTTAAGGAAATGGTGAATGAATCCCTCTAAAAATAACAAGTGTAGATTCTACAATAATTCACTCAAATTCTCCAAAAAATCTTGATGGAAAATTCTAGCTCCTCATCCACACCCCCACATCCTTTTAGTGACCCAACACCCTTCATGGTTTAGGTGAATTTTGATATCCCTAAATTTGAAGGCAAAATCAATGTTGATGCAGTAGAAAATTAGTTGGATCAATTGTCACATTATTTTTTTGTAAATAAATTCATTGATAAAGAGAAGGCCAGTTTTTCTCTTTTAAAAGCATCATTGCCTATCAAAAATTGGTGAAAAGTGTACAAAAAGAGATTTAGTGCAGATGATATTGGCCCTGAGATAGAACCTAAAAGGGATGATTTAATAGAAGCTATAAAGGAAGAATACTAGCCCATTGGAGCATATGATGATCTGTATATAGAGTGACAACAACTTTGCTAAGGTAAGGAATAGTCTGTTCAAGATTACAGTAACATTTTTCAATCTATATCTACGAGATTGGGCATCAAATAAAGTGAGAAAGACAAGGTTCTCAAATATAATGGTAGACTATAATGGTACATACAAGGAGAAATGGAACTCAATTTATAAACCCTTGGTTAAGCATACAAATTTAGAGTAAAGATTGAGCAAAAGCATGGAAAAATAAATATGAAGAGTCAGCCTTCAAAATGGAAAAGTGACAAAGAAGGTCAAACATGAGGCCAATATTGGAAGCAAAAAGAAGGAAAGACTGGGAAGTGATGTGATTATTAAAAATTTGGAACTCACTCTAAATAAAAATGTTGAGCCATTAAGTCCCTACTTTCTTAGTCAAAATCCTCAATATCCATTGCTCTACCACATACAAACCATGTAGTCAAAGAGGTTAAAAAATAGATTATAGATGTTGAGCCTAAAGCCATTATTGCTTCATCACAAACCCATGAGGAGAGGCTAGATGACAAAGAAATGTTGTTTCACTCTAAATTATGGGTGAAAGGTAAGCCTCTGCATTTCATTCTTAATAGTGGAAGTCAAAAGAATCCAAAAGGGTTGATGTTATAGCCTTGAATACACAAACAACACAACAATAGAAGAAAATAGATACCAAGCAAAAGAATTTCATGACCTTCCATCCACAGATTGATGATCAAGTAGAAATGGTGAACAATCGAGCCTTGCATAGTCCCATAAGTCACAGTCCATTCCAAGTTTGCACTAGGAATCAAATCAAAGTACAACTATCACACCTAATAAAAAATATTGATGTAATGGGGACCATTACTTCTCAAGGAGGGAGGAATGATTTGGGCAATAATTTAGGTGACGGGTCTATCCCAATTGATGATGGAACTTGTAGGAGCCATAACTTTTGCATCATAGCTCCAATTGACTCACCATTTGAACTATTAGAAATCTAATAAAGTGGAGAAGATGAGGAGAGGGCATGGAGCTTCACTCAATGAAGTTTGAACCTTGAAAACCCAATGGAAGTGCCCCACATTTCAATTTTAGTAGTGAAATCTAAAAATAGTAATTCATCGAATTTTGTATTGTTGTAAATCATGGAAGTCAAACCAATTCATCTCCCTCAAGATTGGTGACCTTTCACATCCTCCCCCCACCTTAAAAACATGTATAAATGAAGATGTAACCCAAAATGGAAAGCATATATCTCTTATCAGAAATAAGTATATGTTTGGATCTACAAATTTTATCAATAAAACATCTCTTCTCAGAGATAGCATTATTTGAATTGTCTTGTTTTGGTTTCTTGAATTATCTTTCAACCAAAGCTTTCATGTTTTGGATTAGTGGTATCAGTGTGGTTTGTCTTTAGAGTGTATGATCCTAAGGATGAGGTTAGATTACATGAAGCTTGGGTGGAAAATAGAAACAACAAACTATCCAACTATTCGCTCTAAATGACTTCAAATGGTGGACAACACCGAGACATCTGATCCTTTCAAGGAAATGGTGAATGAAGCCCTTCAATAGGAATAAACATAGATACTACAACAATTCACTCAAATTCTCCATGAAATCTCGATGGGAAATTTTGGCTCCTCATCCATAGCCCCACATCCTTTCACTGCCCCAACACCCTTCAAGGTTCAAGTAAATTTTGATATCCCTAAATTTGAAGACAAAATCAATGCTGATGCTGTATAAAATTAGTTGGATTAATTTTCATCTTATTTTTTTGTAAATAAATTCACTGATAAAGAGAAGATCACTTTTTCTCTTTTAAAAGAATCATTGCCTGTCAAAAATTGGTGGGAATTGTAAAAAAAGAGATTCAGTGCAGATGATATTGGCCTTGAGACAGAACCTACCTAGGATGATTTCATAGAAGCTGTAAAGGAAGAATACTACCCCATTAGAGCATATGACGATCTATATATAGAGTGGAAACAACATTGCCAAGGTAAGGAATAGTCTATTCAAGATTACACTGACATTTTTCATTCTCTATCTCTGAGATTGGGCATCTAAAAAAGTGAGAAACATAAGGTTCTCAAATATCGTGGTGGACTACAATGGTACATACAGGGAGAAATAGAAATATTCAATTTGGAAACCCTTGGTGAAGCGTACAAGTTTATAGTAAAGATTGAGAAAAATCATGGAAGCATGAATATGAAAAGTCAGCCTTCAAAATGGAAAAGTGATAATGAAGGTCAAACACGAGGCCAAAATTGGAAGCAAAAGGAAAGAAAGACTGGGAATTGGTGTGATTATCAAAAATCTAGAACTCACTCCAAAGAAGAATGTCGAGCTATTAAGTCTCTAATTTCTAAGTCATAATCCTCAACATCCAATTATCTACCTCATATAGACCCTGTAGTCGAAGAGGTTGAAGAAGAGATTATAGATGTTGAGCCTGAAGCCATTATTGCTTCATCACAAACCCACGAGGAGAGGCTAGATGAGAAGGAAAGGTTATTTCACTCTAAATTATGGGTGAAAGGTAAGCCTCTGCATTTCATTCTTGATAGTGGAATTCAAAATAATTTAATCTTTGCTAATGTTGTGAAAATCCTAAATCTATCCAGCCTCATCCAAAACCATACAGTATTGGACAGTTGAGTCTCGGGAGAAACCTCTATGTCACTCACCAATGTCTTCTCTCATATGCAATAAAACCTTTCCAAGATGAGGTCTTATGTGATGTGGTAAATCTAGATGTTTGTGATATACTCTTTGGTTAGTCATTCATGTATGATCGACATGGCATCGATGAATCAATAACTCAAAGGATTACTCACTCTTGGAACACAGTGCTACAGGGTACCAGATGTACCACCTTCTACATCTGTCTCTCTGATCAGTGTCAATAAATTTGTTCTCATGGTGGTCAAGCCATAAGAATCCAAAAGGGCTGATATTACAACCTGAATACACAAACAACATAACAACAGAAGTAAATAGATACCAAGATGAAGAAGTTCATAGCTTTATATCCATAGATTGATGGTCAGACAAAAATGATGAACAATCGAGCCCTGCACAGTTCCATAAATCACAGTCCATTCCAAGTTTACATCAGGAATCAAATCAAAGTATGACTACCACACTTAATGACAAATATTGATGCAATGGGGACCATTTATTTTTAAGGAGGGAGGAATGATTCGGGAAACAATTCAAGTGACAGGTCTATAGCAATTGATGATGGAAATTCTGGGAGCTTTAACTTTTGCACCGTATCTCCAATTGACTCACCATTTGAACCATTGAAAAGATAATAAAGAGGAGAAAATCATGAGATGTCATGGAGATTTGGTATATGAAGTTTGACCCCTAAAAAAAAAATATAAGTGCCCCAAATTTCAATTTTATTAGTGTAGTCTAAAAATAGTAATTTCTCAAATTTTGTATTATTATAAATCATGGAAGTTGAACCAATTCATCTCACTTGAGATTGGTGACCTTCCACATCCTCCCCTAACCTTAAAAACATGTATAAATCAACATGTAACCTAAAATAAAAATTGGACATCTCTTCATAGAGATAAAAATATGTTTGGATCTACAAATTTTATCAATAAAACATCTCTTCTCAAAGATAGCATTATTTGAATTGTCTTGTTTTGGTTTCTTGAATTATATTTCAACTAAAGCTTTTGAGTTTTGGATCAATGGTATTAGAGAAGTTTGTCTTTAGAGTGTATGATCTCAAATATGAGATCAGATTATAGGAAGCTTGGTTGGAAAATAAAACCAACAGACTATCCACCGATTCACTCCAAATGACTTCAAATGGTGGACAACACAGAGACATCTGATCCTTTCAAGGAAATGGTGAATGAAAAACTCAAATAACAACAAGCATAGATGCTACAAAAATTCACTCAAATTCTCCAACAAATCTTGATGAAAAATTATGGATCCTCATCCACACCCACACATCCTTTCAGTGCCCCAACACCCTTCAAGGTTCAAGTGAATTTTGATATCCCTAAATTTGAAGCCAAAGTCAATGCTGATGTAGTATAAAATTGGTTGGATCAATTGTCATCTTATTTTTTTGTAAATAAATTCACCGATAAAGAGAAGATCACTTTTGCTCTTTTAAAAGCATCATTGCGTGTCAAAAATTGGTGAGAAGTGTACAAAAAGAGATTCAGTGCAGATGATATTGGCCTTGAGACAAAACCTACCTGGGATGATTTCATAGAAGTTGTAAAGGAAGAATACTATCCCATTGGAGCATATGATGATTTGTATATAGAGTGGTAATAATTTCACCAAGGTAATGAATAGTCTGTTCAAGATTACACTGACATTTTTTATTCTCTATCAGCGAGATTGGGTATCCAAGAAAGTGAGAAACACAAGGTTCTCAAATACCGTGGTAGACTATAAAGGTACATACGAGGAGAAATGGAAATCTTCAATTTGGAAACCCTTGGTGAAGCATACAAGTTCACAGTAAAGATTGAGCAAAATCATGGAAGAATGAATATGAAGAGTCAGACTTCAAAATGGAAAAGTGACAAAGATGGTCAAACACGAGGCCAAAATTGGAAGCAAAAGGAAGGAAAGACTGAGAAGTGGTGTGATTATCATAAATCTAGAACTCACTCCAAAGAAGAATGTTGAGCCATCAAGTCTCTACTTTTTGACTCACAATCGTCAACATCCACTTCTCTACCTCATATAGACCTTACAGTCAAAGAGGTTGAAGAAGAGATTATAGATGCTGAGCCTGAAGCCATTGTTGCTTCATCAAAAACCTATGAGGAGAGGCTAGATGACAAGGAAAGGTTGTTTCACTCTAAATTATGGGTGAAAGATAAGCCTCTGCATTTTATTCTTGATAGTGGAAGTCAAAAGAATTTAATATCTGCTAATATTGTGAAAATCCTAAATCCTTTCATGAAGCCTCACCCAAAACCATACAATATTGGATGTTTGAGTCCAGGGAGAAATCTCCGTGTCACTCACCCATGTCTTCTCTCATATGAAATAAAACCTTTCCAAGATGAGGTCTTATGTGATGTGGTCAATCTAGATGTTTGTGATGTACTCTTTGGTTAAGCATTCATGTGTGATCAACATGGCATCTATGAATCAAGAACTTGAAGGATTACTCTCACTCTTGGAACACAACACTACAGGGTACCAGAGGTACTACCTTCTACATCTGTCTCTTTGATTAGTGCCAAGAAATTTGTTTTCATGGTGGTCAAGCCATAAGAATCTAAAAGGGCTGATGTTGCAGCCTTGACTACATAAACAACATAAAAATAGAAGCAAATAGATACCAAGTTGAAGAAGTTTACAGCCTTCCATCCATAGACTGATGGTTAGATAGAAATGGTGAACAATTGAGCCCTGCATAGTTCCATAAATTACAGTCCATTCCAAGTTTGCATCAGGAATAAAATCAAAGTAAAACTATGACACTTGATGAAAAATCTTGATGTAATGGGGACTATTGTTTCTCAAAGAGGGAGGAATGATCTAGAAAACAATTCAAGTGATAATTCAGGTGATGGGTCTATCCTAATTGATGATGAAACTTTTGGGAACCATAACTTTTGCACGGTAGCTCCAATTGATTAGTCGTTTGAACTGTTGGAAAGATAAGAAAGAGGAGAACATGGTGAGATGACATGGAGCTTCAATTGATAAATTTTGGCCCTTGAAAACCCAACATAAGTGCCCCAAATTTCAATTTTATTAGTGCAGTCCAAAAATAGTAAGTTTTTAAAAATAGTAATTCCTCGAATTATGTATTGTTATAAATCGTGGAAGTCGAACCAATTCATCTCCCTCAAGATTGGTGACTTTCCACATCCTACCCCACCTTCAAAACATGTATAAATGAAGATGTAACCCAAAATTAAAATTGGACATCTCTTTTCAGAGATAATCATATGTTTGGATGTGCAAATTTTATTAGTAAAAGATCTCTTCTCAGAGATAACATTATTTAAATTATCTTGTTTTGGTTTCTTGAATTATCTTTCAACCAAAGCTTTCAAGTTTTAGATCAGTGGTATCAGAGTGGTTTGTCTTTAGAGTGTATGATCCTAAGGATGAGGTCAGATTATAGGAAGCTTGGGTAGAAAATAGAACCATTAGACTATCCACCTATTCGCTCCAAATGACTTCAAATGGTGGACAACATCGAGACATCTAATCCTTTCAAGGAAATTGTGAATGAATCCCTCCAATAGTAGTAAGCACATATGCTACAAAAATTCACTCAAATTATCAAACAAATATCAATGGGAAATTATGGCTCCTCATCTGCACCCCCACATCCTTTTAGTGCTCCAACATGCTTCAAGGTTCAAGTGAATTTTGATATCCCTATATTTGAAGGCAAAATCAATGCTGATGAGAAAATTAGTTAAATCAATTTTTATCTTATTTTTCTATAAATAAATTCACTGATAAAAAGAAGATCAATTTTTTTCTTTTGAAAGCATCATTGCCTATAAAAAATTAGTGGGAAGTGTACAAAAAGAGATTCAGTGCAGATGATATTGGCCTCGAGATAGAACCTACCTAGGATGATTTCATAGAAGCTATAAAGGAAGAATACTACCCCATTAGAGCATATGACGATCTATATATAGAGTGACAACAACTTCACCAAGGTTAGAAATAGTTTCTTCAAGATTACACTGACATTTTGCATTCTCTATCTATGAGATTGGGCATCCAAGAAAGTGATAACACAAGGTTCTCAAATACTGTGGCGGACTACAATGGTACATATAGGGAAAAATGGAACTCTTCAATTTAGAAACCCTTGGTGAAGCATATAAGTTTGCAGTAAAGATTAAGCAAAAGAAAGGAAGAATGCATATGAAGAGTCATCCTTTAAAATAGAAACATGACAAAGAAGGTCAAACATGAGGCCAAAATTAGATGCAAAAGGAAGTAAAGACTGGGAAGTGGTGTGATTATCACAAATCTAGAACTCACTCCAAAGAAGAATGTCTAGCCATCAAGTCCTTAATTTCTAAGTCACAATCCTCAACATCTACTTCTCTACCTCATACAGACCCTAGATTTGAAGAGGTTGAAGAAGAGATTATAGATGATGAGCTTGAAGCCATTGTTGCTTCATTATAAACCCATAAAGAGAGGCTAGATGACAAGGAAAGGTTGTTTCACTCTAAATTATGGGTGAAAGGTAAGCCTCTGCATTTCATTCTTGATAGTGAAAGTCAAAAGAATTTAATCTCTATTAATATTGTGAAAATCCTAAATCCATCTATGAAGCCTCACCCAAAACCATTCAGTATTGGATGGTTGAGTCCAAGGAGAAACCTCTGTGTCACTCACCAATGTCTTCTCTCATATGCAATAAAACCTTTACAAGATGAGGTCTTATGTGATGTGGTCAATCTAGATGTTTGTGATGTACTCTTTGGTCAGCCATTCATGTATGATCGACATGGTATCTATGAATCAAAAACTTGAAGTATTACTCTCACTCTTGAAACAAGGTGTTACAGGGTACCAGAGGTAACACCTTCTACATTTGTCTCTTTGATTAGTGCCAAGAAATTTTTTCTCATGGTGGTCAAGCCACAAGAATCCAAAAGGGCCAATGTTACAGCCATGACTACATAAACAACACAACAACAAAAGCAAATAGATACCAAGCTGAAGAAGTTTATGGCCTTCCATCCACAAACTAATGGTCAGACAAGAATGGTGAATAATTGAGCCCTGCACAATTCCATAAATGATAGTCCATTTCAATTTTGCATCAGGAATCAAATCAAAGTAAAACTACCACACTTGATGACAAATATTGATGTAATGGGGAACATTGCTTCTCAAGGAGGGAGGAACGATCTAGACAACAATTCAGGTGATGGGTCTTTCCTAATTGATGACAAAACTTTTGGGAACCATAACGTTTGCACCGTAGCTCCAATTGACTCACCGTTTGAACCATTTGAAAGCTAAGAAAGAGGAGAACACATTGAGATGACATGGAGATTCAATTGATAATTTTTTACCCTTGAAAACCTAATATAAGTGGGCCAAATTTCAATTTTAGTAGTGCAGTCTAAAAATAATAAGTTTCTAAAAATAGTAATTCCTTGAATTTTATATTATTGTAAATCGTGGAAGTCAAACCAATTCATCTTCCTTGAGATTGGTGACCTTTCACATCCTCCCCCCACCTTTAAAACATGTATAAATGAAGATGTAACCTAAAATTAAAATCAAACATCTCTTCTTAGAGATAAGCATATGTTTGGATCTGTAAATTTTATCAATAAAACATCTCTTTTCAGAGATAGCATTATTTGAATTGTCTTGTTTTGGTTTCTTGAATTATCTTTCAACCAAATATTTCTTGAATTATGTTGTTCAACCAAATGACTTCAAATAGTGGACAACATCAAAACATTCGATCCTTTCAAGGAAATTATGAATGAAGCCCTCCAATAGCAGCAAGTGTAGATGCTACAAAAATTCACTCAAATTCTCCAACAAATCTTGATGGAAAATTCTGGCTCCTCATCTGCACCCCCACATCTTTTCAGTGCCCCAACACCCTTCAAGGTTCAAGTGAATTTTGATATCCCTACATTTGAAAGAAATACTAATACTGATGTAGTAAAAAATTGGTTGGATCAATTGTCATCTTATTTTTTTATAAATTAATTCATCGATAAAGAGAAGATCACTTTTTCTCTTTTGAAAGCATCATTGCTTGTCAAAAATTGGTGAGAAGTGTACAAAAAGAGATTCAGTGTAGATGATATTGGCCTTGAGATAGAACCTACTTGGGATGATTTCAAGAAGCTGTAAAGGAAGAATACTACCCCATTAGAGCATATGATGATCTATATATAGAGTAGTAATAACTTCACCAAGGTAAGGAATAATCGTTCAAGATTACACTGATATTTTTCATTTTCTATCTACGATATTGGGCATCCAAGAAATTGAGAAACATAAGGTTCTCAAATACCGTGGTAGACTATAATGGTACATATGAGGAGAAATAGAACTCTTCAATTTGGAAACCCTTGGTGAAGCATACAAGTTCGCTGTAAAGATTGAGCAAAATCATGGAAGAATGAATATGAAGAGTCAGCCTTCAAAATAGAAAAGTGACAAAGAAGGTCAAACATGAGGCCAAAATTAGAAGTAAAAGGAAGGAAAGACTAGGAAGTGGTGTGATTATCAAAAATATGGAACTCACTCCAAAGAAGAATGTTGAGCCATCAAGTCCCTACTTTCTGAGTCACAATCCTCAACATCCACTACTCTACCTCATACAGACCCTACAGTCGAAGAGGTTAAAGAAGAGATTATAGATGCTCAGCCTGAAGCCATTTTTTCTTCATCACAAACCCACGAGGAGAGGCTAGATGACAAGGAAAGGTTATTTCACTCTAAATTATGGGTAAAAGATAAGCCTCTACATTTCATTCTTGATAGTGGAAGTCAAAAGAATTTAATCTCTGCTAATGTTGTGAAAAGCCTAAATCTATCCATGAAGCCTCTCCCAAAACCATTTAGTATTGGATTTTTGAGTCTAGGGAGAAACCTCCATGTCACTCACCAATGTATTCTCTCATATGCAATAAAACCTTTCCAAGATGAGGTCTTATGTGATGTGGTCAATCTAGATGTTTGTGATGTACTCTTTGGTCAGCCATTAATGTATGATCAACATGGCATCTATGAATCAAGAACTCAAAAGATTACTCTCACTCTTGGAACATGGTGCTACAGGGTACCACATGTACCACCTACTACATTTATCTCTCTGATTAGTGCCAAGAATTTTTTTCTCATGGTGGTCAATCCATAAGAATCCAAAAGGGATGATGTTGCAGCCTTGACTACAAAAACAACACAACAAAAAAATAAAATAGATACCAAGATGAAGAAGTGCATGACCTTCCATCCATAGACTAATGGTCAAATAGAAATGGTGAACAATCGAGCCCTGTATAGTTCCATAAATCACAGTCCATTCCAAGTTTGCATCGGGAATCAAATCAAAGTACAACTACCGCACTTGATGACAAATCTTGATGTAATTAGGACCATTACTTCTCAAGGAGGGAGGAATGATCTGAAAAATAATTTAGGTGATGGGTTTATCCCAATTGATGATGGAACTTTTGGGAGCCATAAAATTTGCACCATAGCTCTAATTGACTCACTGTTTGAACCATTGGAAAGCTAAGAAAGAGGAGAACATGGTGAGATGGTATGGATCTTTTCTCAATGAAGTTTGACCCCAAAAAATCCAATGAAAGTGCCCCTAATTTTAATTTTAATAGTGCAATCTAAAAATAGTAAGTTTCTAAAAACAATAATTCCTCAAATTCTGTATTATTGTAAATCGTGGAAGTCAAATCAATTCATCTGCCTTGAGATTGGTGACCTTACAAATCTTCCCCCCACCTTCAAAACATGTATAAATGAAGATTTAGCTCAAAATGGAAATCAAACATCTCTTCTCAGAGATAAGCATATGTTTGGATCTGCAAATTTTATCAATAAAACATCTCTTCTTATAGATATCATTATTTGAATTGTCTTGTTTTGGTTTCTTGAATTATTTTTCAACCAAAGCTTTCAAATTTTAGATCAAGGTTACCTGAGGATAGACAACCAAGTTAGTTTTAGGTGATGTTGAACACAAATTTTAACTCTATATATATCTAAGTCTAAGAGTGCATGTGTGACATATTAAGGCACAAAGTAGCTCCAATATTACAAGGGAGTAGAGAGTAGCATGTGTATACCTATGCATTACATACATGCATGTGCATATATAACAAAACAAAAGGATCAAGACATGCAAGAACAAATAAACATAGGAACTAATATTCAAATTATGGGGATAAACTATAGAATTTATTGCATATAGCTTGAATCTAATAGGTAGTTAATAAGTTATAAAAGATGGTGTTATATCTAACTTGGAGAAGAGAGTTGCATTGAATACCAGGTGGACAAAAAAGACATTAACTACTAACTAATGGAAGTTAAGATACTATGTGACACACAAGGCTATTTAAATGCCTATATAAGGTAGAGACCTAAGGAGGAAAAAAAAGAGGAGTTGGAAAACATAATAAAGTGTTATTGGAATGTAGATAGAGTTCTGAGTGAGGAGAGGGATAATTATAATGGTTATGATATTATTGTCTTTGAGCACATTGTAACCTTGATGTATTAATAAATGAACAATGTTATTAACTGAAATTATATATTTGGTTATGGATAAACAATTATGTTAGTATGCTAAATATTTTTTCTATTGTTGATATGGTTATTTATCTTTATTAATGGCCATGAATTAGTGATTAGTATGATCAAACTAATGTTGCTATTATGTGTAACAAAGTTTTGTGTATTAGATGAAATAATGCTTGAATAGATTAGTCTATTTGGATTCCTAAAGTGATGAATAATTATGAAAAGTGATGTTTTTATGCTTTGGTACATATGTATAGATGTATACTTCCATGTTATCATAACATAAGTTCTCATAACTCCCCCATGTGAAAATTAATGCATGATAGACAATGAGATGTTACCATTACCAACCAACCTTGACCCAACATAGTTCCCTCTCTCTATGCCTCAAGTGAGTGTGTAAGCCCAAAATCATGTGTTGTTCTAGAGTAGAGGGTAGAAAGGTTAAGTGTTGGAATGCATGAAATGACTAGCATGTAGTCAACCCTAGACTAGCTAACAATAAAAAAGAAGAGGATGACAAAGTAGAATTAGAAGGTGTTGATGAGCCATATGGGGAGATAGTAGATAACCAAAAAAATATTTATTTATATGAAAATTTAGGAATTATAACCCCATAAACCCACAAAGTAGTGGGTTTCTAAAAAAAACAGAAGGCAACATAATTTATTTACGCAGGAAGTACCCACAACTTCATCAATGATAAGTTGGCTTCCCACTTGGACTGTTTTATTTATCCAGCTCCGAAGTTTTAGGTTATGATTAGAGATGTTGGTAAAACAACTTGTAAAAAAAAAATCATAATATTAAACTCACCATGGGAGACTACATGTTATTTTTCCTATGTCAACTATTCCTATGGGTAATGCAACATTTCAGTGGAAATCCAATGGTTGACTACCTTGGGATTGGTTGAGTTTAATTTTCAATATATTATCATGCATTTCCATATAGAAGGAAGGAAAGTTTAACTACATGGGATGTGTGTAAATTCCCCAAAGTTGGTTAGCTATTATCAAATACAAAATATTATTAATAAGGTAGAAAATGGGTTTGTGGTGCAATGTTTTTCATTATAATCACTACCAATAAAGGTGCCTACATTACCAAATCTAAAGAAAATTGTAAAGGGACACTTAGTAGTTTTTGGAGATATAGAAAAATTATAACCACCAAAAAGGGATAATAATTATGCCATTTAATTGGTACTATGAATACAACCACACAAAATTGGACCTTATAAGAACCTATATGTATAAAAGAGTGAGATTGAGAAGATGGTACATGAAATTATTGAGTCAAGTTTTATCTAACATAGTGAGAGTGATTAATATTCTCCAAGAGTAATGGTGCATATGGAGGATGAAATGTGGCATTCATGTCTAAAATACAAGGAACTCAAAAATTACACCATTAAATATAAGTTTCCAATAATTGTAATTGATGATTTTATATATGTATTTCATGGTGTTGTATAATTTACAAAACATGATCTTCACTTCAGTTATAATCAAACCAAAATTAAATATGAGGATATACATAACACAAATTTAAAATCCCATGAGGGTTATTATGAATTATGGTAACACCCTTTGGCCTAAAAAATGAAACATCTACATTTCAAAATTTGATGAACTTTCTCTTTTCTCCATATCTATAGATATTCATCTTAGTTTTTTTAATGACATCTTAATATACAATAAAACACATTGGTATAACATCTGTAGCATGTGAATCAAGATTTGGATACTATGGCACATTAGTTGTACAAAAATCCTTCCATGTGTGATTTTGGAGTCAAGGAGGTAGAGTATTTGGGTCACATTATTTTCCATGAAGGTGTGATGGTGGAGACTCATAATATCAAGGCCATGGTTGAATGAAAAGTGTCTAAAACTTTTAATCACATACATGGATTCTTAGGGATCATATGTTACTATCAACAATTTTTAAAACACATGGAAACATATAAATAAAACTCAACATTTTATTGAACAAAGACTCCTTTTATTGGATTGACGTAACCACCAAGGTGTTTGAGAAGTTGAAGGAAGCCATGTGTGCCACTTTAGTTTTAGCTACCCAATATTTTTACAAAACTTTCATTGTTAACTATGATGCTTTAGGGTATAGCATGGGAGAAGTAATCATAAAATAAAAATGACCTATTTATTTTTAGATTTAAAAAATCCAGGATAATAATCTACTAAAGGCCATTTATGAGAAGGAAATGATGACTATCCTTCATGTTGTCAAATAATGGACATTACATTTGATGGGAAGACATTTTAAGGTCAATAAAAACCATGATAGTCTCAAATACCTTTTAAAACTAAGTTCATCAATAGAAGAACTAAAAAAATTAGTTATGAATATGTTGGGATATGATTTTGAGATCATCTATAAGAAAAGAAAGGAGGATGTAATGGCTGATGCACTATCCAAGAAGGTTGTGTCCACATAAACACTATTATGTGCCATATCTATATTACATGTAGATTGAGTGGATGAGGTAAAATCATAATGGGTAAATGAAAAATATAAAAAAAATCTCATTTATAATCTCCAACAAGATTCAATCACGTCAAATAAATTTTTATGGAAATGAGATTATCTATGGTACAAGGATTGACTATACTAAGGCAACAACTCAACCCTTACATAAAAGGTTATTTTAGAGATACATGCTTCACTAGTTGGTGGACACTTATAATTCTTGAAAACTTATCATATAATCAATCATCAATTATTTTGGGAAAGGTTCAAAGTCTAAGTAAAATAATTTGTGCCAGAGGACATGGTGTGTTAAAAAAACAAGGGTGAGACAATTAAGAATGTGGGTCTTCTACAACTATTATTTATTCCTAACCAGAGGTGGGAAGAGGTGCCTATGGATTTCATCATAGAGTTTCCCAAGTCTGAAGGGAAAAATGTCATCATGGTTATTGTGAATAGACTCACTAAAAGAATGAGCAGGAGATACACTGGATCCACAGGATCAATCTAGGAGAAAGAACCCACAACAAATAACCTGCAAATATTTCCAGAGAATAAAATAAATTTGTCACACCTAAAAAATAGGTGATTATCCACAATATTCTCTATATTCTCTCATTTATTTTTCATTTAATGTAAAGTATTTATAGTACAAATAGTTTGTTTCATGTTAACAAACTATTTGTAATGATTACAAAATAGAGAAAACAAACTATTTGTTTTCTCATACTACGAACAAATATATTGTTGAGAGATTCTCAACAATAAAATAAATTAACCGAGGTAAATAACATTAACCCTTAGTAATAAATAACTTACCCTATTAACCCTAGGTAAGCTTAAATATGCATTATTCCAACACCCTCCATTAAGCAAAACATAGGGAGAATGACAAACAAAGATGGGTCCCAGCTACTAGGCCTGATAAGGTACCCATGTACAAACCAATCAAAATATATGAAAAATAAAGGAAGGAAGGACTTCATGGGAAATCCCCCCCAAGGACAACTTCCTTCACCCCAAGCATCGTTTGCAACTGAAGATAACGAGGAGAAGCCAAAGGTTTAGTGAAGATGTCAGCAATCTGCTCAGCTGTAGGCACAAACTCCAATGAAAGAACTCCATCTTGAATAAGATGTCGAATGAAGTGCATGTGAATCTCAATGTGTTTTTTCAATTGATGCTCAATAGGATTACGTGAAATAGAAATCGCACTTTGGTTATCACACCAAAGAGTAGTAGGACCCTGCTGTGTGAAGCCAAACTCTCCAAGCAACTGTCGAAGCCAAAGTATCTCTTGACTAGCTTTGATAGCACCTCGATACTTAGCCTCAGTAGAGGACAATGCAATAACAGTTTGCTTTTTACATGCCCCAGCAACTGGACCTGAACCAAGTGTGAAAGCAAATCCACAAGTGGACTTGCGAGTGTCAACATCACCAGCCCAATCAGAGTCAGTGTATCCAACAAACGATGTAGAACTCTATGGTGTGTAATGTATACCAAAGTAAGTGGTGCCCAAAATGTAGTGCAAAATATGCTTGACTGCTTGCCAATGACTCTCATGAGGCTCATGTGAGAACTGAGAAACAAGGTTCACAGCAAATGTGATGTCAGGATGGGTATGAGTAAGGTATAAAAGACTACCTACAAGTTGCCTATACAAAGTGGAATCAACAAGAGAAGTCATACAAGTGGCAAACAACACAATACCTAACTGATATGGTGTGGGGGTAGGCTTACAATTAGCCATGCCAAATCGATGAAGAAGATCTATTGCATACTTTTGTTGTCCAATAGAGATGCCCTCAGAAGACTAAAAAACTTGAAGACCAAGAAAATAATGTAGAAGTTCCAGATCTGTCATATCAAACCTATCTACCAACTTGTCCTTGATGTCATGTATCAAGGAATCTAAAATGCTAGTGAGGATGAGATCATCAACATACAAAACCAAAATGACAAGCTCCTCACCTTGCTTCATGATGTATACATTGTGATCTGACTCACAATGAATAAAATCAAAACTCAAAAGAAAACTATCCATCTTCTCGTACCAAGCTCTAGGAGCTTGTTTGAGGCCATAAAGAGAACGATGGAGTCTACAAACCAATGATGAGTCCTGCACAAATCCTGGAGGCTGCTCCATATAGATCTCCTCATGGAGATCACCATGCAAGAAAGCACTATTCACATCCATCTAAAAAATTGACCAAGAATGTGAAGCAGCAAGAGAGAGTACAAGCTGAATAGAATCCATCTTAGCTACAGGGGCAAAGGTCTTAGAGTAATCAACCCCTTCAACCTATGAAAAACCCTTAGCTATTAATCTAGCTTTGTACTTATCTACTGATCCATCTACAACATATTTGGTCCTATAGACCCATTTACATTTTACAAGTTTTCTTCTCTTAGGAAGAGGGACAAGATCCCAAGTATCATTATTCATCAATGAAGAATACTCATCATACATAACAACATCCCACTCGAGTATACCAATAGCCTCAGAAAACAACACTGGATCATCTATGCAAGCTTGTCCCAAAAGAGCAACACCAGATGTCTATAAGCGAGTGTGATGAGAATCAAATGGATCACCAACAAAAGAACCAACTGCCTGTAGAGTGTTCTTTTCCCACTTGGGAAAAGGTGGTGAAGAAGATGGTTGTGGTGGCTGAACAAGTGCAACAACATCATCATCATCAACAATAGAAATCAAATCCTCACTATCCTCGGTAGAAGGAGGGGGAGAAGAAGAACTAGATGTACACTCCTGTGGAGTGGGTAGCTCATCAACCTGAACATCTCGTCGAAACAACACATCATGTGTGATAGGATCAAAAAGATGGTAGGCTTTTACATCTTCACAATATCCAACAAAAATGAGTGGTTGGATTTTCTTCTCCAATGCTTTACATTTTTCATTAGGAATGAATGCCCATGCTTGACTCCCAAAGATGCAAAAATCTGAAATATCAGGCTTGATCCCAGACCAAGCTTCTTCTGGTGTCATATTTTGCACAGCTTTGTGAGGCATATGATTTTGAATTTAGTTTGCACAATTTATAGCTTTAGCCCAGTATTGTGGACCCAAATTTTTAGAGTGAATCATACAATTAGCCATCTCTTTCAATGTTCGATTCTTCCTCTCTACTACACCATTTTGTTGAGGAGTGTGTGGTACAGTGAACTGGTGCTATATTCCATGCTCAATACAAAAATCATAGAAAGCATTACTATCATATTCCCCCCATTGCCAGTGCATATCTTCTTAAGAGGAAGAGATGATTGTTTTTCAACAAAGGCTTTGAAGGCCTTAAAAGTCTCAAAAACTTCACTTTTCAACTTGAGAAAATATACCCAAGTTTTACGAGTGAAATCATCAATGAATGTGAGTGCATATTTAGCCCCTAAAAAATAATGAGTTTTAAAAGTCATCAAATCACTATGAACCACCTCTAAGGGTTCATTTGCACGTGTGGCCTTACCAATTGGAAATGGATCCTGGTGCTGTTTACCAACTAGACAACCAGGACACACCCCATCAATACATGAGACCTTAGGAAGGCCTTTCACAAGATGTTTTGTACTCATTTGTTGCATATATACATAACTCAAATGTCCTAATCTCTCATGCCATAATTTATTGAGATTATTACCATGTGCTATAAGTGAAGAACCAGAAGACATAAAAGACTCAAACTTATCAAAAGTATAGAGTCTTGCAGTATGGTCTGCTGTACCTGTAGCAACTATCTCACTAGGATCATTACATTCTATTATTACAACATTATGTGAAGTAAACTCCATAATTTTACCAGTACCAAAATTACATATTTGATATACAGAGAGAAGATTAGAAGAGATTTGGGGTACAAGCAATACATTGTTAAAACATCCATCCTATTTATCAACAGTACCTGATCCCAAAACTTCAATCTGTGAGGAGTTACCCATAACAATATGTGATGTACTACAATCTGTAAGAGAAGACAATATATCCTTAGAATGTGTGAGATGGTGAGAAGCACCTGAGTCAAAAATCCACTAATCATGACATGAAGATATAGCCCTGGCTGAAAGTGCTTTCCCTTTTCCTGCAGAAGTAGAAGGAGATGGAGACGAAATGGAAATTTTGTGTTGTCTGACCGCTACCTCTAATGTTTCCATCTTCTTAAAACATCTAATTTCATCATGATTAGGACCACCACAAAAATTACATGTACCAAATGTTTTCTTCTTTTGCTTAAAAGACTTTTTGGTCTTAGTAGTTTTAGAATGATGAGGTGTTTGGGTGGTGGACTCTGGAGGGTTATTTGAAGGTGCTTACTTTTTAGACTTAGGTGAAGGTTTTCCTTTATAAGAATTAGAAACTAGAGCATGAATAGGAACAGGTAGAGCATCTAAGGCCATTAATTTTGTTTGCTCCCTAATCAATCTTTCACAAAAAACTTCAAAGGCCATTTGAATTCATCACCTAATGTATCCATCATAGTATAAAAAGCAGAGGAAAAAACACTATATGGTCCTTAAAACTTTGAAAAAATCATGAAAATGCACTCCTAATTAATTTTATCCTTGTCACCAGCTTTCAACTGTGACCTTATAAATTTGAATTTTGCCAAGAATTCATCTATTGAAGGGAAATTTGATGGAGAGAGAGTACTCAATTCTGCATCTAATTGCAAAATTTTAAACTCATTAACTTTGCCAAATAGGTTTTTAAATTTTTCCCATACGTCTTTTGGAATTGTAGCATCTGCAATGTGAAATTGAATATTATTCAAGACGTTGAGGCAAATCAATCCAAGAGCCTCATCCTGCTTACAATCATATGCATATTTGTCTTTTTCAGTGGTGAATGCTGTAGGTGTCGTTTCAGAAAAAATTCTCCGTAAGCCCTTTGATTGAAGGAGTTGTTGCATTTTCAGCTTCCAAACATGGTAATTTTTAGAGTTTATAGGTTCAAACAATCGAGATTCCATTCCTGAGGAAGATGATGAAGTTGACAAGAACAATCTAGACATTCATTTTTCCTCAAAAAACACCCCTCCCGTTACAATTTAACGTCTCCCGACGAATTTTTTTTTTAGCCTTGGATTATACAAAATTAAAAAATGGATTTATGCAAAAAAAATGTGGGGGGATTTGACCCCAATACCTCCTCCCTACAAATTTTTAACAAAATATCTCTAGCCGCTTTAGCAAAATCAAATTTGAACTTTCAAAGCTAGAGACTTGCATTTAAACCACTAAAAAATTAATATAAAAAAGCCAAATGACTCACATGTGTGAGATAAAAACTGAATAATCTTTTGCTTTATCAGAAATAAACTTTTTTTCCAGCAAGGCATGGAGGTCAGGAAAAAATTCTGAGAAATTTTGTAAACACAGCCAAGGAAAAACACCTCTCAGCAACTGCAGAATTGCTCCACTGGATCTGCCCAAAGGACTATATGGCCTAGTCCAAATCCATCCTTCTCAGCATGAAATGAAATATTTTGATGTATGCTATCACATGAAATGTTCATATTTTGATTTTATATAGAATAAGGCGCTCAAAAATGAGAAATCCGTACGGCTATACAACAGACAAAAAAATAGTTTTTAAATTCCTGTTGTTGGCTTCGAAAACATTGTACGGCCTAATCCAAATTCATCAAAATTTATATGTATAGAAAGATATAACATATATATTTCATTAACAGGTCTCATATTTCAAAAAAGTCAACCATACGATCTGCCACATCAGAAAAATGGATAGGTACTGAAGTCTGCCAACAGGGACCAGTCAGCAAGTTTTTGAATGAAAGAGCTATACGTCCTGATCCAAATGATAAAATTAAAATTAAAATGGATTATTGACTTGATTTCCTATGCCCCTATGAAAAAAAATCTGATTTTGGAAATCTTTGCGGTCATTAAATGAGCATAAATTACAAAATTTTCCAAAAAACACTTGTAAATAAGAACCAAAATTTGAGAGAATTAAAAATATCTGTAACACATCAATAAAAAAATGTTTTTGAATGTGTTAAAAGATGAAAATTTTTAGGGAAGAGGATCTTCAACTGGAACTCCAAGCTTTGATACCATGAAAGAATGAGCAGGAGATACACCGGATCCACAGGATCAATCCAGGAGAAAGAACCCACAACAAATAACCTGCAAATATTTCCAGAGAATAAAATAAATTTGTCACACCTAAAAAATAGGTGATTATCCACAATATTCTCTCATTAATCTCTCATTTATTTTTCATATAATGTAAAGTATTTATAATACAAATAGTTTGTTTCATGTTAACAAACTATTTGTAATGATTACAAAATAGAGAAAACAAACTATTTGTTTTCTCATACTACGAACAAATATATTGTTGAGAGATTCTCAACAATAAAATAAATTAACCGAGGTAAATAAAATTAACCCTCGGTAATAAATAACTTACCCTATTAACCCTAGGTAAGCTTAAATATGAATTATTCCAATACTCACCAAATATGCCTATTTTTTGCATTTTCACATCCTTTTGTAACTAGTATATTAACATCAAATTTTATAGATATAGTTCAAAAGATAAATGGGACCCCAAAATTCAAAGCACGTTACTATGATCCTATATTTA
Source organism: Torreya grandis (assembly GCA_037957365.1). Taxonomy (NCBI): domain Eukaryota; kingdom Viridiplantae; phylum Streptophyta; class Pinopsida; order Cupressales; family Taxaceae; genus Torreya; species Torreya grandis. Next base: position 490,148 of record JARHVA010005320.1, read on the forward strand.
TCTTTAATTTTTGGAGTGACTAATTTTATTGGTTGGGTATTAAATTGGATTTTATCTCATCATATCATCCCTAATATGATGGAAAATGGGGGTGGTCAACAAGTGCTTGGGGGGTTATCTTCCATACTTTGATTTGGATAAACATGAGAAATGGGTTAAATGGATACCACTAATAAAATGATGGTATTACACTTATTTCCATATCTCATCCAAAATGTATTTATTTTTGGAATTGTATGGGTACCAACCACCATCCATCAACTCTTATATAATGGTTAATCCAAAGGGTCAAACAATTGAAGACCAAATTTAACACTAGTGGTACGTATTATCTAATCTAAGAGAGAATTTGGTAATGGTAGATAATTGAATGAAGCAAAAAAATAACCAAAATTACATGAAAATACATTTTCAAGTAAGATATTAGGTTATTACGTGATTACATCCAAAGAAAATGTCCTCGAAACAAAAAATTAAGGATATAAATATTTCATATAAGTATTATAGGACCTATTAAGGCTTACAAAAGATTGGAAATAGGGTATAAAAACTAGGGTTACCTTATTCAATGAAAAACATCTAATATTCCATGTTGCCTACTTGAAGAAAGTCATTAGATAAAGAGTTTCAGCCAAATAGAGATACCAAAGATTGATGAGGAAGGAATAATTATTTTCAAACCTAAAGAAATCCTCTAGACATGCACAAATAAGTTTTAGATAAGGGTGATTATAAAGTATATAATTAAGTGGAAGAATATGGCTAGTGATGATGTAATATGGGAGGATGAAGTATTCCTATAGAAGCACCCAAAGACCATAAACATTAAGGAAAATGTTGGTTTGAAGGGGAGGGGTGTGATACACCCTTAAATATGAAAGTGTATTTGGATGTGTGCCTAACTTGTGGCTAACATAACCTTTTAGTTAGTCATATGATAATTTTTATATCTTTATATTGGTTTTTTTAACTTATTTTGGATTTAGATGATTTAAATAAGCCAAAACAATGAATATTGATATTATATAAGATATGTCATAACATACATAGATATGAATGCTAATAGATGAAATATTGTACTTACTAAATATATAAAAGATAATCTTAGCTCGTTTACTATTTTGTTTGCTCACAGTCTGGCATATTTATTTGATGTGTTCTAAAATGGACATATGGTTACACAGATCAAGAAATATATCAATTTTTTTAAGTTGCTACCAGTAAGGCTTAGACATATTTAGCGATCAAATATGTCCATTTATACAGAGAATATCTCTATAGGTTTTGCAAATATGATTTACAATAGATCATTATGTCTACCTATCAAGATTTTTTTTAGTAATTTTTTATACTCAGTCCTCTGTGTAGATTCATTTTTTGTCTTTGTTTGAATTTAAGCCATAGCTCCACTTTTGACACTTTCTTGACCTATAAAAACGGGTTAAAAGGATGTGTTGGACTTCCCCAATAACAATGTTGAGTTGTTGAGCATTGTTTACATTCTAATAATCTAAAAAGAGATTAAACCACATGTAGTTATCCCATATATGTGTGTGTTCTCAATAATGATCCAATATAATGAAATGAAACTATTTAGCTTTCAACACTTGATAATATGTAACTTTGACTTTGATTTAGGTGTTCATTCTTGGATTAGGGTCTATTCCTTTGAGGGGTTTTCAAAATTGGATTTTTTAAGATAGTTTCTCATGGATGTGCAAATAGATCTCTCAATTTGCATGTATTTTTACAAGTAGTGACCTCATACACACACACACACACACACACACACAGACATAGACACAGACACACACACACACACAGATGTGTATATATATATGTTTATATATATATATATGCATATATATATATATATATATATATATATATATATATATATATATGCATATATATATATATATATATATATATATGCATATATATATGTATGTATTTCTCTCTCTCTATGTACATACACACATATACATACATGTGTTTGTGTGTGTGTGTGTGTATGCACACACAGACTCTTTGGATAATTCTTGCATAACTGACATGTAAAACATGTGGGCCAACCCAAGGAAGGGATTTAAATTTAGAAAATATCCATTAGAGGAACTTGGGGCACTATCAATGAAGGTAGCCATTGTCAATAAACAAAAGTAACCAACTATTACTAACATTGTCTAGGACTGAAGAAATAATGATCTAGAATGTGGTGACAATCTACATAAGATAATAGAGCATTAAGGCATAAAATAGGGAGATCCTTTATATGAATGATGATAGATTGGGTTAGATAAGTCAATAAATAGGGAAAATATATTGATAGAGTAATATGTATATGTACAACTCATACATGTCAAATATAGGTCAAAAATGATGTTTTCAAGTGTCTAATACTAAATTTATGTGTCTAAATGCTACGCCCCTAACCTATCACATGTATTAGGATACAAATAGCTAAATTATGGCTTAATTATCCCTCTTTGATGCTATTTCATATTTATATATGCATTCATTTGGTTAGTAGGTCAGCCTATGGAGTAACCATGGCCTCAGTAGACTATATATAGGAGGTAGTGGGTAATTATTTATCATCATATTGTGATTTCTGCTCTTATTGAAGCTTGTGGAGGTTGCCCCCTCAAAGTGGCTTATCTATTATCATATATTTGGATATATTTCAGTCATATTTGGATCTAATTCTACTATTATACTTTATTTTTGAATTAATTTCATTACAAGTGGTATTAGAGCTGCGATTTGGGCAATCTTGTGGGTGAAGCCCTATTTTTTAAAAATTTGGATATATCTATAAAAATGTTATGAATTTATTTGAATTTTTTTTATTGGAGGTGATAAGTAATTTATTTAAGCTTCCATTAAAATTTGAGATCATTTGGATTTGTTTTACAAAAGTTATATCCATTTTAAGTTTTTTCATAAAATTGCTCTATAGTGCACAATTCAAAGAATTTTTCTGAGTTATTTACATTTTTGGAAAGCTTAAAAAATTTTGGCTAGGTTTTGTTGTTTGTATGTTTTTATTTTAGGCTGACATAATTCCAAAATTACTTGGTCAAAAGTGCCAATCAGGGTCGACATCGTAAGGCCCTTTTATGGCAGGTCCACAAACTCGAGGCCGAGGAAAGGGTGCTGAAACTCTAGGTAAAAATCCTAAAATGGAAGAGATGGAGTCAAAAGGGGGATGTACTAGATCCTTTATACCAGGGTTCTCTGACATAGATCACAAAGTGAGCCAACTTGACTATAGTGTGTAAGGCATTCAAAGTGAGGTGCAAGACATCCAATCTAACATGAAATCCATACAAGATAGTTTGGCAGATATCATCATGACTTTGAAAAATAATCATTGAAATCATCCAGATAACACTATTTCACAAACCCACAAGGGTGGTTCTTTCAACCAGTCTACTTCAAATCTAACTACATTACCATAGAGGAACCTGTTACCTAAGGTGGATATGCACAAATTTGATGGAAAAGATCCACTCAATTATATCAACCAAATGGAATTTTTTTTTGATCTGCATCAGATCCCAAGTGGACAAAAGGTTACCATGGAATCCTTGTATCTTGAACCTAATAAATTCATTTGGTATTGATGGTTGTGTGCTCAAAAGAAAAAGATGACTCTCAGTGTCACCTGGTTAATTTTTACATAGGAGCTACAATTACACTATGGCAATAGTGTGATAGAGAATTAATTCAGCCAACTAGAAAAATTGTGATAGAATGGCTCCATCAAGGATTATATTCATCATTTTATAACCTATCCTTATGTGTGGAGACAATTTCTAAGGAGAACTTGAATGACCTATTTTTGGGTGAACTCAAGGGCCACATTCAACATGAAGTACACATGTTTAATCCACTTAAGATTTCTGATTCTATTATCATGGCACATAGAGCTGAGGAAAAATTCATAGCCAATTAGAAGCATCAATTCACTCACTTCAAAGATAGTAGCATATCGACACCAACAATTCATCCACCTACTAGATTGACCTCTCAACAAATTGAAGAGAAGCGTGTAAAAGGATTATGTTTTGGTTGTGACATCAAGCGGAGCAAAGGACATAGATGTGATGAGAAGAAGTTATTCTACATTGAGGGATCCAATGAAAATGAAGAAGAAGATGATGCCTCCAATGATGATGAATAAGAGATAGAGGAGGCACTTGAAGATTCCCAACCTACAATATCTTGTCATGCAATTGTAGGTATTAGCACTCCACAAACTCTTAAGGTGGTGGGTTTCCTCAAGAAACAAAAGGTGATAGTGTTGATTGATTTAGGGAGTACACATAACTTCATCAACCATAAGTTGGCCACTCGATTAAACTGTTTCATCTACCCAACACCAGAATTATAAGTCATGATTGTAGATGGTGGCATAACTAATTGTTCAGGAAAATGCCATAGTATTAAGCTTGCTATGGGTGAGTACAATCTTGATTCTCCTATGTTTTCTATTCCCATGGGTCGCATAGACATTATTTTGGGAGTCCAATGGCTCACAACCTTGGGTACCATTGAGATGAACTTCTAGGAACTATTCATGTGATTTCATTTTTAAGGTAGGAAAATTAAACTATGTGGATTACAGGAAAAATCTCCACAATTGATTAGTTCACATCAGATGACCAAGATGCTAAAAAAGGGAGCAGAGGGAATTATTTCATGATTATGTTCCATAGAAGTTCAACCCACATAGGCATCTACACCTCCTGATCTACAGATGATTCTTGATGTGGAGAAGCACATTTAGCGTCAACAAGAGGTTTTGGCTAGTTTGAGAGAGAATTTTGCCTTGGCACAAAATAGGATGAAGCAACAACCAAATCAACACTGTAGTGAGCAAAATTTTGAGGTGGGTGACTGGGTATTTTTATGTTTATAGCCTTATAAGTAGATGGCCTTGAAGCAATAGAAAAAGGAAAACAAACTTGCTCCTAAGTATTATGGCCCTTATTAGGTTTTGTAAAAAATTGGAAGTGTGGCTTACAAGCTCAAGTTACCTCATTCATCTTGCATACACCCAGTTTTTCATGTTTCCTATTTGAAGAAGGTCATTGGACAAAAAGTTTCATCCCAAATAGACCTCCCATAACTAGATGAAGGATGTGTCATTTTGGAACTAGAGAAGATCCTCCAAACATATACTAAGAGGTTGAGAACTACAGAGATTAAGGAATATCTGATCAAGTGGAAGAACCTGAGTAGTGAAGATGTAACTTGGGAAGGTGAAGATTTTTTGTAACAAAATCCAAAGTTATTCAACAATGAGGACAATATTGGTTTGAAGGGGAAGGGCATGCTATGCCCCTAACCTATCACATGTATTAGGATAGGAATAGTCAACTTGTGGCTTACTTATCCCTCTTTGATGCTATTTCATATTTCTCTATGTATTCATTTAGTTAGTAGGTCGGCCTATGGAGTAACCATGGCCTAGATAGACTATATATAGGAGGTAGTGGGTAACTATTTATCATCATATTGTGAATTATGCTCTTATTAAAGCTTGCAGAGGTTTCCCCCTCTAAGTGGCTTATCTATTATCATATATTTGGATATATTTCAGTCATATTTGGATCTACTTTTGCTATTCTACTTTATTGTTGAAGTAATTTCATTACACTAAAAACGCTCCATTTTATTATATTATTGAACATTCAATGTTTTTTTTAATAAAAGGGGTAAAAATAATATTAATAAGAAAAGAGCATTACAAGAAGAACAGGGGGCAGAAACCTTGAGAAGAAAGCAACATAAACTAAAAAACTAGGCACACGCCCAACTAGACAATATTATGAACCTCCCTATCAGCCTCCAAAATTCTTTCAAAATCAGAACACAATGGTGGGGGGAGAGACCCCCAATCCTCAATGTGTTGACCATCCAAATGGTTAGATGCCCATTCAGCCAAAAAATCCACTGCTCTATTCCATTCACGTGGAATATGAGCAAAAGTAACACTATCCATAAGTGAGCAAATCTAAAAAATCTATTGCACAATCAGAGATAGTTTCCAGTTGACGTCCACCACTTTCTTCTTGATGAGCAGGTTAATCAAGACTTGAGAGTTTGATTCATAGATAATCCTACACCATCCTAATGTCTGGGCCTTCTCAAGGGCATAAAGAATGGCCTGGCCTTCCATCATGTTAATGGTCTATAGCCCCTCAGGAACTACAAAAAGAAAAATCACCATACCTTCAGAATCCCTTTGTATCCCTCCCATACTTGTGGGTCCTGAATTACCTCTGGAGGAACCATCATGTATTGATCTTGAGAATCCCACTAGGGGGGAACTGCCACTGACCAGTCCTAAGAATCTACTCTTTGACCTGCTTGTTCCTCCTGACACATGCAAACTTACCAATTAACTACTGGAATCCAAGTCATGCCACCACCTGAGCATCCTATTTGGTCAAAGGAAGGCAGATCACACTCTTTTCTTGGACGGTTTCCTAGATCATCCCCATCAATTTCTACCATACTTGCTACACCATGGCTCTCACCCCTCAGAAAATTTGCCTATTTTTCTCAAGCAAGATCTGCCAAAATAGAAAAATGGGGCCGCCCAGCCATATGTCCTACAAAAAGGGCATCCTTGAGGGGGGATCTCCCAATCCATTCCAGAAATTGACCATAGATTGAGCATGAAGACATGGGCACTACCAAACAACCCACCAATAATGCCAGAGTTGCAAGGCAAAGGGCATCACAAAAAAAGGTGTGCTGAATCCTCCTCAGCTACTCTGCACATAACACATATAGAAGGGCCTTAGAAACCTCTCTTCTAGAGATTGTCCCAGGTCAACCACCTATTCCAGGCTAGCATCCAAGAAAAATAGTTGCATTTAGGCCATGTGAATTTATTCCAGACCTGTCTCCACCAATGCACCTCCCCCCTGCCCAATCTCTGAAGAAGTAAAGCCTAATATCCAGATGAAACTGTGTATGCTCCCTTGGGATTGGGAGACCAAGCTAGCTCATCCTCCTCCTGAAGAGGACTACAACGGTGCCTAAAAAGGATGCACAATAGCTCCTCATTCTCTTCTTACATCCCATTAATAGGCCAAGTTTTGGGAGCTTTCCAGTGAGCTACCTCCACCTATCCTTGAGTAATATAAGCTTTGAAGTCACTCACCCGAGACCAGCCAGCATCAAGGAATCTCTGACAAAGGTTCAACAAATTTGGAAACTGAGAAATGATGGGAGGATATCCATCCCAAGAGTCAGACCAAAAGAGAGCCTTGGATCCCTATTTATAAATCCAAAATAAGCCATTCTTGATGAGAGAAACCCCTTTTTTGAGAGTACCCCAAATTGCCGAACCTTTCCCAATAAGTGGATAGCAAGGAATGTCCCTCTGAATGGTTTCAGAGTAGTACTTCTATGAGATAATTCTAGCCCAAGCTTTGTCTTGTTCGATGCACCATCACCAATAATGTTTGGCCACCAAAGCAATACCATTTAAGTCCATCTACCTCAGACCAAGCCTACCATATAGTTTGGGGTTGCAAACAATCTCCCATCTAATAAGGTTCCATTTAGTGGAGTTCAGACTACCAGCCCATAAGAATTGTCTAGTAACCGAATCAAAATCCTTAATGAATCCCATTGGGGCAACTTGGATCATACACCTATAAATGGGTAAAGCCTGCACCACAGATTGGATAAGTTGAACCCAGCCCGCAAAGGATAACCACCTGTGTGTCTAATGATTCACTTTCACCTAAAATTTCTCCAAACCAGTCTGCCAAGATTTTTTGGATGTACGGCCAACTAAGATAGGGATACCCAAGAAAATCAAGTAAGGAGTCCCAATCTAAAAATGAAGAGTCCTCATGATCCACTACTGAATAGGGCCCTAAGTATTGAAGAAGTAGATGGATGACTTATCTTCATTAACCTTTTGTCCCAAGGCCATAAGATAAACATCTAACACCCTACGTAAATTAGCAGCTTTAGTCATTATGGCCATGCCCATAAGGGCAGTGTCATCAACAAATTGTAGGTGTGATTGAGCCGGCAATTCCCCTCCCCATTGCCATCATTGGATATGACCTTCCTCTTTATTCCTACTAATCAACCACCCCAAACCTTCAGCAAGGAGAAGAAAAAGGTATGGAGACAGAGGATCACCTTGTCGCAACCCTCTTATAGCACCAAAAAGCTTCGTGTGTTCTCCATTGATAAGCACTAAGAAAGAAGCTGAGGAAATGCAGCTCATGACCCATATAGTCCATTCATCTGCAAAGCCAAAAGCACAAAGAACCTTCCACAAGAATGACCATCTGACCCTATCAAAGGCTTTGGCCATGTCCAATTTAATGAACATCACCTTATCTTTTGAGCTGGCCATGGAGTGAATGGACTCAACAACAATAACAATACCATCCAGGATTTGCCTGCCTTCCACAAAACCACTCTACTCTTTTGAGATCACAGCACTCAGCCCTCTTTTTAACCTATCTACAATGATTTTAGAAATAATTTTGTAAACCAAATTGCAAAGGGAAATAGGGTGGAATTGGCTTAGCCTATTAGCACCTTCACATTTGGGTATGAGAGTAAGATAGGCTGCATTTGTAGCCTTAAGCATTTGCTTATTTTGCTGAGATTCTTCGACAATAACTAAAAGGTTGAGTTTGATGATATCCCAAAACTCTTGATAAAATTTAGCTGGGAAGCTGTCAGGTCTAGCTGCTTTCCCTTTTTTCATTTGAACAATGGTTTCCCCAAGCTCTCCAAGTGTGATTGGTTTCATTAAATTTTCATTCATTTCACATGTCACCAATGATGGAATGTAGAAGAGAACTTGAGCTTCTTCCAGAGATTCCTTGTTAGCATCTTCCCTAAAGAGATTAGAGAAGTACTGCACTACCTCCTCTAAAATTGTTGGAAAGGAGTTAAGCTGCTCACCTCTTTCATTGACCAGGGCCAAAATAGAATTGCCATGTCTCCTAGCTTTGGACAAATTGAAGAAAAAAGATGTATTTCTATCCCCCTCCTAGAGCCATTCAACCCAAGCTTTCTGCTTCCAAAAAAATTCCTCTCGTAGCTCACATTCCTCCAGGTCTTTTACAACCTATGTTTCTTCTTGCAATAAGTCTTCAGTCAGACCTTCTTCCCTTATTATTATTGTGATACCATCAAGCTTGGTTTGTGTAGCAACCTTAGCATGGAAAATGTTCCCAAAACTTTGGTGATTCCATCACTTGAGCTTGTACTTCACATATTGCAGAGTTTTGGCAAAAATGTACATCACTGTATATGGGCAGGCCTACCCCAACGCCACCAATTGGCAACACACTCATGTAGAGATTGATCTTGCAGCCACATGAGTTAAAATCTAAAGGAAGGATAGTGCGGGTGATGCTGTGAGACACAATTAAGCTTGATGGGCCAATGGTCTGATCCTCTCCAATCCAAAATTTTAGACCTCATAGACCACATACCTCTAACCCAAAAAGTTGAAACAGAAAGTGGTCAAGTCTCTCAGCAATGCAATATTTCCCACTCCTATGGTTGTTCCAGGTGAACAGTCCATTATTGGGATTGACATCAACTAAATTCAAGATTTCAATGTAATTGCGCATTATCAAAGCAGATGGGTCTAGCCTTGTCGTGCTGCCACTTTTTTTAGTAAAATCAAGAATAACGTTAAAATCACTTGCCATTATCCAAGGGTGGAAGGGGGCCAGGCTATGGACAAAAATTATGTGGCCCCATAATGAGTGTTTACCCTGCCAATCATTGGGAGCATAGATATTAGAGAAGAGAATGACTTCCCCCATCTCAAAGCTAGAACCAATCATAGTCATGGAGTACTTAGAAGTCAGCCAGCCTATGAGGCCAATCTTTCATGGGTTCCACAGACAAGCTAGTCCTCCTGAGTATCTGGTAGTGCCAATGCATTAACATTCTCCTTACCACCACAACTTGGGCACAAGTCTGGACATGTCTTTAACTGAAAGCTTAGTCTCCTGTAAGAAAAGGACATCCAGCCTATGACTTTTAATCAAGTTATGAACAACATTTTTTTGGGGGCTATTGTTCAAACCCCTTACATTCTAATATATTATTATCATTTTAGAGAGCTCAAAAAGTGTGCATCTAGAGTCTTTACTGACCTCAAATCCACCAAAGTCTCTCCCATTAGCTTGATATTTTCCTGGTCCTTTTTTTGCCAGGCTTGCCAGATTTCTCTCCCCCTCCTTTCTTAAGGTCTTTTAATTGAAGTCCAAGATGAGGAAAATATTTGCTGCTTCTTACTACCCCTGGATCCCTAGTTTTCCCAATAAGGGGCATATTTTCATCTTCTTTGAGGGGAACAATAGATGAAGTCATTCCTTCCAAAATTATCAGCTGCTGGTCCATATCCATATGACAATCTCCAACATCTCATGTTTCAATTAAAGCCCCTAAAGCATTGGTCTCCTAAGCTGGTCCCTCAATCCCCTAGTCAAAAATTGTCAACCCAAGATTCACCTCCTACTGATTGAGGTCATCCAATATTTTAAATCTATTAAGTGAGTCATCTAATTGTCTTTCCTTTAGGGGCCATTTTTGGCCTCTATTTCTATATTGGCCTTTAACTGGCATAAAACTGTTAGTATCAGGTTTCTCACCTAGAATCAGACCCCTTTCCTTGTCAGCACTAGAAGGAGTGCAAATAGATTGATCTAGCTGAGGTGCAGTAGATTTTGAGGAGGGGCACCATCGCTGCAAATTCCCATAAGCATGACATAGATGACAACGAAAATGGAGGGTTTCATAATCTAGCTATTGTACCCATGTGAAAGGGCCCACACTCATTTCAATAGCATCTGGTAATGGCTTACTAAGATCTATTTCCACACAAATGTAGGCATAAGTCATTACCTTTTTCCTCAGGAGTGACATTGAGGATCCTATTGGCCTTCCCAGCAAGGATGCAAGCAAGTGGAGGGTGTCTTCTCAGTAGCATTCCACTGGAAAGTGGGGCAAATGCACCCACACTGGGACATGGTTTGATAGTTCCTCTGAAGGTATGAAACTAGCATGCCAGGGCTTGACAAATAGACCCACTTGATTATGGAAGTAGGGACCTCCAGCAAAAACTTGTTGACAATCTATTATATAGGTAAAAGTGACCATGAAATAGTAGTTGGCCAGAAATGTAATATCCATATCTCCTTCTAGTGCCCACATCCTCTAAGCCCATGCTTCTAGGAATAATAACGATGTCCTAAGCCCCAAAAACTTGTAGTAAAAGGAGTGATTGGAATAGTATTCAATGTCTTTAGCAATAATTTCCATTGGTATGGCTAGCTTGGGCCTCTCCTTGCATCTTTCCAAACAACTATTGACTTTGGGAATATGCATACTTGGTTGCTCAAGAGCAGCAAAAGAAGCTAAAACATGTAAAAGTGGAGCCTTCCAACTATTTCTCACTCCCTGGGATGCCTGCTACAGTCCAAGTGCTTCCCTGTAGCTGCACCCTACCTTCTATCCTGTCATGCCCTGCCCTGTCACGCCTTCCTGCTTGCCTTCATCCATCACGCCCCACTTATTCGAACATTCAATGTTAAAAGGATAAAGTAAGAAAATTTTTACCTAAGTATAATGAAATTTGGTGTCTTAAAGTATGACTTAAATATCCTAATTGATCCATGTAATAAAAACATGAAATGAATCATTTAGAAATCAATACCCACTCATTATAGAAAATCTGAAACAATCTAGATCATTGAAATAGTTGAAATTAGAAAATGAAAGAATGAATACACTTATGTGTATGTGAAGAAATCCACCCATTGAATAATTTGACCCCCTGGTCAAATAAGTCAACCCACCTACAAGTTGAAAAATTTCATAGGGTTCCCTAGGTCATAAATGTGTACCATGATCATTAATTGATGTCAAATAATATGTTTTATCCTTGTCACATTCATATAGTTTATCCTAGTATCATTTTTATGTCATTTTAGGTCACTTGAATGAAATTGTACAATATTTAACCAAAGGAAAAGTGTGTCAAAGTGCAAGTGAAGGGTCTAATTTTAGATAGGTTTTAAAAACTATTTTAAAACTAACATTCTATAGTTTTAATGTTGAAAGCAAAAAGATTAGTTGAAAAGTGGGAGTTTAAATTATTGTAAAAATTTTATAATATATTTAAAACTTGTGGATACTTCATTAGTATCCCTTAATATCCCTAAAACTCATCTTTAAGTTTAGATAGCTTTGAAAATTCTAAAAATGATGAAAACTGGTCCATCTCTCTCTTCGCTCCCTTTGACAGGTCAACAAGGTCAACTAGTTTGTAGTTGATACAGACATGAGGGGTAGAGTCAGGATGGATGCACTTGGTGGGTGAAATTAATATCTTTTTAATTCATTTTCATGTCAATGATTTATGGTGTTGTGGTCTATGCTTCATGAACCATCAGTGATAATGTTAGTGACTTCAAACTACTTGCATAACACAAAAACCTCAATTTTTCTCATCTTTTGCATCAATTTGTGTGAACCAATTGGTGTATGCAGGTTTGTAAATAATTTACATTCTTTTAATGTTAGTATCATATGGTTTTTCATGTGTTATCATGACGAGATAAACAAGACTATCTCATTGAACTAGAAAGTGAACACTTAATGGTCTATAGAACAGGATTTCCATAGTTACAGAGTTCATATATTTGTAAGTGGGTTAGAGTAAAGGATAAAAATTTGTTTTACATAAATCCTTAAGACAATATAGTTTATTGACCTTAGTTTATTATGCAAGCTATTGGTTTGAGGTCATAATGGATCTAGTCTCTCACTATCATATGTAGACAATATGCATTTTGAGTGTGTATACCTCAGAAGTTGAATGTCAATGATTTGAGAGAAAGTCAAGTTGTATTCTAAGATTTTTAGTAGATATCCACCATATTTAAGTATTATAGAATATTCAAGGTTTTCATCATCTCCAAGAAGAGAATAGGGTTCTAAATAGTTAAACCTTTTTCTATAATCAAGCTTAGAAGGAGACCAACAGGAGTAAGGATGCCACAAAGGTCTGAGTGTTGATGAAGTTAGAGTTTCAAGTTGTGAGAAGATTCTCAAGGTATCACAATTAGACTGAGCCTTTAAAAGATAATTAAATGGAGTTCTCAATCCATCAAGATAGTTATGACAATTTAATTACAAGTCATAATGGTATAGAGTTAGAAAGTTTCTTAGAGGAGATTATTACCTTAAATTCTTCAAAAAGAAATTGTGTCCTATAAAATATCATTCTATGATATGAGATCATAAAGTCTACGTAAGCCTAAATGGACTCACCTTTGTAGTCTAGGGTGTAGAAGATCACATATTAACATATGAATGATTGTTTGATCAAGAGAATGAAGGTTGAGTGACTTAAAACTAAAACTAATTTTTACTAAAGATGCTCAGAGAGCTATAGTGCCTTTTAGGCCCAAATGAGTCCAGAACTTGAAGTGCAATAGTGGCCTTATAATGCATTTGGTGAATACAAAGTGGTGCTTAGTTCCAAGGTGTGAGATGAGCTTATATAGGTATGAAATGATCTTGACAACCTCAGAGGAAGTCAAGAATGTGAGTACAATGTTTAAGTATATCTTCACCTATAGGAAACCTTCAACTTCTACCCAAATAAGCACCTACAGTTTGACTGAGTAGAAGAACTAACTCATGCTAATGGAGAAACATAGGTCTGGTTGGTAGACAAAGGTATAAAATGGGATGAACATATAAATTCCACTCTCATAATGATGATAACATGTTTCCATGTTATCCATAGATCCAAACACTTTGACTTAGGTGAAGATAAAACAAACCCAACTTTGCATAAAAATATTGCACATAGTCAACCCTATAAGCCAATCTTGAGAAATTTGAAGGTTTGAGGGGTCTTGGAACATGATAAAGTCATGAGAATTGGTATAAAGTATATTTATAACCTAATAAATATTTATATGGTCTCATTTAGGCCAAATAAATAGGGGAAATGCCCTCTATTTTGTCTCAGTTAGAAGGTACTCCATGGTAAAGATCACCCTGTAGGCATAATGAATGAATGAAGAAAGGATGAAGGGAAGAAATTTAAGTGATGGTTTGAATATGTAAATTTTTTTAATAAATATTAAAAGGGTTTATGATAACTCACATTTAATGGGAACACCTACAGGTGGTCATACACACAAGCACACAGTCTAGGCCTATTAGGCCTAAAACTAGGCCAAAACCCTTAGGGTGCCTAGCTCCACTTCCTTGAACAAATGATATTTATAATAAATTTTATGAAATTTATGGGAGAGTGGAGAGTCTAAAAGAACCATAAAGTTGTAGATAAATAGCTCAAATTGGCCATTTTGGCCTAAACCTCTCTTAGGGGTACCCAAAACATATTCAAGAGCTCGAGAGGCCATTTTCAAATGCTAATATCTATAAGGATGAATTGCATGAGACCTAAATAAGATAGGGTAGTTTATTAGGGTCATAAAATCAATATTTGTGGAATTTTTTTAGGGGTTGGATGTCTAACCTTTATGAATCAATGTTAAGAAGATAAGAGACCTAAAACCCTCTTAAAACCCTATCAAGAACCTGATGGAGAAAATATCATTGGATTTGAATTCAAGAGGGGTAATATTGCCATGAGAATGACTTGAAAATTTATATCACTCTATAATTATCTATGACATCCATTTGGTTCGTACTATCACTTGTATGAATAGACCAAAATCTAAGTTTTTTACAAGTTTTGATGTGTTTTATAGCTACAAAGGAGAATTGGTAGATGAAATACATTAAGTGAGGTCCATAGGGGATTATTATAACTACATATACTCATTTATAACTTTATTTTAGTATAAAAACTCCTCTTCTAATATTTTTATTATAGGCAGTCTTGGATAGATAGTGAGAAGACAAGTAACTACCTAGTGAGAAGATGAGAGGTTTGATATTTGATCTTTTTAAGGTCTAATTTATGGAGTAAAATTTAAAGGGGATTTTAAAATATGTCCTAAAACCTATTACATCAATTATTATTAATAAAATACAAGTCACTTAGGTGATAAGTGTGAAGATTGAGGCCAAGAAGGCTGGTAAGTGACTGTAGATAGTGAACACAAGTGTTAAGAGGAAGGCTATCAGATAGAAGGATATCTGATGACTATCACATCTTAATTCAAACATCCCATAATAAATTAGACCAATTTATTATTCATCATGAGGATAGTTTGAAAAATATAAATTGAGGTCTCTATGCCAATTTTAGGAGAAGGATACAATTTTGATGGACACTTATCCATGCCAACTTCCTAAACTTTTTTTTACTTCACTTTATTGAAATGTAATTGGTTTCCAAGTCTTGAAAATTGGAATTATTAACTTAAAAATTAACTTATTCTTTCTCCTCTCCTATGATCTATATATACAAGCCATTTTGGCCTTATTATCTAGTACACACATAGTATGATGAAGCCCTGCTAGTTTGGTACCTTGTTTTGCATTTGAATAAGATTTTAAAGTTGATTTACTCTTTGATAATCTTACCTAAGTATTTAAAGTGGTGTATTTTTATTATAATTGATTAAATTTATTTTTCCTTGCTTACATTCTACACTTGTATGAATTATGTAAGTAAGATCTCTTCTAATAGGTCTCATAAAGTGTATTATTTGTTAGTGTGTAACTTGAAGTGTGAGGGGGACTAGTAGTGTATAGTATCAGACCTTCTTTTCACCCACCTATATATTTTTATATAAATATTCCTCTATGAGAAACACTTATGATAGAAGGTCATAGAGTTGAGGTCAATTTTAGTAGCCTTCTTTCTTAGTGCAACTGTAAGTATGTTTTCTAGACTTCTATCTAGTGTATCAACTCATTAGCATAGGTTACTTTTTATGTTACCTCTATTCCTTTTCATCCAAACAAGAAATTAAGTGTAGATGATAAGCTATAAAAGACTAACATAGGGAATTATCCTTTAAACCTATAGGTTTACCTTTGCTATAGGCAACCCTTAGGCCTAGAGGTAATCCAATTCTTCACTCAATCTAGAGAAGGCTTGAACAACCTCTCTATGGTGCAAGATTGAGTGACAATAGTTTTGGCAAGCCCAGTGGCAATAAGGTATAAAAGAGTGGAAGGATTTTTTGTGTGTTCTTAATCTTATCATATTTAATAAGCATTCAATTACACACCATTGGTGACTTTGAATGCAATCATTTGGTTGTAAGTAGCCGAGGTATTTGTCAAAAAATATTTTTGATAATTCTTGTGTTTTATGTGACTAATGAAGTTGATATGTATGAATATGTTGATAATACCTACTATTCACCTCCATATCAACCTTTTTGTGACCCATGATATATCCCTCAATAACCCTATCAAGGTTTTTATCAGGCCTATGAGCCATGACAGCCATATGATCATCCTATTCCTTCTCCATATAAACATGATGTTATCAAACAACTCTATGATGAATTATATGAAAAATCCTATCTATAATAATGTTAAAAAGTTTCACCATACCCATATAAACCTAATTCCCATCATCCTTGTCATGAGGAATCAAATGATCCCATTGATTGGAAATCAATATATTGGAAAGCAAGATATAAATTCCTACAAGTTCAAGCTAGGAAACTAATTCAAAAAATTTAAGCTCGCCAAAAACACTATTATCCTCTTCCTCATAATTAAATTTCAACTCAAGATAAATAATTATTGGTACTCATGCAATAAAATTTAAAATAAAAAATGGAGATGAAGAAATGGGATGAAGAACTTGAGGTGATCCTTAATCATCTCATAGATAAGTTGAGGAAGTCAATTCAAGTCCTTATGAATGAGTGGATACTGGTAGAAGAGGAATCCCACTATGTCATCAATGATGATTTACATAAAATGAGATGATATATCCAATGGTGTGTAGATAGACTAAAAAGGTGGAAAAAACAAGAGTTTGAAGATGAGCTTGCAGTTGTTGAAGAGCCTGAAGAAGGATATGAGCAAAGTGAAACTCTTATTCAAGAAGGTGTATCTCCCATTACACAATTTAACTTGTCATCTGCCCATGAGTTCATTCAAGAAGCTTCCATAACCATGCCCATCCATGAGATTTCCCCTTCACCTCTTATTTCCCCTCTAAACCATTAACCAAAACACCACCCTCCCACTTCATCCCTTTTAAAAAAAGAACCTATCCAATGGGAGATTAGTGAATAAGAGAAAGCTCAAGATACAACTAATCAAGAAGATGACATGATCATATATGATGAATAGATCACCATAGGGACTCCCATTGGTGAAGACAAGTGCAATTCAATCTTTTTGAGTGAATAAAAAGGTTTTTAAGGTCGTTGTAGCTATCCACAAAGACTTTTGTAAAAATATGGAAGATAAGGTGATTGAGAAGGACTACACATCTACTAAGTTGGTTGAGGTTCATGAAAATGATCAATAAGATGATGAAGACTTGTTTGCTATTCTAAGAAAATGTTACAATCCTTTTTAATAAAGCTATAATCTAGTCAAAAGTGAAGAAGGCAATTTTGACAAGCAAGTGAGCATCTAAGGAAGAAGTAGTCCCTCATGTATGTTAATCTAAGAAGAATATACACTCCATGAGGATATTTTTGAGGTCATCAAAATGGGATATCACATATTTAATAAATTGGAATATTCTTGTTCACTCTTAAATATCCTAAGAAGCAAGAGGCTATTCTTATTAGAGCCATTCCTACAAATGAATCACAAGATTCATCTCAATTCATGCCATTAGATATGCTAAATTGCAAGGAGTTTGAACAAGGTATGTTATTGGAAGATAATGATGCAAAGTTCCTTGAAAAACTTAGTCAATTTTTAGTTTAAAATTATCATGAGGAGATGCTTGAGTCACAAGAGGATTACACCTTCATAGGTGATGTGGTTGCATTTGCTGTCATTATATTTGAAGTCATGGAAAAGAGATTGGAAAACATGAAGAAATTGAATATATCAAGGCCAATAATCAAAGGGAAGCATGATTCATTTATTTATTCACTTCATGGAGAAAATAATGGGTCAAGATTCCCCTTTGATCTAAGTGGAAGAGTTACATTCAGGTTAGTCTGTGCATGAGTTAGTTTATCTGAGTTGTGTGTGTTTTCTCTAAGTGTTCATGAGAGCAAAATTGTGTTTGATTTGGTGTCTTATCTTGTGTGTTTGTTTCCTTGTTGTGTGGTGTGGTTTTGTGGTCTTTTTAGAGTAATTTTAGTGTCATTGGTAGTGTATAGGTGACTCCATATCCCAACGTATAGGAGAAGGTAATTGGTCTTTAGCATAACAAGCTTGCTAACCCTAAGAAATCACAAAAATGTTAACTAATTTGACCCCTTGGTCAAATAAGTCAACCCCCATTAAAATTTAAAAAATTTCATAAGGTTCCCTAGGTCATAAATATCCACCATGGTCATTAATTGAGGTCAAATAATATGTTTTATCCTTATCACATTCATATAGTTTGTCCTAGTGTTATTTTTATGTCCTTTTGGGTCACTTCAAATAACCAAAGGAAAAGTGTTTAAAAGTGTAATTGAATGTGTCTGATGTTAGGAACCATTTTGAAATTGAAATTCTATAGGTTTAACTTTGGAAGTAAGAAGATTAGTTGAAAAACTAGGAGTTTTAGTTATTAAATGGATTGTAAAATAATTGTAGCACATGAGGCTACTTAAATAGTGTAACTTTAGATCCATAAACACATCTCCAAGATTAGATATCTTTGATAATTCCAAAAATGGTGAAAAATGGTCCATCTCTCTCTTCACTCCCTTTTGCAGGTCAACAAGGTCAACCAATTTGTAGCTGATATAGAAAAGAGGGGCAACGTCAAGATGAATGAACTTGGTGGATGAAATTAATCTATACTTAATTCCTTTCCATGTAAATAGTTTATATTTTTGTGGATTTTTCTTCATGAACCATCACTATGAATGTTAGTGACTCCAAACTGCTTGCATAACCCCAACACCTCATTTTTTCTCATCTTTTGCATTAGTTTGTGTAAACCAGTTGGTTTATGCAAGTTGGAAGAGAATTTACATTAGTTTCTTGTTGGTATTAGATTGTTTTTCACATGTGAGCATGAGGAGATAAACAAGACTATCTCATTGACCTATAAAGTGAACACTTAGTGGTCTTCAGAACAAGATTTCCATAGTTATAGAGTTCATATCTCTAGAAGAGGTTAGAGCAAAGGATAACAAGTTGTTTTACATATATCCTCAGTATACTATGTATTTTAAACCTTAGTTAATCATGCAAGAAATTGGTTTGAGGTCATAATGGGCCTAGTCTCTCATTGTCATATGTAAGAGGTATGCATTTTGAGTGTTTATACCTTAGAAGTTGAATGTCAATAATCTGAGAAAATTTTAAGTTGTATTATAAACTTTGTAGTAGATATCCACCATATTTAAGGCATCTAACATATTCAAGGTTTCCATTATCTCCAAGAAGATAATAGGGTTCCAAACAATTAAACCTTTTGCTACGGTCAAGCTTAGATGGAGACCAACAAGAGTAAGGATGCCATAGAGGTTTGAGTGTTGATGAAGTTGGAGTTTTATGTTGTGAGAATATTACCAAGGAAACACAATTGGACTAAGCCTTTGAAAGAGAATTAAATGGAGTTCTTAAGTCATCAACATGGTTATGCCTATTTTATTACACTCATAAAGGTGTAGAGTAAGAATGTTTTTTCAAGGAGATTATTACCTTAACTTCTCCAAAAATAAACTCTATCCTATGTAGTATCATTCTATGATATAAGATCATGAAGTCTTTTTAAGCCCAAATGGAATTACCCTTGTAATCTAGGCCTTATAATATCACATATTGACATATTAATGATTTTTTGGTCAAGAGAATGAAGGTTGAGTGACTTAAAAGTCAAATCAATTTTTATTGAAGATGTTTAGAGATCTATAGTGCCTTGTAGGCCCAAATGAGTCTAGAAATTGAAGTGCGACAATGGCCTTATAATACATTTGGTAAATAGAGAGTGGTGATTAGTTCTAAGGTGTGAGATAAGATTATCTAGGTGTTAAATGATCTTGATGGACTTAGAGGAAGTCAAGAATGTGAATACAATGTTCAAGTATATCTTCACCTATAGGAAACCTCCAACTTCTATCCAAATAAGCACCTACAGTCTTACTGAGTAGACAAAGTAACTCATGCTAATGGAATAACACAAGTCTAGTTGGTGGAAAAAGGTATATAATGGGATGAACATATATATTCTAATCTCATAATGATGACAACATGTTTCCATGTTATCCCTAGAGCCAAACACTCTGACTTAGGCAAAGATAGAACAAACCCAACTCTACATAAAAATCCTACACACAATCAACCCTATAAGCTAGTCTTAAGGAATTTGAAGGTCTAAGGGGTCTTGGAACATTAAAAAGTCATGAGAACTGGTATAGAGTATCTTTGTGACTGAGGAAATATCTATATGGTCTTAGTTAGGCTAAAAAACAAGGGAAGTGCCCTCTATTTTATCTCAGATAGAGGGCACTCCATGATCAAGATCACCCTACATGCATAATGAATGAATAAAAAAGGGATGAAGGGCCAAGATTTAAGTGATGTTTGAAAGATGTAAAAAGTTTTAATAAATATAAAGAAAGGTTTAAAATCAATCACATTATATGGGAACACCTACAGGTGATCATACACACAAGCACACATTCTAGGCCTATTAGGCCTAAACCCTCAGGGTGCCTAGCTCCACTTACAAACCACATGATCTTTCTAATCCATTTGATGAAATTTAAGGGAGAGTGGAGAGTCTAATTAATCCATAAAGTTGTAGATAAATATCTCAAATTGGCCATTTTGGCTTAAACCTCTCTATGGGGGAACCTAGAACATAGTTAAGAGCTTGACAAGCCATTTTTAAATGCACACATTTTTATGGGTGTAATACATGCAACCTCAATAATATAGGGGTAGTTTAGGAGGGTTATGAAATCAATATTTGTGTAATTGGTTTAGGGGTTGGATGTCTAACCTTTATGAATCAATGTTAAGAAGTTAAGAGACCTAAAACTCTCTCAAAACCCTATCAAGAACCTGGTGGAGAAAATTCATTAAAGATGAATTCAAGACGGGTCAAATGGACATGATAATGACTTGAAATTTTATAGAACTCTCCTAGACTCCATGACATCCATTTGGTTTATACTATCACTTGTACGTACAAACCAAAATATAAGTTTCTTATAGGTTTTAATGTGTTTTATAGGTATAAAGAATAATTGGTAGATGAAATCCATTAAGGGAGGACTTAGGGGCTTATTATAACTCCATATTCTCATTTCTCACTTTATTTGAGAATAGAAACTCCTCTACTAATATTTTCATTATAGGTAGTCTTGGACAAACAATGAGAAGACAAGTGACTGCTTAGTGAGAAGATGAGGGGTTTGATATTGGATCTTTATAAGGTCTAAATGATGGATTAAAAGACAAAGGCATTTTGAAAAGATGTCCTAACACCTCTTTCATGAATTTTCCTTGAGTAACTACAATTCACTTAGGTGCAAGTGTGAAGATTGAGGCCAAGAAGGCTAGTAAGTGACTGTAGATGTTGAACATAAGTTTCAAGAGGGAGGTTATTAGTTAGAGGCATATCTAATGACTATCACATCTTGATTCCAATCTCACATAATAGATAACATGTGTCAAATAATTTCTAGTTTAGTTTCAAGTGTTCAAGTGATGCTTCATCATGATGACAGTTTTAAAAAGACCAATTGAGGCCTCGACACCAATTTTAGGAAAAGGATGAAATTATGATGAAAAATTGTCCATGACAACTTCCTAATTTTTTTTCTAATTCATTCTCTTGAAATGTAACTAGTTTCCAAGTCTTGACACTTGGCCTTGTCACCTTTCCACTTCCCTTCTTCTCTCTTCTATCTTATGCTCTATATATGCAAGAAATTTTTTCCTTTGTGTCTAGTACATACCTAGTGTGGTGAATCCCTACCGGTTTGGCACATTATTTTGCCTTTGAATAAGATTATGAAGTTGATTTATTCTCTACTCATCTTGAAAAAGTATTTAAAGTAGTGTATTTAGATGATAAGTTATGAAAGTTATTTCTCCTTACTTCTATTCTGCTCTTGTATGCATTGTGTAACATCTCTTCTAATAGGTCTCATAAAGTGTATTATTTTTTAGTGTGTAACTTGAAGAGTTAGATGGAATGGTAGTGTCTAGTATCAGAAATTATTTTCACCCACCTATAAATATGCATATCAATATGCCTCTATGAGAAACACTTATTGTAGAAGGTCTTAGAGTTGAGATCAGTTTTAATATCCTTCTTTCTTAGTGTAGTTGTAAGTGTGTTTTATGGACTTCTATCTATTGTATCACCTCATTAGCATAGGTTAATATTTATGTTCCATATATCCATTTTCATCCAATATTATTATTTTATTTATTATTATTATTATTATTATTATTATTATTATTATTATTATTATTTCACCCATGACTTCTATTCTAGGTTTTATTGTTTGTGCACCATCCTATTTTTTAGGATATAGTTGTGCTATTGTTTTGGTTATTTAGTAACCCTTGTAATTAAATTATGTTAGCTGAATAAATAATATATTTTCTCTTTCATTTGGTTTTAGAGTGAGAGGAAACATATATTTGGATTCAGGTAGAGCCAATAACAGGCAAATCCCCAAGGCACTCTCTCTCTCTCTCTCTCTCTCTCTCTCTCTCTCTCTCTCTCTCAATTCAAGCTACAATTTTATTTGACCCTCAGAGGATCCTATGCACTCTCAAATTATTTCTAGATCGGAATTACAATTTATCATTGCATTACTAGAAGACTAAAATTACATCCCAATTTTGAGGGCTACATATTGGTGTTAAGGTATCATGGAGGAGAGAAAATCAAAAATGTTTAAGTATATTCATTATATTCTATTCTTATATTTGGTATCCTTTGCTAATCTTGTGGTATATGGCTATGCCAATATTCAATTTATTAAGTCTTTATAGATTGAAATAAGTCCGACACTCCCTTCCACTAGTTTGGAAATAAAATAGCATTGTAAATTCATTTTTCTACCTTGGCATTAAAGCAAACATAGCTAAAGCATGATGTTTGGTAATAGATCAAATTGGCATTGGAAATAAGGTTGGTGTTTTTCATTCTATAGGTTATAAATCTAAAATTTGAGTTTAGAAGCTTTTAGAATTCAATAAGCACCAAAATTGCCTATTAAATCCAAAAACCACCCTTCATAATATTAATTTGCTACAATTTTTTCAAAAATCACCTTTTCTCCAAACCTGTGGTATTGCCAAATGGGAATGGTTTTACTCATGAAATGCATTTATTAAGTCTTTAAATAGAAGTTTTTTCTTTTATATACTTGTATTGATGCATAATGGGGTTGGTAAGAAATTATTTTGGTAAAGGAGAGGTCAGAGGTTCAAATTCCTCAAAATATTTTTTTGGAAGAAAAAACAACTTTGGCATTTCCACTATATTTGGAAAATTTGCCAATTCTAGCCATAACTAGATAAATTTAGTTAGGAATGTACTAACTAATCTTATTTAAAAAAATAGGGGGAAAGGCAAAGTTATATATATTGTTGAAAAGAGGCCAAAGAGTCAAAAAGGAAAAAACAAGTGAATTTTCATTTTTGAAAAAGCATTGTAATTTTATTTTACAAAATATTGTAATTGTTTTACATATTGCATAAAATCATAATTTTTTCAAATTCAACACAGTTTTTAGTCATAGTTATATCTCTAACTCACATTTATGGGTGATGCCATCGCACTTGAGTTATTACATAGACAAATTAACATAGCTACAATAATGACATATGGGCATCATCACTTTAAATAATTGGGGAGAAATAAGGCACATTCACTCATAGCCTTCCCTTCATCTACCCATTTGTTTCAATAAAAGGGCATAAATCCTAACTAGTGGTATTTCTAAATATATAGCAAAATTATGTGTGCATATGCAAAAATCCATCTAAGTGGGTGTTAGTGATTGAATGAGCCCTTTTTAGTAATATCTACGTACCATGTATCTATCTCTTTCACATACGTTTATGCTTCTTTAATATACCATTGGGTATACAGAAAGGGTTAGATTTTTCCACGTACTGATGGGTATATTGAAAGGGCATGCATAAAGAAAGGATTGTTATCCTAGATTGATGGTATAATGAAAGGGAGACCTTAATAACTGGAGTGATAAGGAACCAATCCATCACCTTTGGTCAGATTCTTCATAATGGCTAGAAATAGGCAAAAATTATTTCTACCAGACTCATAGCTTCTCTGTGTTGACAACTATGCCACTTGAAAAACTAAAATTAGGACACATTTGGAATTTGAAGACATTCAACCTATTGTAAATGGTACTCTTACCTAACATGATAATGACATTTATTGTCAAAATAAGTTTGA
Organism: Torreya grandis; assembly: GCA_037957365.1. NCBI lineage: Eukaryota > Viridiplantae > Streptophyta > Pinopsida > Cupressales > Taxaceae > Torreya > Torreya grandis. The sequence goes on from JARHVA010005320.1 coordinate 514,707, forward strand.
CAAATCCAATCAATAAACAAAGTTGATAATCATGCTCAGAGTATCGAATGAGGTACAACCTCATATCCATGAGGCCATAACAAAAAAATATGCTTGGGATAAGTTTTAGATAGTCTATGAGGCCAAAATTGAAGCAACCATTCTTTATTTATAGAGTAAACTTCATTCCCTTAAATTAAAGTCCAGTGAAAAAGTGGAAGCTTTTCTATGTAGTGTCACAACCCTAAGGGCTTCGCTCCAAGCACTGGGCAAAATAGTGTCAGATGCATCTCTTGTACCTATTGTCTTGAGAGCACTACCACCCTCTTATATTATATTTATGAATAATTTTATAGTCATAGAATGGAAACCAGATTCTGACAAGTTGGTAAACATGTTTCAATAGGAAGAGTCTATGTATATAGAAGAAGAAGAATATAGAGAATGTGCTCTTACATCTAATCAATAGAAAGATAGGAAGTAGATCAAATATTCTAAACCAATTCAAGGTCAAAAACATCATTTAGAGGGTGATAAACATTAATTTTTTACCCTTATATGTGGAAAAATAGGTCATGAGCTAAGGAATTATTGGTATAACTCTTTTTCATAGGGATTTTCAAGCAAAAATAAGCCTAGTCACCAACAATCATCTCATCTACATAAAGGATGGAAAAAATAAAGGACATTAGAAGAAGAAATATAATCAGAAAGGTAAAATTTTTGAATAAGAAGATACCCACTCTGATGAGGAATTCCTATATGCTACACAATCTCATGATGAATCAACATCACAAAGTTCTATCTGGTATGTTGACTTAGGTACAACTCGACATATGACTGGAAGATAAGATTGGTTCTACAACTTGAATGAGACTTCCTTAAAAAATCATGTCTCTTTGGGTGATGACTCATCCTAATGAGTTCAAGGCATTGGTAATATTTCCTTACCACTTGGATGACATGATTAAAAAATCTCAGATGTCTTATATGTCCTAGGAATCACATAGAATCTTCTATCATTCAATCAACTACTTGAGCACAACCTCAAGGTTGAATTTGATTGTAAAAGTGTAAAAAATATGTGTTTAATCAAATTTAAGTCAAAATGATTGAGATTAGTTTCATGAGCCTTAAGATTTGGAAAAATGTTCCAACTTGACTCGTTCAGTCACATAATCAAGCACTTATAGCTCAAGATTCAAAATCAACCAATTTGTGGCATCATAGATATGGGTATGTTGGTTTTGGATACCTCAAATCACTCAACAATTAAAACATGGTGGAATTCCTTAGTTGAATAAAAATATAGATATGTAAACTAGTTGTCTGAAAGGGAAACACAATCAAACATCTTTTGGTCAAAGTTACTCAAGAGCATTTGGTAAGCTTTATCTGGTACATATTGATCTATGTGGCCCCATGAGATCTAATCACTATGGGTTTCAGTATCTCATGCTATTTTTTAATGACTACTCATGCAAGATGTGGGTCTATTATCTCAAGACCAAAGAGCAAGCCTACAATACTTTCAAATAATTTTAAAGTAGTTGTTAAAATTAAAATTGGTCATAAAATCAAGGCTCTCTACTTAGATCGAGGGGGAGCATTCATCAGTAAAGATTTTTATGATTATTTGAAAGAACATGGATTCATTGATAAATTACTCCACCATACTTTTCATAATAGAATGGTGTTATAGAATGGTGAAACTACACTATCATGGAAAGGTGTGTAGCAATATTGAAGATTTAGGTTTGGCATGCATATATTAGGTAAAAAAATGAAAATAGTAGTTTATTTGTTGAACAAGTTACCCACTACAGTGCTTCATAATATGACTCCACATGAATCTTGGATAGGGTGTAAACCTTCTATTTCTCATCTTTAAGTTTTAAGATGTAAGGTTTATATGCATGGTCCATAAAATAAGAGAAAGAAACTAGATACCATATCCATGCCTTATAACTTCTTAAGGTACAATAAAGAGTCATTAGCCTAAAGACTAATGGACCCTAAAACAAATAAAATCTCCATCAATAGGGATCTAGAGTTTGATGAAAAAATTAAAACTAGTTTACCTTCCACAAATTTACATGATTCAATAATCAGACCTCTAGATAATTCAAAATGTCATAATGACACTAAAGGTGATAATGATGATGAGGATGATCAGTCAGTTAATATATATCAACCCACAAAAATAGTGTAACATATGCCTAAATGGTATACAAGTACATTAAGAGATGTTAATCTAGATAAAACTCTAGATACATCAACTACTAGACCAAGGACTCACAATATGACTCAAGATGAGGTCAATTTAGCCCTAATGAACACAATTAAAAAATTGGTAAAGCCTTGATTATTCAAGAATCACTAAAGTCTAAGCCTTGGAAGGATGCCATGGATGTAGAATATCAATCATTGATGAAACATAAAACATGGAAACTTGAAGATCTTCCACTAGGGAAGAAGCTAATTGATTGTAAATGGGTCTTCAAAATGAAATATAAAATAGATGTCAATATAGAAATGCACAAGGATTGACTCATGGCTATAGGATATTCACAAAACGAAGGTATATATTATGAGGAGACATTTTCTCCTACGGCCAAGATCACAAAAATCAGAATGATATTTGTTTTGGCTTCATAATTTGGATGGAAGGTCCACTAAAATGGATGTAAAAAGTGCCTTTCTCAATGGATATCTACAATAATTTACATGAAACAACCATAAGGTTTTTTCTCACTTGGTAATTAAGGAAAAGTATATAAACTCATAAAATCTATGTACGGTCTCAAACAGGCTCCCCGAGCCTAGTACATTAAGATTGATGAACATATCATCTAACATGGATTTTAGAGGTGTCCCTATGATCCAAATATCTACCTAAAATAAGGGGGAGAGATTATAATTTTTTTAGTATATGTCAATGATTTATTCATCACTGGTAGTTTAATGAAGATGATAGATACAACCAAGAAATATCTTAACTGATCATTCGACATGATAGATCTCATGCTTCTACACTATTGTATTGGATTAGAAATATGGAAAAATGAACACCACATCTTTGTGTCCCATATTAAATATGCCAAGATAATGCTTGAGAAATTCAAGATGATAGATAGTAATCCAATTGCTACACCTATGAAAAGAAGGCTTCAATTGTTTCATATATATCCATCACCATAAGTAAATACAACTCTTTATGGATATTTGCTTGGGATTCTTATTTACTTAACATATACTAGGCTAGACGTCAACTATATAGTTAACAATATTTCAAGGTTCATGTAGGAGCCAAAGATGTCTCACTTGAAAGAAGCAAAGTGAATACTAAGATATATCAAGGGTATAATGGACTTTGACCTAGAATATTATAATAATAATAATAATAATCATAACAATAATAATAATAATAATAATAATAATAATAATAATAATAATAATAATAATAATAATAATAATAATAATAATAATAATAATAATAATAATTTCTTGATAGGATATTCAAACTCAGATCATGTAGAAAATATTGATGAAAGAAAATCCACTTCAAGATATGTGATCTTTTTAAGACCTGGTACTATATCCTTGGGGATAAATAAACAAAACTTTGTTTCTTGATCTTCCAATGAAGCAAAATATCATGTTGTAAGAGGAGCTGTCTGTGAAGTTTTATGGTTACATCATATACTGGAAGGATTGGGAGTACCACATAAGACACATACCATCCTGTACTATGACAATGATGGTGTTTTCAAACTTGTTCATAATCTAGTCTTTTATGAATGCAAAAAACACATTGAGGTGCAAGTTCATTTCATTTATGAACATGTACAAAAACACAACATCTAGCTCTAATATTGCCTGATAGAAGAACAATGTGCAGTTGCCTTCACCAAGTCACTTGCACTTGATAATAAACATTTAGAGAGTTTATCTCCTATTCACTTCAAGCTATGTTGAATTAAGGGGGAGAATGTTATATTATTATATTCAGTGATTAATTCACCATAGAATATTATTATTTTATTTTCTATTTTTGTTTCACCCATAACTTCTATTCTGGGTATATTATTTGTGCACCATCCTCTGTTCTAAGATATAGTTGTGCTATTATTTTGGTTATTTAATATCCATTTAATTTGATTATGTTAGCTAAATAAATGATCTATTTTATATTTTAGATGATAAGCTATCAAATACTAATCTAGGGAGCTAGCCCTTAAACTTAAAGGTTTACCTATGTTATAGCAACCCATAGGCCTAATTGTAATCCAATGTTTCACTCAATCTAGAGAAGGCTTGAACAACCTCTCAAGGGTGAAATATTGAGTGAAAACTATTTTGGCATGCCTAACCAAGGTCCAAAAGAGTGGAAGGATTGTTGGTGTGTTCTTACTCTTGTCATCTTTTGGAAGTAATCAAGCAAACATCAATGGTGATTTTGAATGCAATTATCTTGTTGTAAGTAACCTAAGTACTTGTTGAAAAATATTTTGATCAATTATTGTGTTTCATGTGACTAATGAATTTGATATGGTTGATTATGTTTATAATCCCTACTATGCACCTCCCTATCAACCTTGTTATGACCCATGCTATATTCCTCAACAATCCTATCAAGGTTGTTATCAGTCTTATAAGCCATGGTAACCCTTTGATCATCCTATTCCTTCTCCATATGAACATGATGTTATTAAATAGATCTACGAAGAAATATATGAAAAATCCTATCAATAATAATTTCAAGAAGTGTCTCCATATCCATATCAACCTGATTCCCATCAGCCTTGTCATGAGGAAACAAATGATCCCATTTAATGGAAATCAAGATATAAAAAAGAAAGATATAAATTCTTACAAGCTCAAGCTCGGAAACTAATTTAAAAAATTAAATCTCTCCAAAACCTATATTATCCTCTTCTTCCTACTTTAATTTCACCTCAAAATAAATATTTTTTAGGACTCATGCCAAACATGATAAAATCAGAAAGGGTGATGTAGAACTTGATGTGATCCCTATTATGTTAGAGGTAAAATCAACGAGAGGGGGGGGGTGAATTAGTGAGCCTATATAATAGAACTTTAATTTCAAACCTTTCAAAACTCCTATCCAGTTACCATAAGCATTCATGAAACATACACATAATTCATAGCAAATGAATAGGAGAGATAATGCAAGATCAAGCACATAACTCATGACATATGTGGGAAACCCTCTTGGGGGATAAAATCCACTAGAACTTGAAATTAGACTACTATCCTATAATAATAATAATAATAATAATAATAATAATAATAATAATAATAATAATAATAATAATAATAATAATAATAATAATTTAGACCAACTACTACTGATCAAGTAACTACAATCACTTATTTAGTGAGACTACAATCTGCGAAGGTGCTACAACACTTATCTAGTTGAGCAACTACAACAACTAGACTTTTAACAAGTTTCACCTTAAAAAGAGGCTACAACCCCCTAGATGTTGAGCTAAAATAGTAAAACCTATGAACATAACATTTAATGAACACTGATTGCCTACCAATATATGGATAAATAAGTTATATCATCTCTCTTTAACTCTGCACACTCAGTGCATCCAAAACCACCTTTTGGATGACCCTAGACCTCTTCACTCATCCTCAACCTACAAGAAAACTATTATAAAATTATAAATATGATCTATAGGTAATATACATAATCCTTAACCTGATCTTCCCATTAACCCATCCACTGGGCACACTACCTCTCCTTCACTTCATAACTCTCTCACACAAGCCTCTCACTAGTATTTTTCCCCACTATAAATGATCACATTTGGTTTCATTATTTATAGAGAAATCATGAATTATCATGTACACAAACTTATTTATTATCCACAACATATGCCTTCATAATAAGGACATCTTACATGGGTCACACTTAAGCATAACTCTCTTTTTAATAAGCCTAAGTCACTTTTTAGGTCCTATGATGATCCATTCACCTCTTTCACACTTCTCTAATCAAATTAGGAACACAATAAAAATTTCCAACATATGGACCCATGCCACAAGATCTATAGGTCCCTTTTAAGTGCCAACATCCATCATAACACACTTTTTCTAACCCCTAATTAGCTCAAATAATTCTTTGTATACACAATCATTATGAATGAAAACACAATTGAATTTTAACCCTTTGTTCATACTTCATATGATTGGTCAAACCTTCATAATGAATAAAAATGGTCCTCATGTAACCTAAAACATAATATAATATCTAGTTCACCTTTAAATAGAAAGATAACAACAAGCACAACTCAAAAACCCCTCTCATGTTAATTGCAAAACATGCACAAACACATAGTAAACATTAAACCTCAATATATTTGATTGCACACACTTTCAGATCTTCAAATTTATATTTATAGATGCACCTTGGAGTCCTCTAAAAATTTTATTTTTATATCACTTTTGAATTCATCCTAGATCAAAATTTATGGACAAAATATAGAGCACTACCTTTTCCTTTATTAAATTCAAATATTTGAATTCAAATGGTCACAGTTAAACCTCAAACACCATGCTATCATCTCGTGTCCTCGATTCTCAAATTAAATGCACACCATTGATCTTCTTCAAATTTAACACATAGTACACCAAATCCAAATGTTAAACTTTGAATAGTTGACCTCATCTCATGCATTCTTAAAATATTGAGTAAACATAGATGATCAATCTCTATAGATCAACTTGGTCCTTACCTTGCAACACTCACCATTAGATCTTTCTCAAAACCCCTATGATCATGATACTTGGTATCTTTGTATGCATTATGAGTAATTTTAGCTCTTTGAATAAATGATAACAATTGTATCTCAATCAGTATGAAATCCCATGAACCACTGGATTTCCATTTGGTCTTGAACTTTAACTTATGAAAAAATGACCAAGTATGGTGACCATTGCTATCTACCTGGAAGGCCAACTTTGGACCTCAAAATTTTTTGTTGTGATTTTATGTATGATATAAAATTTGGACCATATGATCTCCTCACATAAGATAATCCAACCATGTATTAGAATTCTCTTGAATCCTTCACACATGTGAGATATAACTTCATCAATTGGCTCACTCAACTTTTTCTATCACTGAGGCAACTATGCTAAGAATTGTCTAGAAAGCCAACTTTGCACATGCATATATTTTAATTCACTTCATCATAGGATATAAAATTTATCATGAATCATATAGGAAAAAAAAATAAACAAACCCATATGAAAATTTTCTCCTCATACCTTCACATGTGAAAAATATAACAACATCAAAATTCCTACTCAATGTTTCTTGTCACATTACAAATTTGGCTAAGGGAAAACACTATCAAACTAGTTGAGAGCCCAAATTTGCACTTGCATATATTTTGTTTCACTTAGTATAACTACCTAAAATTTAACACATAACATATAGGGACTAATGTGATCAAAACCATATGACCAACTCCCCTTGACTTGTCTACATGTGGTAATGGTGATGTTAGTAAACTGCCTACTCAGATTTTCTACCACTAGACCCAAAATGTCTATATGAATATAATGATCAACTAAATGAAATAAAATTATACACATAAGAACTAAAATAATATAAAACCACTTATATGAGCCATTGTATATTATTAATACTCCATACTCATCCTTGAACATCTCTAACTATGTCCAAACTAAAGATCAATCAAGCCTCCATTAAGCATACTAGGACAAACACATTACACACTTTGCCATTGACAATTAATTTATAAAGTAACTTCATCCAATCACTTTGACACCTCCATGACACCACCATGACATCATTTATAACTCTCCAACAATATTTCCTTTTGTTATTGATGTCAACACACATCATATATCAATATACAACTCACCTTCTTTTTCTCTCTTCAAACACTCCACAATAGAAACTTTCTCCCCCTTTGATAAAATTATAAAGTGGGAAATACCTGATATTGAGGACTTAAAAATACTACCAATAAGATTAGACCATCTTATAAATATAGTACAATCTCCCCCTTACCTTGAGCTTACCTTTTATTTGCCTTGTCAACTTCTTCTTCCTCTATACCAACACTCTTTTCAACCAAGCACTAAAACCAATGAAGAAAGAATAAAAAATTACTAAAATATTAAGGAAATCATCAAAAAACATTTTAGAGGGACTCCCCCTAATATTTATGAGCCATTTCATCACTTGAGCATCTTCAGATATCCATACACTATGAAGAACCATCATATAGGCTTGCTAGCCTTCTCTTTCAAACCACCTCAAGGACCACAAACATAAATTAATACCACTCATAAAATGTGAAAAATGCACTAAACCAACCTAATAACTCACCTTGAAATACTCATACCTTGACATTTTGGATAAACTAAATAAAAACATCAAATCTTCATACTAGGCCTGTCTAGACTCGTTGTAACCCTACTTGGAACTTCCAGAGCCCACAAATTTCAATAGACACATAATCAAGACATAAAAATTCATATATGGATAACTCTCATATTACCCCTTACTCAAACTAATTTGTAAAACCTAGCTCAACCTTTGTAAATAAATTCCTTCACAAACTAACTTGCCAATTAGGCCTCCATCTTGACCAAAACATGAATAATTTAAAAGCCACAAACCTTCAAAAATATATGAATTTTTATTTGACAACCCATTTGGTCCATTTAATATATTAATAATCCTTAGACCTTAACTCACTAGGTAGACCATTTTCTTAGCAAATCCCAAAACCCTAGAATATCAAAACAAATAGAGTCAACAAACCTCCTTATGGTCAATATCCACATCTAAATTTTATTTTACACCTAGAGACAAAAATTACACACTTTTTGACCAAGATTTAAGCTTCTACATATTTTGGAATCCATACATCCTATAACACATTTTAGAACCTACATACTCTTAAGCACAAACTAGGAAACTTTAGAGCAAACAAAAATCTCCAATTTGACTTCAACATACCTTAAAAAAAAAACCACTTAGAGAAAGATAAAATAAGGTCAATTTTTTTTGAGCATAAAAAACTTCTTGAAATTTTATCAATCTCATTATGCCATCTAAAAACACCCATTCTAACCTTGCACAATAGCTGCTTCACAAATCTCTATAACAAACTCATGAAATTGTTACTCCCCCTTAACCAATTACCTTCTCTGATTGACATTATGATCTTGAGCACAAAAAATTACTTATCCATAGGAAATATGTCTCCTAAGAAACATAGGTAGAGACACCTTACTTCATAATGTCTTAGAACAATGTGAAACTAGGGGTTGCCCACAACTCCTTATATCCATCCTCCTCCTTAGTCATCTAATGATTATAGTTCTTTTTCTTCTTATTAGACTTAAAAGAATCCAAATGCTCATCTACTAAAACATTCTCCTTCTCTTCTATGATTTTCACTAAAAATTAATGTTCTTTGTAAGATACATGACTAGCAATGGTAGGATTTTCAGTTGGATCCATACTCACCTCAAAACTAGTCTCAACCAGTAACTTGGTCTTCTCCTTGAGTTCAGTCTCTTTATTCACAACATGAGCAGACAATGAGAACTCTTGACACTCCTAAAATTTTAAATCATTATCCACCATAACAAACATATTACTTGGACCTAAAGACTCATCATGAATAAAAATTACCACCTTTGGTTTCTATGAGTTAACTTGCCTTCTTATTTTCACTCTAGGAGCCTGATTAAACTCATTTTAACTTGATGACCTTTGCTTGAAAAATCTAGCAATGTGACCAATCTTCTCACAGTTGTAGCAAACAATACTCCTTGATGAAAACATAGTTTGTCTTACCTTATTTGGATAGAAACTTGTAATGTGTCCAATGTCATGATAATTGAAAAAACCTCCTCTTTTTGAAGAGGACTCACCTTGTCTAACCTTATGTGGACAATGGTTTGCAAAGTGTCCAACATAAAAATAGTTGAAGCACTTAACATTGCTCCCAAATTTTGACTAATGACCCCCATCATATTTCCATGCAAATTCATTTCTAAAAAGTCTCTTGCACCCTTTAGCTCTATTCCCAAATTGATTACATGTGTAACAATAACCATTGAAACTTGCATACCTCATGGAATTTGGATGTTTGATCTGATTTATCTTCATTCTACCAGTATCTTCATTCCTTATTTAATGTTTTCTCTTCAAATTATGATTGTCCTTGTTCACATTAGTCTTCATCTTGTCTTAAGTTACATTCTTTTGTTCTTCTTCATATCCAAGACCAACTATATCACTAGCATGCTTTTAACCACTTTGAATACTATCTAGATCACTTGAGCTCTTTTCAAATCTCACAAATGACTTCACCTTACTAGATGTCTTCTCTAACTTAGATTTCAATGACTCATTTTCAATTACATACCTTGAACATTCATCTTCTTTAGTTTTTAGACTCTTAGATAGGATTTCCAATTGCCAACTAAGATGCTTGACCATATCTTCATGTTCCTTGGTATCTTAATTCATTCTTGCCTCATACACACTAAATTGCTCCTCATAGTCTTTGATTTGATAATTCATCTTCTTGTTAATCTTCTTCTCAATCTTTAGTTCTTCAAAAGCATTTGTCATTACAGTATCATAGTCTACCTCATCTTCATCATCATCTAAATAAATCATTGAGGTATACTCCTTTTCATGTGATCAAATTCTTTATTCATCCATGAATAGGGTTTCATTTTCAATAGAACCATCATCGTCATGATCATACTTTGAGTCACTATCTTCACTCTCATCTAATGAGTTGCAATCTTCTTTGGTGTAGAGACTCTGCTTGTCCTTGAAGTACTTATTCTTGTTATCAAACCTTCTAAATACTTTCTTCCTCTTATCAGACTTGTATGTCTTCTTGTCTTCATCTTGGTCTTCACCATGTTCTTCACCACCATGCTTATGAGGAAAATTTCTAGAAAAATGTATTATCTCTCCAAAATTGAAAAATTTGAAGGGTAGTTTACCCTTATACTTAACTAAACCTATTTTAAATTTCCTTTTAAAAAAAGGAATTAGTTCATCCTCATCAATATCAGAAATGTCATCCTCCTTGGGTTTCTTACATTGGAACTTCTTCTTAGGCTTCATCTCTATCTTGAATGCTACTTCCTTCTTTGGTGGTTTATCATCATTTACGTTCATCTCATAGGGAGTTAGGGTGCCATGCAATTGATCCATATTCAACTGAGTAAGATCATGAATTTATTCTATAGTAGATATTTTTGGATCAAATTTGAGAGATAGAGACCTTAATATCTTTTGAACTATAGTATCCCTTCAAGTTTCTCTCTAAGACCTCTAATTATGTTCACAATCTTATCAATTATTTATAGAAAGGATTGCACAAAATTTTCTTCCTTCATCTCGAGACTTTTAAATTGCCTTCTATGAGTCTAGAACTTAGCAAGCTTAACCTTTAAATCTCCTTCATAAATGATTTGAATTTTTTCTCATATCTCTTTAACATATATAAAATGGATTATCTTGGTGAACTATCTTTGTAAGACCATAAGTGATGGTATTCATTTCCTTAGAATTATTCTCAAATAACTTCTTATTTGTAATACTAGATGGAAGAGTAGTAGGAACAACATAACCATCCATAATAAATTGTCATACATCAAACCCTAGGGACATAATGTATGTTCTCATACTTTCACTCCAAAAATAATAATTGGATCTATTAGAAATTGGTGCTTTCTTAGTAGAGAAACCTCCTTGATGACTACCCATATTGTACCTTACATGACCTTCAAGCTGTCAAGCCTTTGCCAAATGACCTGCTCTGATACCAATTATTATAGGTATAATAAATAAGAGGGGGGGTGAGTTAGTGAGCCTGGATAATCCAAATTCAATTTCAAACCTTTCAAAATTCTTAATCAGTTGCCATAAGAATTCATGAAACATACACATCATTCATAACAAATGAACAAGAGAGACAATACAAAATCAAATACATAACTCATGACATATGTGGGAAACCCTTTTGGGGGAGAAAACCCATTGAAACCTAATATTGGACTACTATATTCTAATAAAAATAACCAATTTATACTAGCTACAACTGATCAAGGAACTACAATCCCTTATTTAGTGAGACTACAATGCCACAAGATGATACAACACTTGTCTAGCTAAGCAACCATAACAACTAGACATTTAGCAAGTTTCACCTTGTAAGGAGGATACAACCCCTAGATGTTGAGCTTAAAAAATAAAACCTATGAACACGACATATCCTAAACACTGATTACCTAAAAATTTGATGGAGAAATAAAGTATATCAACTCTCTTCAACTATACACACTCAATACATCCAAATCAACCTTTTGGATCACCCTAGACCTCTTTACTCATCCTCAACCTAAAAGAGCACTATTATAACATAAAAAACATGACCTAATGGTCATACACACAATACTAAATATTTTTTTCTCATCAACCCATCCACTAGGCACACTACCTCTCCTTCATTCCATAACTCTCACACATAAGCTTCTCACCAATGTTTTCCCCCGCTAAAAACCATCACATTTGGTTTCACTATTTATATATCAATAATGAATTATCATGTCTAAAAAATTATTTTTCAACCACAACACATGAATTCATAATTAAATAATCTTACATGGGTCACACTTAAGCACAAATCTATTTTAAATAAGCCCAAGTAACCTTTTACGTCTTATGATGACCCATTCACCTTTTTGAAACTTCTCCAAGTAAACTATGAACACATTGACACTTTCTAACATATAAAACTATGCCACAAGATCTATAGGTCCCCTTTGAGTTCTAACATCTATTATATCACACTTATGCTAACCCCCAATTAGCTCAAATAATTCTCTATGCACATAGTCATTATGAATGAAAACATAGTTGATTTCTAACCCTTTTTTCATACTAGATATTATTGGTCAAACCTTCATAATGAACATAGATGGTCCTCATGAAATATAAAACATACTCAAATAGCTAGTTCACCTTTAAACATTGAGATACCAACAAGAGAAATTCAAAAACCCCTCTCAGGTTACTTGCTAAACATGTACGAACACACAATCAGCTTTGAAACTCAATATGTTTGACTATACACACTTTCAGATCTTCAAATTTATATTTCTAGATGCATCTTGGAGTCCTCTACAATTTTTATTTTTATATCACCTTTGAATTCATCCTGGATAAAAAATTATGGACAAAATGCACAGAACTAGTTTTTCGTTTATTAAATTCAAGTATTGAATTCAAACGGTCACAGTTAAACCTTAAACACCATGCTATTATCTCATGTCCTTGATTCTTATAATAAATGAACACCATAAATATTATTCAAACTTTAACACATAGTGTACCAAATCCAAATTTTAAACTTCAAATAATTGACCTCATCTTGTGAAATCTTTTAATCTTAACTAAACATGCATTGTCAGTCTCTACGGATCAACCTGGGCCTTACCTTGTAGTGCTCACCATTAGATCTTACTCAAAACTCCCATGATAATGACATTTGACACCTTCACGTGACTTTTAAGTAATTTGACCTCTTTAACTCAATGCACATCATTGATATTGATTAGTAAAAACTCCTGTGAACTGTTGAATCTCCATTTGGTCCTAAACTTTAACTTATGCAAAAATGACTAAGTATGGGGACCATTGCTATCTCCTTGGAAGGCCAACTTTTGACCTCAATAAATTTTGCTATGCTTAGACACATGATCTAAAATTTGGACCATATGATCTCCTCACATAGGAAAATCTAACCATGTGTTAAACTACTCTTAAAAATTTTCACATATGAGATATAACTTCATTAATATGCTCAGTCATATTTTTTTGCCACAGAGCCAACTATGCCAAGAACTATTTGGAAGACCAAATTTGCACATGCATATATTTTGATTCACTTCATCACATGATCTAAAATTTAGCTCAAATAAACTAGGCACAAAACTAAATAAACCCATATTAAAATTTTCTCCTTATACCTTCACACGTGTGAAATATAATAACATCAAAATGCCTGTTTAGATTTTATTGTCATATTGTAAATTTGGCTAAGGAAAAACACTGTCAAACTTCCTGGGAGCCCAAATTTTCACTTACATATATTTTGTCAAGCTTAGTTGCATGACCTTAAATTTATCACATAGAAAATAAGGATTAATGTGATCATAACTATATGACCAACTCCCCCTAACATATCCACACGTGGCAATGATGATGTTAGCAAACTACCTACTCAAATTTTCTGCCACTAGACCCAAAATGGCTAAATGAAAACAATGATAAACCAAATTAAATACAATTATGCAAACAAGCACTAAAAGCATATAAAAATTCTTATAGGACCTTTGCATATGCTCAATACTCCATACTCATCCATAAACATCTCTAGCCATGTCAAAACTGAAGATCAATCAAGAATCCTTCAAGCATACCAGGACAAGCACATTGCACACTTTGTCATTGACACTTAGACTATCAAGGCACTTCATCCACTCACCTAGACACATTCATGACATCACCATGACATCATTGATAACTCTCTAACATAATCATCTCATAGGGAAGTTGAGGAATTCAGTTCAATTCCTTATGATTGAGTAGAAATTGGTTGAAGAGGAAGCCCATTATGTCAGCAATGATGATTTTCATGAAATGAGATGCTATATCCAATGATGGGTAGATAGATTAAAAAATTGGGAATTTTTTTTTCTTGAAGATGATATTTTATCTATTTAGGAGCCTTAAGAAGGTTATGATCAAAGAAAAACTCTTTTTGAATAAGGTTTCTCTCCCATTGCTCAATCCAACATGTCATCTCCCCATGAGTTCATTCAAGAAGATTCCATAATGATGCCAATCCATGAGATTTATACCTCACCTCCCATTTCCCCTCCAAACCATGAACCAAACTACCAACTTCTTACCTCATTGTTTCTTAAAGAACCTATCCTAGGGGAAATCAGTGAAGAAGAGAAAGATCAATCTATAGCTAATCAAGAAGATGACATGAACATCTATGATGAAGAGATCACCATAGGGACTCCCGTTAGTGAATAAAAGTCCAATTCAATCTTCTCTAGTGAATAAGAATGTGTTGAAGGTCATGTTTTAGTTGTCCATAAAGACTTTAGTCAAGATATAGAAGAGAAGGTTCGTAGAAGGACCCCACATCTACTGAGTTGGTTGAGGTTCATGAACATGATCAAGAAGATGATGAAGACTTGTTTTTAGTTCTAATAAAAGGTTACACTAATATTCAAGGAATTTATAATCTAGTAAAAATTGAAGAAGATAGATTTGGAAAATAAGTGAACATATAAGGAAGAAGGAATCCCTCGAGTATGTCAATCCAAAAATCATATACACTCTATGAGGATATGTTTGAAATCATCAAAATGGGATATCACCTCTTCAATAAATTGGAAGGTTATTTCTCACTCTTGACGGACAAAGTAAATTTCTATTTGCCTCAATTTCCTAGGAATCAAGTGGCTATTCCTATTGGATCCATTCCTACAAATGAGTCACAAGATTCATCTTAATTCATGCCATTGGATATGCAAACTTGCAAGGAGTTTGAATAAGGTATGCTCTTGGAAGATAATGATACAAAGTTCCTTGAAAAAATTGGTCAAGTTATAATTGAAAACTATCATGAGGATATGTTTGAGTCACAAGAAGAATTCACCTTCATAGGTGATGTGGTTGTATCTATTGTCATTGAATTTTAAGTCATGCCAAAGAGATTGGCAAACATGAATAAATTGAAGATATCAAGGAAAATAATCAAAGGGAAGAATGATTCATGTATTCCTTCACTTCATGGAGTAAAGAATGGTTCAAGTTTACCCTTTTATCTAGGTGGAAGATTTTTTTTAGGTTAGTCTGTGCATAAGTTAGTTTATTTGAGTTGTATGTGTTTTCCCTAAGTATTCATGAGAGCACAAGTGTGTTTGATTTGGTGTCTTATCTTGTGTGTCTATTTCCTTATTATGTGGTGTGTTTTTGTGGTATTTTCAAAGGCATTTTAGTTTCATTGGTATTGTATAGGTGACTCCATAGCCTAATGGATAGGAGAAGGCAATTGGTCCTTAGCATAACAAGCTTTCTACCCCTAGGAAATCAGAAAAATGTTGACTAATTTGACCCCCTGGTCAAATAAGTCAACCCCCCTTTAAGTTAAAAACTTTCATAGGGTCCCCTAGGTCATAAATGTCCACCATGGTCATTAATTAAGGTCAAATAATATGTTTTATCTTTGTCACATTCATATAGTTTGTCCTAGTGTCATTTTTATGTCCTTTTGGGTCAATTCAATGAAATTGTATGGTTTATAACCAAAGGAAAAGAGTTTCAAAGTGTAAGTGAAATGTATGATGTCAGGTAGGTGTCAAGAACCATTTTTAAACTAACATTTTTTAGGTTTAACATTTAACATAAGAAGATTAGTTGAAAAAATAAGAGTTTTAATTGTTGTACATACTGTATAATAGTTATGGCAGGCGTGGCTACTTCAATATTGTCCATTTAGATCCATACAACTCATCTCAAAGCTTAGATAAATTTTATAGTTCTAAAAATGGTGAAAAATGGTCTATCTCTCTCTTCACTCCATTTAGAAGGTCAACAAATTCAATTGGTTTGCTACTGGTACAGACAAGAGGGGTAAATTTAGGATGAATGCACTTGCTGGATGAAATAATATCTTTGTAATTACATTCCATGGAAATAGTTTATGGTATGGTGGTATATGCTTCATGAACCATCATTACAAATGTTAATGACTCCAAACTACTTGCATAACCCTAATACCTCAAATTTTCTCATCTTTTGCATCAGTTTATGTGAACGAATTAGTGTATGTAGGTTGGTAGCACCTTTCCATTCTTTTCATGTTATTCTTAGATGGTTTTGAATATGTGAGCATGGGGATATAAATAAGACTATCTCATTGAACTAGAAAGTGAACACTCAATGGTTTTGAGAATAGGATTTCCATAGTTACAGAGTTCATATCTCTATAATTAGGTTAAAGTAAAGTCTAAGAAGTTATTTTACATCAATCCTTAGTATAATGTGTCTTATAAACCACAATTTATCATCTAGGCAATTGGTTTGAGGTCATAATAGACCTAGTCTCTCACTATCATATGTAGGTAGTATGCATTTTGAGTGTGTATACCTCAAAAGTTGAATGTCAATGATTTGATAGACATTTAAGTTGTATTTTGAGATCTATAGTAGATATCCACCATCTTTAAGTATTATAACATATTCAAGGTTTCCATCATATCCAAGAAGAGAATTGGGTTAGAAATAGTGAAACCTTTTGTTATAGTCAAGCTAAGATGGAGAACAATAGGAGTAAGGATGCCACAGAGGTCTGAGTGTTGATGAAGTTGGAGTTTCAAGTTGTGAGAAGGTTCTCAAGGTAACACAATTGAACTAAGCCTTTGAAAGAGACTTGAATGGATTTCTTAAGTCATCAACATGGTTATGACCATTTTTTTTCCACTCACAAAGGTGTAGACTAAGAAATTTGCTTAGCAGAGATTGTTACTTTAACTTTTATGAAAAGAAACTGTCTCTTATATAGTATCATTCTATGATATGAGATCATGAAGTTTGTGTAAGCCTAAATGGCATCACCCTTATAGTCTAGGCCTTATAAAATCACATCTTGACATATGAATGATTTTTTGGTCAAGAGAATGAAGGTTGAGTGGATTAAAACTCAAACCAATTTTTACTAAAGATGTTTAGATAACTACAATGACTTTTATGCCTAAATGAGTCTAGAAGTTGAAGTGCAACAATGGCCTTATAATGCATTTGGTGAATAGAGAGTGGGATTAGTTACAAGTTGTGAGATGAGATTATATAGATATGAAATTATTGTGATGGCCTTAGAATAATTCAATAATGTGAGTATAATTTTCAAGTATATATTCACTTGTAGGAAACCTCCAACTTCTACCCAAATAAGAACCTATAATCTGACTAAGTAAATAGACTAACTCATGGTAATGGAGAAACACAAGTTTGGTTAGTAGAAAAAGGTATAGAATGGGATGAACATATATATGCCAATCTGATAATGATGGAAACATGTTTCCGTGTTATCCCTAGAGCCAAACACTTTGACTAAGGTGAACATAGAAAAAGTCCAACTCTGTATAAAAATCCTGCACATAATCAACCTTATAAGCCAGTATTGAGAAATTTGAAGGTTTTATAGGTCTTGGAACATGACCCAATCATGATAATTGATTACCTAATAAATATCTAGATGGTCTTAGTTAGGCCAAAAAAGAGGGTAAGTGCCCTCTATTTTGTCTCAGATAAAGGGTTCTCCACAGTTAAGATCACCTTATAGGCATAATGAATGAATGAAGAAGGAATGAAGGGTATAGATTTAAATGAAGGTTAAAATATGTACATAATTATTATAAATATAAAAAAAGGTTTATAAGCACTCAAATTCAATGGGAACACTTATAGGTGGTCATACACACAAGCACACAGTCTAGGCTTATTAGGCCTAAAACAAGGCCTAAACCCTCAAGGTGCCTAGCTCCACTTCTATGAAAACATGATATTTATAAGATATTTTATGACATTTAGGTTAAATTAGAGAATCTACAAGAACCATCAATATATAGATAAATATCTTAAATTGGCTATTTTGGCCTAAACCTCTATTAATAGTACACAAAACATAGTCAAGATATCAAGAGGCTATTTTCAAACGATCATATCTGTATAGAAGAATTTAATGAGACCTAAATTAGGTAGGGGTATTTGAGGAAAGTAATGAAATCAATATTTTTGGAATTGGCTTAGGGTTGGACATCTAACCTTTATGAATCAACATTAAGAAACTAAGAGACCTAAAACCCTTTCGAAACCCTATCAAGAACTCGATGGATAAAATATCATTGGAGATGAATTAAAGAGGGGTAAAATGTCCATGAGAATGAATTGAACCTATATATAACTATCCTAGGATCCATGAAATCCATTTGGTTTGTACTATCACTTGTATAGATATACCAAAATATGAGTTTCTTACAGGTTTTGATTTGTTTTGTAGGTACAATGGAGAATTAGTAGATGAAAGCATTTAAATAAGGTTTATAGGGGATTATTATAACTCCCTATACTCATTTATAAATTTATTTGAGCATAGAAATTTATTATAGTTAGTCTTGGCTAGACAGTGAGAAGACAAGTGATTGCGTAGTGAGAAGATGAGAAGTCTGAAATTGGATCTTTTTAATGTCTAATTGATGGAGTAAAATAAAAATGAAATTTGAATATATGTCCTAACACCTCTTCCATAAATTTTACTTGAGAAATTACAATTTTAATAAGTGACAAGTGTGAATATTGAGGCCAAGAAGGCTAGTAAGTGACTGTTGATGGTGAACACAAGTGTCAAAAGGAAGGCTATCAGTTAGAGTGATATCTAAAGATTGACACATCTTGATTCCAAACTCCCATAATAGAAAACATTTTTAAAATAATTCATAGTTTATCTTCAATTGGTAAAGTGATTTTTCACCATGAGGACAATTTCAAGAAGACCAATTGAAGTCTCTAAGCCAATTTTAGGAGAAAGATGCAATTTTGATGGACACTTGCCCATGACAACATCTTAAACTTTTTTCTACTTCATTATCTTGAAATGTAATTGGTTTCTATTTCTTGACACTTTGACTTGTGACCTTTACACTTCCCTTCTTCTCTCTCCTCTCCAATTATCTATATATGCAAGCCATTTTGGCCTTTCTATCTAGTACACACCTAGTATGGCAAAGCCCTATTGGTTTGGCACCTTGTTTTACATTTGAATAATATTTTGAAGTTTATTTATTATTTTATCATCCTAAAAAAGTATTTAAAGTGGTTTATTTGGATGATAAGTGATAAATGTTTTTTTTCCTTGCTTCCATTCTACTCTTATATACATTGTGTAAGTAACATCTCTTTTAACATGTCTCATAAAGTGTATTGTTTTTTAGTGTGTTTTGAAGTGTGAGAGGAAATAGTAGTGTCTAGTATCATATATTATTTTCACCAACATATATATATATATATATATATGTATATACATATATATATATATATATATATATATATATGTATATACATATATATATATATATATATGTATATATATATGTATGTATATATGTATGTATATATATATATATATATATATATATATATATATATATATATATATATATATATATATATATATATATATATATATATATATATAATAATCTACCTCTATGAGAAACACTTATTCTAGAAGGTTATAGAGTTGAGGTCAATTTTAGTGGCCTTCTTTCTTAGTGCAGCTGTAAGTGTGTTTTTTGAACTTCTATCTTGTGTATCACCTCACTAGCATAGGTTAATTTTTATGTTCCCTCTATCCCATTTCATACAAGAAATCAATCAAGTGTAGATGATAAGATATAAAAGACTAATCTATAGATCTATCCCTTAAGCTTAGAGGTTCACCTCTACTATAGGCAACCCATAGACCTAGAGTTAATCGAATATTTTGCTCAATCTAGATGTTTCTATTCAAATTTCACTTTCTACATTCAAAGAAGAATTAAGAAACTAAAAGATGGTCAAGGCTAGAAGATACCTGATTGTAGTCGTGCGCACTGAAATCAGACGTTGGAAGGTACTCCTCTTTGGCTGTGGAGGAATGACACCTGCAAAGAAAAATAGACTAAACACGAAAAAATGTTAGATGAAGAGACGGTGGGTTGTCAAGCAAACGCCTGATCCTGGAAGTAAGAAGACTTCCTAGAAATATATCAACCCACTAATTAAAAAATAAATATTTGATAGAAATGGAAATAATGAAAAGACAAAATGAAATTAAATAAAAGATGAAAACACAAATGCATACCTGATATTCAACAAACTATTCTGTACAGTCACCGGTGTCAGTATCTGTGCCGGCGTCGATCAGGGGAAGGTGCCAACGTCGGTTAAGGTGTCGGTGTCGGTCGGGGTAATGACCGACGTCGGTCGGGGCAACAATTTTGGACAGAGTTTAGGCGGGTCTGGTCAGGTCTAGTCGAGTCGGGACAGAGTCTGGTCTAGTCTGGACAGGGTCTGGGGGTTTGCAGAAGGTCTGTTGTTTTGTTTGGGGTTTGTGTAGAAAGTCTGAATAGAGTTAAAAGACTATGTAGTTAGGGGATAGTAGGCAAAGGTGTAAAGGAGGAAGTCAAGTCTCGGGGCTACAGTCTGAAGATCTAGGGTGATAGTAGTAAATAAAAAACAATAACCAGAGAGAAACAAAACACAGAACAGGATACTTACTTGTTATACGCTTGAAGATGAAGTCGGAGATTTGATTGACGATGTTGCTATGCTGCCAAATGACCAAAGCAGAGTTCTTATACATAGAAGATCGATTGCAAGTTGGTTGGATGCAAGAGAGGGTTGATCACAAGAGTTCTTGTTGAAAAAATGAACTGGTTGGTTGAAAAATCCATCGGTTGATTGCCAGAGGTTCATGGATGAAGGCGAGGGACGGTTCGATAACCGATCGAGAAACTGATTGGGAACCGAATGGGTAATGGGTAATGGAATAATGGTTCCTGTGTCAGATCGAGAATGTAGTGCTAAGGAGAACTGACGTCGGTAGGACCGCCGATGTCGATCGATAAGTGACCGACGTTGGCGACGTCAATCGGGTGGTGACTGTGGTCGGTAGATGCAGAATGGGGGCAGAGACTAACTTTAGTATTTTGCTCATTTTGACAAGTTGCCAGGGTTAAGGCTAGTGGGAAAAGTGGTCGATAGGGGTTAAATAGGCGAAGGAGAATAAAACAGGAGATGACCAAGGGAGTCGACATGATTTTAGTGTCTACATTTGCCCCTTTTTGTCTTGTTGGTTGTTCTGGATGAACTGCAAGACAAAAATAGGAGTGATTGCCCCAGGTGAGGGATAAGGTTGATTTTGTCTTGTTGGTTGTTCGAATGAACTGCAAGACAAAGACAGGAAGCAGATTGCCCCGATTATGGATAAGGTATTCCCCCTCAAAGCAGGAGTCGAGGGAAGGGAACCTGGAATTGGGTGCTGATTTGACAAAGAGTGGATGAAAAAGAGGGGTGAGGGTGAACGCTGCAAAAGTCATGATTGCGTGCATACCACTTCACAAGATTGTCAGGTCAAAGTGTCTCAGGTCAAGGGTCAAGGAGTGCCAAAATTGAAGTAACCGGGCCCCAGCATTTAGTCATTTGCTAATCGAGTTATTCAATCTAAGCTAAAGCTCCAATGGGTCATCGCGTTCTATCAACTGGCATGCGATCTTATGCTTGTGAGGGTCCAAAAAGTCTACGCACAATTTTGCTAACCAGTCATGAGGTAGCATATATGTAAAAACAACCAAGGCAACATTGTCTTGGAAGTGGTCGAGGTCGGAGGAGATAGGCATGATCTCCAATGGTTGGTGGTTAAGGGGAGGAATGGATGAAAGGATGTGGCCGAGCTAACCCCAGAAGACCCCATGTCAACTGAGTGCTGCCTACATAGCCCCTATGGAAGGGCCTCAGGCCAATGTAGTTCTCCCTAGAAGGGAGGGAGGGTCAAAGGGATAGCATTGGTCGTGGTCAAGGGCAAGGTTATGGTTAAAAGGAGGAAAGAAGGTTTGTCCATCAGAGAGACGAACAAACGAGGATGGTCGAGCTAACCCTAGAAGACAGTCATGTCATCTGAGTGCTGCCTACATAGCCCAAGTCATAGGGCCTCAGACCAATGTAGTTCAGACAAAGGGTCTGAGTGGTAGACAGGTGGTCAAAATGGTCGATAGATTGGTCTTGGTTATGATGAAATGATGAGGAGAAGAGATGATGTTACAGCCTTTTCCAAATTATGTGATGGTGTATTCTGCAACATTGGGTGAGGGGTCTTTCATCCCTAGCAATTGTCCATATTCGTGATGGATGTATGCTAAAAATGAATTGAGGTCTATTTATGCTTCAGCAAGTATTGGTTTATGCTTAACATAAATTGTGGCTGGTCGATAGTTTCCATGTGTATTGGTGTCCATAGAAACTAGGGTGAATAGGCTATGGGAGTGGTCTAAAAAGAAAGGTGAGTTGAGTTGATGGACAAGTGATGAAAGTGAATGTGACCAAAGTGCAGAAGAAGTGAAAAGCATCGTGCTCTTTCATTGACAAGGACCAAAAAGACAACATAGATAGGGGTTAGTAGAATCAAGAGCCCCATTCATGCGTTACATCATTGACCATAGTTATGTTAGAGCGGTAATCAAATCACTTTGACATTAAAGTGAGCTCGAAGTCCTTTGAGCAGGTGATAAGAGGGGGAAAAAGGGTAACCCATTTTAAGAGTAGAGATAACTTTGCCCCTTTTTATAGGAGACCCTGAGACAACTATAAGTCAAGTCCATGACTTTTTTTTTTTTTTTTTTGAGGTGCAGACTGATCAATGCGAGAATTTTGCATAGAGATGTCATTTGCTTGGTGGTCAGTTGTGAAGCTGATCAATGCGGGAAGCTTCTAAAATAGTGCTGTTTATTTCCAGATTAGTCATAACCATCCTTCGAGGGAGTGGTCTAGATTTTTGTTTAATATAAGGGCTTTCGAATAGCTATCCTTCAAGGGAGCAGTCTATTAATTACAGTAATGAGAGTACAGCTATCCTTCAAGGGAGCAGTCTGCCTTTTTAATTTTGATATTGATATAGTGACCATGGATATTTTGACATCATGATTTATTTTGACAGAAATGTGAGTCATGGACAAGATTATAGAAGGTCAAGGACTCCCTTTTATTAGGACAAAGCATCCATACATCGTAAAAGGGTTATAAAGGAATTTTTAAGAGGAATAGGGTTAAAAGGAATTAGGACTAAGAGGATGGGGATTACTCAAGGGATGAGCTCAAGTTAAGTGTCATGTGGACGAGTACTCGACTAGCAGTAAAATGGTCACAGATGCAACGCATTAAGAGGCTCAGGTTCTGGGTGTCCATCAAGAGAGGATAGACGATAAGTCCCTGATCCATACTTGTGCATGATAATGAAAGGTCCGAGTCAATTAGGAGCAAACTTGCCTCATTTACTTCACTCTATATTGGTCACGTGTTGATTCTCTTTGAGGATGAGGTCTCCGATGTTGAAATCTTGTTCTCACAGATTTTTGTCATAGGCGCGCTTGATGCGATGTTGATAGACATGGAGATGATTAAGGGCAGCAAGACGGTGTTCGTCAAGTAACTCAAGTTGAGCTAAGCGATCTTGATGAAAGTCATCGTTAGAAAGGATGTCATGTAAAGAGATGTGGATAGACGGGATCTATACTTCGAGATGTAGGACAACCTCTGTTCTGTACATGAGAGAGAAAGGGGTAGCACCCGTAGAGGTTCGGATGCTAGTGCGATAGGCCCACAAAGTGAAGGGAATGTGAATGTGCTAATCCCTGCCTATGTCGCTGACCACCTTCATGAGAATTTTGGTGAGAATTTTGTTGGAAGCCTCAGCCTGCCCATTTGCTTGTGGGTAGTAAGGCGAAGAGAAACTGAGTTTGATACCGAATGAGTCGCATAGCTTTTGGATAGTCTTGTTTTTGAAGGACTTGCCATTATCGGTGATGATTTTATGAGGGAAACCGAAATGACAGATGATGTGGGTGTTGATGAAGTCGATGATCTTGTCAGCTTTTGTGGAGACGAGAGGAATGGCTTCCCCCCACTTGGTGAAATATTCAGTGGCTATGATGATGGATTGATGACGAAGAGACGAATGAGGGTTAATCTCACCGATGAGATCTAAACCCCACTGAGAAAAAGGCCAAAAATCCTGAGCGATTTGTAAGGCGTGACTAGGAAGATGAAGCAAGTTAGAGTGCTGCTAACGCTTGATGCAACGTCGAACATAGTCGTTACAGTCTTGATGAAGGGTGGGCCAATAATAGCCCAGACAAAGGATGCACTTGGCAACCGAATTCCCACTGAAATGTCTGCCACAAATCCCATCGTGGACTTGCTGAATGGCTTGAGACGCTTCAGTGGAGGTGAGACAGCGAAGAAGGAGGCCGTTGAAGCCTCCCTTATAAAGAAGACCCCCTAGCATGGTATAGCGAGTGGTACGCTTGATAAAAGCTCATCGTGCATTGCTAGAGAGGTTGGGAGGAATGACAAAGAAAGATAAGAAGTCCACAAGTTGCTTATACCAAGCATCTCGTGGGCTAGGATCTATAGTGTTGACATGATTAATGTGAGAAGAGATATATGAAGGCAACGGCACATGATGCACCGTGATAAAAAGTCTGGATGCAGATGAAGAAGATGGGATATGCAAAGCAAGAGAAGCCATGGTGTCAGCAAACTTATTCGTGGATTGGGGAACAGTCTACAGGAGGAAATGTCGAAAGATGCAAGAAGAAGGTCAGCACAGTTTTTGTATCTTTGCAAAATTTCATTTTTACAGAGGTATGAACCGTTGACCTGATTGATGACAAGCTACGAGTCGCCGAAGATGTTGATGGACTTGATGTTGAGAGAGAGGGCGGTCTGAAGTCCCAAAATTAAGGCCTCATACGCGGCCATATTATTGGTACAATCAAAGTCAAGTTTAAAAGATAGAGGCATGGGCTCCCCTTCGAGTGGGATGAGAATGACCCCAGCACCCCCACCTAGTTGACATTTGGAGCCGTCAAAGAACATGGTCATCTGATAGATGGTGTCATCAGTGGAGAGCGCAGTGATAAATTCATCAGGGAACTCACACTGTGAAGGTTGATTGTCAGGAAGAGGGGTGTCTGCTAGTTGATCAGCGATGGTTTGCCCCTTGATAGATTTTTGCTGGATGAATTTGAGGTCAAACTCAGCAAGCAGCATGAGCCACCAAGCCATACGTTGATTTTGATATGGCTTGGAGTGCATATACTTGAGAGGATCGGTGTGGGTGATGACAAAGGTCTTGTGATTAAGAAGATAGTAGCGGAGCTTGGTAGTGGCAAAGACTAATGCCAAACAAAGTTTCTCGATATGGGTATACCGAGTTTCATAGTTGACCAGTGTTTGGCTGATATAATAGACTGCTTGCTCATGGTGATGCTCATCTCGATGCGTGATCATGGCACCTAACGAATGATTAGTGGCTGAGATATAAAGGTAGAAGGGTTGGTCATCTTTAGGTGGAATGAGGACTGGTGGAGAGACCAGATAGCGTTTAAGGGCTTCAAAAGCCTCTTGACAGTCCTTATCCCATGTAAAGGTGACGTCCTTCTTAAGGAGATGATGAAAAGGTTGGCAGCGGTCAGAAAGCTGCAAGATGAAATGATGAATGGACTGGAGCTTCCCTTACAAATTGCAAAGCTGCTTGAGATTGGTTAGGGGCAGCATTTTGAGTATAGCACGAATCTTGGCGGGATCTATCTCGATGCCACGGAAAGAAAGGATGAAGCCAAGAAGCTTGCCAGAGAGGACCCCAAAGACACATTTCTTGGGATTAAGATGAACATTGTACTGAAGAAGATGAGAGAAGATGATTTTGAGAATGGTCAGATGGTCACGGCAAAGCTTGGACTTGCCGAGCAGGTCATCTACATAGTCCTCCATGATTTTGTGAAGGAGATCGTGGAAAATGTAGGTCATGGCACACTGATAAGTGGCACCTGTGTTTTTCAAGATGAAAGGCATGACTCGATAGCAGAAAGTCCCCCATGGGGTAATGAAAGTGGTCTTGTGCTGATCTTCCAGAGTAATCAGGATTTGATTGTATCCTGAAAACCCGTCCATGAGAGATAGCATCTCATGGCCGGCCGTAAGATCAACAAGCTGGTTAATGTTAGGAAGAGGAAAGTCATCTTTGGGACAAACTAGGTTAAGGTCACGATAGTCTGTGCAGATCTGAATCCCCCCAGTTGCCTTGGTGACTAAGATGATATTAGAGACCCACTGTGGATAATCGATGGGCTGGATGAAAGAGACAGAAAGGACGCGCTGAAGTTCCTCTTTGGCAAGGAGGGCAATGCGAGGATGCATCTTTCAAAGCTTTTGCCTGACAGGCTTAGCCTCTGGTTTGGTGACAATGTTATGGGTAACGATGGTGGGGTCGATGCCAGGCATATCACTGTAAGTCCAGGCAAAGGCCTTGCTATGGTCGGAGAGGAACTGGGTATAGTCAAGCTGCTCCTGAGCATCTAAAGATTGGCCAATCTTTAAGACATAAGGAACATCGGTAGAAGGAAGGTTGATGTCAATGGTTGATTCATTTAACATAACCTGGGTCTCAGAAGGGAGGGAGCGCTAGATGAAAGAATCGTCAGTGCCCATATAAGAAAGAATAGCGTCGTCGTCAATGCAGTGGACAGTGTGAATGGTTGCCGACTCATCTTTGATCATGCTAGGAAAAATGAGAGGGAGAGACTTAGACACCCCATTGAGCTGATAAGTTAAGGGTTCTAGGCGGATGGTGTTTATGCAAAAAAAAAACTAGGAGGAATGGAAACCACTAACTCCGTAGGTGAAGGGGGAAGAATAGGCGAGTGTGGAGGAGATTAGTCAATGATTGGTTTGAGGTAAAAGTCTACAGGGTCTTGAGTGGGGTCGTGATATCCCAGACCATATCATTTCTTGGCGTTGTCATCGTTGAGCGGTTGGATAGGCTGATGGGAGCCCTGTTCATAGTGTCCAAAACCAAAACCCTTCCATGCACACCTGTAAAGGTAAGTGTGTGTAAAGGCGGGGTTGCCAAGAAACGAGAAGTCTGATGTGAAAGGTTGGGGTGAAGAAAGAGGATTAACATCAGTAGGAGCTTGATTGAGCCCCCCATAGATGAGGTTGGTTTGGAGGTGAGGAGGACCATAAGGTATGATCATCCCAATCTGATGGTCGTAACTGGGGCTATGATGAAGGCGTCCATACTCTTTTGGAGTTTGGAACATGTCTAAAGTCAACAAGTGATACTCCCCCAATGAAAGTCTTTGGAAGATGTCTTCCATGGGGTCTGTGGTCGTCGCTTGAAGGGGAGGTGTAAGGGCAACCACCTATTGCGAACTGGTCGAAGCTTCCGTGGATGGAGGCAGTGCCAGAATTGATGGCTTGATAGGAATGAGGATGTCATTTGGATGGTAGGTGGTGTTGCAAGTTTTGAAGGGTGAAGGGTCAGCGAGAATGATGTGGACTTGCCCGTCGTGCTCAAATTTCACACAACGGTGTAGGGTGGAGGGGACACAGGCCATGGCACAGATCCAAGGTCGGCCCAGCAAGATGTTGTATTGAAACTCTCCTTCGATGATGTAGAAGAGCTCTGGGACTGTGCGTGGACCAACGCAAATATGAAGGACGACTGTGCCAATGGTCGTGGTAGTGGTGTCATTAAAAGAGTGCAAGATTGCGTCAGTTTTGGAGACGCAATTCTTGGGAAGAGCCAACTGATCAAAGGCATGGGTGGAGATAATGTTGATGCTAGCACCTCTGTCGATCATAACGTGTTTAATGCGTGTTCGATTGATATAGGTAGTGATGAAGAGGGTGGCATCCTGATCTTTTGTGTTGGATGTGGGAATCTCAGAATCGCTGAATGTGATGGAGGCAACGGGGGCTAAAGAGTGGACAAGGGCAGCAAGTGGTTGGGGGTCCTTGGGTTGGACCTCCACTACCTACAAGGCTTGGATGAGGGCTTGATGATGTTGAGGCGAGGTTTGGATGAGGTCATAGAGGGACATCTTCACAGGCGTTTGGTGAAGCTGTTTCAACATGGAGTCGTGGATTGGTCTTGAAGAGGAAGAAAAAGAGGAGGGTTGAGGTGCGCCAAGGATAGAAATCTTAGGCTTAGGCGGTTGAGGTGGATTGACGAAAGGGTAGGTCCAAGGAATGGTGGCTTTTTCTTTTTCCTTGTCCTTTTGTGACCTAGTGGTGATGTGAATGGCACTGATTTCAAAGATGGGAGGTGAAGGTGATAAAGGGGTTGTAACCGGTTGATGAGATGTGGATGGGTTTGACGAGGTTGAAGGGTTATGAGAAGGAGTCAGGGGTCGGTCAAAAGTGTCCTCAAAGAGAAGAGTGTCTTTCTCCAGATAATGGCAAATGACAGCCTTGAGGGCACAACAAGTCTCGGTGTTGTGTCCTGGCGTACGATGATATAAGCAAATCTTCGTGTCATCGAACTAAGAGGGTTTAGACCTGAGAGGTTGGAAGGGCTTGATGGGTGGAAGAGTTATGCTGGAAGTTTGCAAAAGTCATTGCAAGATCAAAGAGTATGAGCCCACTAAAGGGTTCGTGCTCGTCGATGTATGCGATGCCGGTGACTTTTGCTTGGGCGAAGTTGGAGGAGGTTTCCGTACCACCTTCTGGGTTGATGGTGCAGTGACAGGTGGAGATGGTACATTCTTCATGAGAGGTACTGCCCTTTTGGAAGGAGGTAGGCTAGCAATAGGCAAAGGAAGCAAAGGAGGCAACTGGTTTTGATTAGAGGTGGAAGTAGGAAGGACTCTGGTTAGGGTTGAAGGATGGGGGCCCAAAATGGAAGGCAATGGTGACGGAAGAGGAGGCGTTCGCCTCTGTGGTTTGGTAGTCTTCTGTGATTTGGGTTGAAGACTACTATTGGTTGAAGTCTGGTCTAAGTCCACCTTCACTTGTGGATGAGTGAGGTTGGAAACAGGGTGACCGCTGAGTGACTTGATTGGTTTAGGTAAGGTAAATGAGGGTTTTGGTTTTGATGGGGTCGGTTGAGGTATAGACGGTCTAGAAGTGGAAGTCTGATTTTTGTTGATAGTCTTGGGAGGTTTTGCTATGGGAGGATTAGTAGCATGAGATGAGAGGGCACAGGCATGTTGAAGAGCTGTGAGATGCTCCCACAATCCCTGATGCTCCACTTTCCTAGAAGGGAGAAGTTCGAGTTTCTCCACTAGTCAGGAAAATGGCTGAGAAGATGCGGGATGAGGTTTGGGTTCTTGAGAAGACGTCAACGGTTGTGGGATTGAAGGTGAGATGGGTGTAGTAGCCTCGGGCCCATGGCATGGTGGAGTCGTGACAGGTTTGTCCTTGGTTGGGGATGAAGGAGAGATAGGTTCTTCCCTAGGTGGGGAAGAAACTGGAGAATGAAGCTCCTCAAGCAGGTAAAGGGTAGGAATGATTGTGCCCTCCACTTTCTGTCAAGGAGTAGGAAATGTTGGGTCCTCCATGGGCAGCAAGAAGGAAGATGGTGAAACTGGCGGTGCTAGCAAGGTTGAGGCATCCTCCAAGATGAGAGAAGTTGATGGAGAACTAACCGGAGAAAGAGGTTCATCCACATGTGATGGACTGATGGATGGAATCACCTCTTGAGGTTGGTTAGAAATGAAGGGCGAGACCGTATTGACTGTTCAAATGTTATGTTCATGAGAGTTGTCAATCAAGGTCTGGACATTGTTTTGAGTTGGTGGATGATTGGGGAACGGTTGTTTGAAGATGTCGATACCCTGATTAGGAGGGGCATTGGGATTGTCAAGGATGAGGTCACCCTTTTCCAGCATGTCTTGGATTATGTTTTTAAGGGTTTTACAGTTGCCCGTGTCATGACCCTTAACACGGTGGAAGTTACAGAAGTCATTTTCCCTATACCACGCAGGGATGGCACGTGAGGGATCAAATTGTGGTGGTGGTCGGATCTGGGGGAGATTGAGGGCTCCTTGTTTGATGAGTTTTTCCAGCACAGACATGTATGATTCTCCGAGTGGAGTAAACTATCGCTGTATGTATCTCTGCTAAAATTGGCGAGTGGCACTCATAGATGTGGATGGCTTAGGTTGATTAGTTAAAGGCGAAGAGGAAGAAGATCTAACAACCACAGCGTTTGCTGAAGCTTTAGATTTAGGATTGGATGAGGAAGGATTAGAAGAGGGGTCATTGGTTTTGGAGTTGGGATTCTTGCTCCGCAACTTGACTTTATTCTCCTCGATAGCACGTACCTCAAGTTTACGAGCCATCATGAAGGCTTCGTCAAAAGTGCAGAAGGTCTGAACCCTCAAGGTGGAAGAAATATGTCTAGTGCAGGCTTGAGAGAAAAGTTCAATAAGCTCAGGCTGGGGTAAGGAAAATGAGAGTTGATTGATAAGGCCCCTCCATCAAGCGATGAAATCAGCAATGGATTCATCCTTGAAATGGTGGATAGAATAGAGGTCTGTGATGGAGACCTTCTTGGTGATATTGATAGAGAAATGATCGAGGAAGAGCCAGGCCAGCTGAGTGAACGTGAAGAGGGAATGACTGGCAAGGGAGATATACCAGTCAAGCGCAACACCCGAGAGAGACATGGGAAACGTGCGTAAAAGCAATGCATCATCGTGGGCGATAAGGTAACAGACATGTCTGAATGCCTGTAAGTGTTGTTGTGGGTCTTCCTTGCTTTGGAAATGAGAAAACTTAGGAAGTTCCCACTGGCTGGGATATGGTCTGATAGGGACAGGAAGGATGAATGGGCTCATTGCAAATTTGTTCGTATGAGAGAGTATTGCGTGAGCCAGAAATGGAGGTCTCTAGGTTGGACATTTTATCCATCAACATTTTGATGATATCTACTGACGAATTGGTGGGTGGAGCACCTCCTAGATTGTAAGGCGCTTGAAAGAGGCTAGAAGAGGTATACGATGTAGTCAGTTATACCAGTAAGGGCGCAACGTACAGATGACTAGTCGTAGGGATAGAAGAGGTGACTAAGGATGGTTGGGTAGAAGGGATGGCTAGGTTTGATGTTGTCATGGGAGGTTGGTTAGAGGTGACATGGGCTAATGGATAGGTAGCCACCCTAGTGTTGATAGGAGCAATGGTAGGTGGAATAGAGATGACCAGATTCTGAAAGGGGGTAGAAAGTGGTTGAGTGGGCTGAGATTGATAGGGGGCCAAAACCACAGTGGAAGTGGGCCCAATGATGGAGGGAGAGGCCACACTTGGATGGTTGGTAAAAGGTTGGTCATTGGTTGAGGCAATAGCCTGGGTGTCTAAGGGTTGAACTACGGATGCCGTTGATACAGCTGTAGTTTTGAGAAAAGAGGTCGGCATTCCGTAAATTGGATTGCCTAAGGGGTCTCGCGTTCGGCTATTTGCGAGATAGTGTTGCAAGGATTTTACGTTGAGGTCCAAGAATCGTGCGAAATCTTGGTCCCCTTCTGGGACAATAGGCGTTTGGGTCGGGGATGGTCTAGTAGGAGTTCTTTCAGTTTCCGAGTTGAACTCCATTATAGGGCTGGTTATAGGCAGGGTAGGTGGAAGAGGATGATGCCTCACGTGATCGACTAGAGCCTTGGCTTGGCTACGAGTCATAACCATTCAAGGCAAGGAAGAACGTCCTCACAAGCTCAAATAAGCAGATAAGAACTAAAAAAGATGAAGACACAAGCAGATCCTAAAACCCTAGGAATAAATTATTAGGATTATAGTGGCTTATGCCTTAGAATGTGTGTAGAGGAAGATTGGATTTTGAGTCGGGTCCTAGAAGAAGTAGTCTATGGATGGTTTCAGGTTTTGTTATGGTGCTCAAGAAGTCTGTGTTAGGTTTCGTACAAGGCTTGGTGCTAAGGAGCAAGCTCCCCTCACTTCACGATTCCATTGGTTAGCTGGTTTCGCTTAGCCAAAATATACTTCCCCTAGAGATTAGGCTCTGCCAGAGAATGGAGTGGGCTTTCTCCTTGGTGATGAAATCCAAGTAAGATCTCCGGGACGGGTAAGGTATCCGCTGGGGGATGAAATCCCAGTCGGGCCTTGTCTCAGGTAAGTTAAAATGTTTGTTTTGTGCAAGTGGTTTGGTCGTGTAACATCAAGTGATCTAGATTAATTCAATATGCGGTTTAATTAATATGTGTGGTCTAAGAGATGCAAGCAAACAGAAATGAATGCAAAGTTTTTTAATGCCCAAGTCAAATTTTTTGTTCGTATGAAGACGAATAGAGAAAGAGTCGAAGAATATGAGTTTCGACTAGTCTAGAAGTGTAAGAAAGAAAAGAAAAGTTATTTTTAGTCCTGCTTATGATGCCGTTTAAGAATAGATGAAAGGAGGCGAAAAGGAAGGAACCTAATGCACCTATATGAACGAAAGAAATAAAGAACCCAAGGAAGGCCCTAGGATCCCACCGGGCGTGCCAGAATGTTTCTATTCAAATTTCACTTTCTACATTCAAAGAAGAATTAAGAAACTAAAAGATGGTCAAGGCTAGAAGATACCTGATTGTAGTCGTGCGCACTGAAATCAGACGTTGGAAGGTACTCCTCTTTGGCTGTGGAGGAATGACACCTGCAAAGAAAAATAGACTAAACACGAAAAAATGTTAGACGAAGAGACGGTGGGTTGTCAAGCAAATGCCTGATCCCGGAAGTAAGAAGACTTCATAGAAGGATATCAACCCACTAATTAAAATAGAAATATTTGATAGAAATGGAAATAATGAAAAGACAAAATGAAAGTAAATAAAAGACAAAAACACAAATGCATACCTGATATTTAGTGAACTATTCTGCACAGTCACCGGTGCCGGTATCTGTGGCGACATCGATCAGGGGAAGGTGCCGACATCGGTTAAGGTGCCGGCATCGATCGGGGTAATGACCAACGTCGGTCGGGGAAACAGTTTTGTACAGAGTTTGAACGGGTCTGGTCAGGTCTGGTCAAGTCGGGACAGAGTCTGGTCTAGTCTGGATAGGGTCTGGGGGTTTGCAGAAGGTCTGTTGTTTTGTTTGGGGTTTGTGCAAAAAGTTTAAACAGAGTTAAAAGACTATGTAGTCAAGGGATAGTAGGTAGAGGTGTAAAGGAGGAAGTCAAGTCTCGGGGCTACAGTTTGAAGATCCGGGGTGATAGTAGTAAATAAAAAACAATAACCAGAGAGAAACAAAACACATAACAAGATACTTACTTGTTATACGCTTGAAGATGAATTCAGAGACGTGATTGATGTTGTCGTTGTGCTGCCAAATGACCGAAGCAGAGTTCCTGTACGTAGAAGATCGATTACAGGTTGGTTGGATGCAAGAGAGGGTTGATTGCAAGAGTTCTTGTTGAAAAAATGAATTGATTGGTTGAAAAATCCATCAGTTGATTGCCAGAGGTTCATGGATGAAGGCGAGGGACGGTTTGATAACCGATTGGGAACCAAATGGGTAACAGGTAACAAAATAACAGTTCCTGCATCAGATCGAGAATGCAGTGCTAAGGAGAACCGACATCGACAGGACCGCCGACGTCGACCGATAAGTGACCGACGTCGGCGACGTCGATCGGGTGGTGACCGTGGTCGGCAGATGCAGAATGGGGGCAGAGACTAACTTTAGTCTTTTGCTCATTTTGACAAGCTGCCAGGGTTAAGGCTAGTGGGAAAAGTGGTCGACAGGGGTTAAATAGGCGAAGGAGAATAAAACAGGAGATGACCAGGGGAGTCGACATGATTTCGGTATCTACACTAGAGAAGGATTGAAAAACCTCTCTAGGGTGTAATATTGAGTGACAATAGTTCCAGCACACCCAGTGGGACCAAAGTCCAAATGAGTGGAAGGATTGTTTATGTGCTCTTAATCTTATCATCTTTTGGAAGAATTCAAACAAACACCAATGGTGACTTTGAATGAAATCACATAGTTGTAAGTAGCCCATGTACTTTTTGAAAAATATTTTAATCAATTATTGTGTTTCATGTGACTAATAAATTTTATATGGATGATTATGTTGATAATTCATGATATGCACCTCTATATCAACATTGTTATGACCCATGATATATTCCTTAACAACCCTATCAAGGTTTTTATCAGTCCTATGAGCCATGAAAACCCTATCATCATCATATTCCTTCTCCATATTAACATGATGTTCTTGAATAGCTCTATGAAGAAGTATTTGAAAAATCCTATTAATAAGAATGTCAAGAAGTGTCTCCATATCCATCTCAACCTGATTCTCGTTAGCCTTGTCATGAGTAATCAGATGATCTCATTGATTGCAAATCAAGAAATTGGAAAACAAGATATAAGTTTCTACAAGCTCAAGCTAGGCAAGTAATTCAACAAATTTAATCTCTCTAAAACCCCTATTATCCTCCTCCTCCTACTTAAATTTCAACTCAAGATAAATACTTATTGGAACTCATGCCAAACATGCTAAAATTAGAAAGGGTGATGAATAAATGGGATAAAGAACTTGATGTGATCCCTATTTATTTCATAGAGAAGTTAAGGAAGTTGATTTGATTCCTTATGAGTGAGTGGAGATTAGTTGAAGAGGAAGCCCAGTATGTCATCAATGATGATTTGCATGAAATGAGATGTTATATACAATGGTGGGTAGATATACTAAAAATGTGGGAAAACTAAGAGATTGAAAATGATCTTGTAGCTATTGAAGAGCCTCAAGAATGATGAGTAAAGTGAAACTCTTGTTGAAGGTGTCTCTCCCATTGCTCAATCTAGCTTGTCATCTCCTCATGAGTTCATTTAAGAAGATTCCATAACCATTCCCATCTATGATACTTCCAACTTACCTCCTATTTCCCCTCCAACGCATGAGCCAAACCAACACCCTCCCACCTCATCCCTTCTTGAAGGAGAACCTATCATATGGGAGATTAGTAAAGAAGAGCAAGTTCAAGATACAACTAATTAAGAATATGACATGAGAATACATGATGAAGAGATCACCATAAGGAATCCCCTTGGTGAATACAAGTGAAATTTAATATTCTTGAGTGAAGAAAAAGGTGTTGAAGGTCATGTTGTAGTTGTCTAGAAATACTTTAGTCAAGATATGGAAGATAAGGTGCTTGAGAAGGACTCCACATTTGCTGAGTTGGTTGAGGTTCACGAACATGATCAAGAAGATGATGAAGACTTGTTTTTACTTTTAATAATAGGTTACACTCCTCTTCAAGGAAGATATAATCTATTCAAAAGTTAAGAAGGTAGGTTTGTAAAGCAAGTGAACATCTAAGGAAGAAGTAGTCCCTCAAGTATGTCAATCTAAGAAGCATATACACTCCATGAGGATATGTTTGAATTCATCAAAATGGGCTATCACCTATTCAATAAATTGGAATATTCTTTCTCACTCTTGATGGATAAAGTAAATTTCTATTGGCCTCAATTTCCAAAGAAGTAATAGGCTATTCTTATTGGAACCATTCCTACAAATGAATCACAAGATTCTTCTTAATTCATACCATTGGATATGCCAACTTACAAGGAGTTTGAACATGGTATGTTCTTGGAAGATAATGATGTAAATTTTATTGGAAAACTTTGTCAAATTTCATTTGAAAAGTATCATAATTAGATATTTGAGTCACAAGAGGAATTCACCTTCATTGTTCATTCTAAAGATATTGGTAAACATGAAGAATTTAAATATATCAAGGCCAATAATCAAAGGGAAATGTGGTTCATGTATTCCTTCACTTCATGGAGAAAATAATGGTTCAACATTCCCTTGTGATCTAGGTGGAAGAGTTATATTCAAGTTAGTTTATGCATAAGTTAGTTAGTTTGTGTTTTCCCTAAGTGTTCATGAGAGCACAAGTGTGTTTGATTTGGTGGATTATCTTGTGTATATATTTATTTATTGTTTGGTGTGGTTTGTCTTATTTTTAGAGGAATTTTAGTGTCATTTATATTATATGGGTGATTCCATATCCCAATAGATAGGAGAAGAAAACTAGTCTTTAGCATAGTAGTCTTGTTAACCCTAGAAAATTACCAAAATGTTCAATAATTTGACCCCATGGTCAAATAAGTTAACCCATTTAAAATTTAAAACCTTTATATGGTCCCTTAGGTCATAAATTCCCACCATGGTCATTAATTGAGGTCAAATAATATGTTTTATCCTTGTCACATTCATATAGTTTGTCCTAATGTCATTTTTATGTCCTCTTAGGTCACTTCAATGAAATTGTACAATTTATAACGAAAGGAAAAGTGTGTCAATGTGTAAGTGAATGTGTTTTATGTTATGTGTTAGGAACAATTTTAAAACTAACATTATGTCGCTTTAACATTGGAATCAAGAAGATAATTTGAAAAAGTGGAAGTTTTAGTTGTTGTACAGACTATACAATAGTTGTGGCACATGTGGATACTTTAGTAGTGTTACTTCATATCCAAGATTGGATAGCTTTGAAAATTCCAAAAATGGTTAAAACTGGTCCATCTCTTTCTTCACTCCCTTTGGTAAGTCAACAAGGTCAACCAATTTACAATTGGTATGAATAAGAGGGGTAAAGTTAGGATGAATAGAATTGGTCAATGAAACTAACATATTTTTAATTAATTCACATATAAATAGTTTTTGGTTTAGTGTTAAATGCTTCATGAACCATCACTAAGAATGTTAGTAACTCTAAAGTGCTTGCTTAACCCCAACACCTCATTTTTTCTCATTGTTTGCATAAGTTTGTGTGAATTAGTTGGTGTATATAGGTTGGAAGAGAATTTAAATTATTTTCATGTTGGTATCAGATGGTTTTTCATGTGTGATCATGAATAGATAAACAAGACTATCTCATTGAACTAGAAAGTGAACACTCAATGGTTTACATAATAGGATTTCCATAGCTATAAAGTTCATATCTCCATAAGTGGGTTAGACTAAAGGCTAAAAAGTTATTTTCCATCAATACTCAATACAATGTGTCTTATGAACCTTAGTTGATCTTGTAGACAATCATTTTGAGGTCATAATGGACCTAGTATCTCAATGTCATATGTAGCTAGTATGCATTTTGAGTGTGTATACCTCAAAAGTTAAATGTTAATGATTTGAGAGAAATTCATGTTGTATTCTGATATATATAGTAGATATCCACCATATTTAAGGATTATAACATATTCAAGGTTTCCATAATCTTTAAGAAGAGAATTGGGATCAAAATAGTGAAACCTTTTGCTATAATCAAGCTTAGATGGAGACTAATAGGAGTAAGGATGCCACAAAAGTCTGAGTGTTTATGAAGTTGGAGTTTCAAGTTTTTTAAAGATTCTCAAGGTAACAAAATTGGATTGAGCCTTTGAAGGAGAATTGAATGGAGTTCTCAAGTCATCAACATAGTTATGATGATTTCATTACCACTCATAAAGGTGTAGAGTAATAAATTTGCTTAGAGGAGATTGTTACATTAACTTCTTCTAAAAGAAATTGTGTCATGTATAATATCATTCTATGATATGAGATCATGAAATCAAGCCTAAATAGCCTCACCCTTTTAGTCTAGGCATTATAATATCACATATTGACATATGAATGATTGTTTAGTCAAGAGAATTAATGTTGAGTGACTTATAACTCAAAATAATTCTTACTAAAAATGCTCAGAGAGATAAAATGCCTTTTAGGCCTAAATGAGTCTAGAATTTAAAGTGCAATAATGGAATTATAATGTATTTGGTGAATTAAGATTGATTCTTATTTCTAAGGTGGGAGATGAGATTATACAGGTATGAATTGATCTTTATGGCCTTAAAGGAAGTCAAAAATGTGAGTAAAATGTTAAAGTATATCTTCACCTATAGGAAACCTCCAACTTCTACCCAAATAAACAACTATAGTCTAACTGAGTATACAGACTAACTCATGATAATGGAGAAACACATGCCTAAATGGTAGAAAAAGGTATAGAATGGGATGAAAATATATATTCCACTCTCATAATTATGGTAACATATTTCCATGTTATCCATATATCCAAACACTCTAGCTCAGATGAAGATAAAATAAGCCCAACTCTACATAAAAATCCTACACACAGTCAACCTTAATAGCTAATCTTGAGGAATTTGAAGGTTTTATAGGTCTTGGAGCGTGACCAAGTCATAAGACTTCATTCAAAGTATTTCATGACCTAATAAATTTCTCTATAGCCTTAGTTAGGCCAAATAAATAAGGGAAGTGCCCTCTATTTTGTCTTAGATAGAGGGCACTCCATGATCAAGATCACCCTATAGGCATAATGAATGAATGAAGAAGGGATGAAGTTCAGATCTTTAAGTGATGGTTGGAATATATACAAAGTTATAATAAATATGAAAAAAGATACATAAGAACTCACATTCAATGGGAACACCTGAAGGTGGTCATACACACAAGCACACAATCCATGCCTATTAGGCCTAGAACTACACCTAAACCCTCAAGGTGCCTAGCTTCACTTACATGACCAAATGATATTTATAATAAATTTTATGACATTTAATAGAGAGTGGAGATTCTATGAGAACCATCTAGTTGCAGATAAATAGTCCAAATTTGCCATTTTGGCCTAAACCTCTCTCAGGGGTACCTAATATAAACATAAATATCCGATAAGGGGACATTAGTATTGTGTTAGTGTATGAAATCAAAATCCAAAATAACACACTAATAGTTAACACCTTAAGCCTAGATCAAAAGGAGAGCTTAATGAATAAAACTAAATGGAAAACAAAACTATAATGTAAAAGACAAATGATCTTTCACATTCCTTGGATGCTCCAAATGGTTCATATAGTGGCTTGCTTGGATTGTGATTCAAAAGGTCTTTGGTAATGGAGCTTTGGCTATCCTCCACCTCCTCTTGGCATACTTTGGATTGTGAGTTTGGCTTGTGAATCTTGAATAAAAAATTTAGCATAATAACACTATATCAAATGGATTTTTTAATCAATTAGGCATTAAAAGTTTACACCATGATAGCTTAAAATTATGAGTGTGAGACCTTCTATTTATAGTTTTTCTTGTTTGATTAGAATGAACTTGAACCATCCATCTCAAGATGAAGATGTGTGGATAAGAATCCATTCAATTTTGGAGGCTAAAAACAATATATTCCCTCATTAATATTTTGGATAAAGAGGCATTAAAGAGGCATGGGAGGGCTTAATCAAATATTTGTTGCAATTATGGCTTGTGGATGCCACCCTATAAATGACCTCACCTAATGATGTATATATTAGAAGCCAATTTAAATTAATTAAATATTCAACAAGTTCCATGGAAAATTAACTTAAGCTCTTGATTCAAATTAATTAGTCTTAAACATGATTTATCAATTTTGGTGCAAATCTTGGCAATTTATGCACAAATTAATCGACTTGATCAAAATGTCATATTATTGGATTGAAATTTGATTGGATTGGAATTGAAAGGTGATGATAGATGTGTTGGATATATTATCCCATTTAGGATGTTTCCAACACCAAATAACGCATGCTCATGTTGTGTGCTTTTGAATTAGGGGAATTTAGTGGCCTAGATCATCAAATTACATTTTTGGCATTTTGGCTTAAAATGATTTAGGAAGAACTAATAGTTTCATAAAATTCAATTCCTTGTTTGAGGATAATTTATCAAAAATTGGAACTTGTATATGACATATTCAAACCATTTAATGTGTTTTAGTATTTTTAAGCCAAATTGTGATATTTGATAGAAACTGGTCTTGAAGCTTGGTCAAAGGTCATTGATGGCTAGTTTTAGGTGTATATAGTTTTCCCCTATTTGGAAAAGTGTTGTAAGATATAGGCATAGTAATGTCTTCTCAAATAATGAAAAGGTCATGTATGCTTACAACTTCAATGACCATGGATAAACTATATGATACCCCCTCAAGGGAATGATTGGCATAAGGGGGTCGGCAAACGGTCCCTCAAAAAGAAAAAATGAGACAAGAGGACTAAACATATGAATATGATGGGGTGAGAACATAGTGATTTTGAAAAATCAGTCAAAATCACTAAAAATGCAAGTGGGAGGGTATACAAGGGTTTGACCAAAGGTAGTTATAAGCATTGTGCCTTGATAATGGCAATGTGGTATGATAACATAATGATTTTACCAAAGGTGTTTATAGTCATTAAGAAGATGGAGCTGCCCCAGTTAGGATAGACAAACAAGATAAAAGCATGCCCCTATTTTGGAAAAAGAAAGTAAATTTGGTGACAAAATAATGATTTTCCCAAAGGTGGTTATAATCATTGAGAAATGCAAGTGGGATGGTGTAAAATGATTTTCCCATAGGAGGTTATAATCATTGGACCCGAATTATAGAAAACATGATCAATTGGTTGATGATGGAAAATATGATGTGGGTATCTTGATACAGAGAATAAAGATGGATTGGGATAACCTACTAGTAGGGAGATGCTCATCTAGAATAACAAAGGTTGAAATTATTTTATTGTTTAATTAGTTTATTTGGGATATAATTGTGATTGGATCAAGATGTTGTTGATGCTAAGGTGGAGGAGATGTCAATGTTGTCATTACTGAATAGACTTCGTGAAGCTAATTTTTATTATAGCACTTGACGATATGTCTCATGATAGAATATTATGAGGACTGGGTTGAAAGATGTATAAGGACTGACCCCTGAGATCCAATATTCAAGGGAAAATAATGCACCAATGATAAAAAACCATGATGATAATGTAGACATATGAATATGGATGGATTCAAGTATAAATGCGCAAGGAATCACCTAATGAATGGATTTAGACTAAACCAAGACAATAGTACTAAAAGAAAAAAACAAGCACAAAAACAATAAACAAATAAATAGACAAAGAAAAAAATAATAGTTAGTCCTAATTCTAGTACAAATAACACAACTTAAACTATGTAACAAACATTACCCCTAGAAAATAGGTGACAACATAGCAAACAAACATAACTGGGGGAATAAAAGAAAAGGAAGGGGGTGGCCAAGCTGTCTCCATATGCACTAGGAAATTTGATGCTTTTTACATATTTCCATGAACATAATATCCAACAAAAATGTTAGGACAAATTTAGTTCTCCCAAGAAATGGGAAGATAATGATAACTGATGAAAAACAAACATGATGGATGTGATAGAAGAATAGGAATAGTCTTGTAAAATGACCAGTGCATGGGATAAAAGGCCAAAAATGGTGGGGAAACTAAGGAGCAAGTGATTTACTTGTGACTTAGTGAGGGTTCCTAGAATCCTTAAGGCAAAGAATTTCTCAATGTTTTTGGTTTTTATAAATGATTTTCTACTATTTTTATAATTTTAGAGTATCTCAACTCAATCGAGAAAGATGAGACACTAAATGATCAAAGCTCACAAAATGGAAAGAGCATTACTTAGGTTGCTTGTAAAATGGTGAGAATTTGGTTTAGGTTGTTCAAAAAATAGTGAGATCATGGCTTAGGTTGCTCACAAAATGCTGAGATCATGGTGCCAAAGGGTGACTGAGTTAACCTCAACAAGTATCAAGCATTGCCTGCATAGTCCTAAGTTGAGACCTTACGTCACTATAGTTATACCATATAGTGGAGGAATTAAACAAGTTTAGTATCCAATTCAAACAAACCATGCACAATTGGTATGATGGCATAGTATGACATAGGAAAAATCAAGGTCATACAGTCAAGGCATAATAAACAAGTGTTGACCCTTGTTCACCCATAAGTGGTTTAACTAGGATACAACAACATAAATTAATTATAATAATTCTACCATAGGTAGTTATAATTAGTAGCATGATAGTGAAAGAGAATTAAATAAGAAATGAAGGATGCAATTGCCAAACTTCTATCTTACTACTCCAAAATACAACCTCTATCTAAAATGTTTGAAAGAACTATTGAAACTAAAATCTAAATCCTATTGCTAAAAGTGGATATGAAACCAATCAAATGGAACCAAGGTCAATGGGTTAGGTATGGAGGTATAAAATAAATTAGTTAATGGAAAAGTTATGGTAGAATGGCTAAGTGATAGGAAAAGTGATAGGTTGGTAATGTGATAGGATTTTAAAAAGAAGAATATTGATAATATTGTATAATTGGAAATGATCCTTATAGACAATACACCAAGTCACTCAAGTGTAGTACCTCTTAAGGTGGATAATATTCATTGGTTCATCAAGTTCCTCCCCATATGGTGTAGTGAGCCTATATGATCTAGTGCTAAATTTTTTAACAATGATGAAAAGGACTATCTAGTTTGGTTTGAACTTACCTTTATGCTTCTTTTCATCCATGGCATTTTTTTTGGTTTTATTTAAGGACAAGATCACCAAGTTAAAATTATCAATATTTCATGCACCAATTCTAGTGGTCTCAAATTCAATTCTGATATGCTTACAAAATTTTGAGTGCAGCCATGCATTTCTCATCAAGTAGTTCTAGCTCTTACAAGTGAGCTACTCGATAGTCTTCATCATCTAGGGCATGTTTCAAGGAGATGCATAGAGAATGTAACTCAACCTAAATGGGAAGAATATCCTCAATGACATAAACAAGTGATTATGGAGTGGCTCCTATGGGGGTACAATGATTAGTGTGGCATGCCTAGAGGGTTCAGAATATTTGAAGGTGATAATCATAGCCAACATCATTGATAATATTTTTAGAATGTTGAAAATAGTTTTGTTTGATGCTTCATCTTGGAAATTTCTTTGTGGGTAATATGCCAAGGAAAAATGTTGTTTTATTTTGTACTCGACACATAATGATGTCACACAATTATTTTTGAATGATCTACCATTATCATATACAATGTCAGAGGGGATACCATAATGGTAGATGAGATGGTTAAAAATGAACTTGGAAATTTGCTTTCTAGTCATGTAAGGGGTATAGCTTCAACCCACTTAGTGAAATATTTGATGGTGGTAAGGATATGTTTATGGCCATTAGATAAGGTGGGGTTTATCTTCCTAATGAGATCAAGGCCCCATGTAGCAAATGGCTAGGGTTTCAACATTGGTTTTAGAGTCTTAGTAGGTGCATGAATCTGATTGGCATACCATTGGCACTTATCACATATTTTCACATATGCAACTACATTTGCATCCATCATGGGACAATAATAACTAGTATGAAGGAGTGTTTTAGATAGGACTGCTCTATTGGTGTGTGCTTCACATACTCCATGAACTTCTTAGAATGTTAGTGTAGATTCTACTAAAGTTAAATAATGAAGTAGAGTCACATCAAAACTATGGTGGTAAAGTGTTGATCCAAGTAAGGTATAATGAGTGTTTAGTGGATGAAGGATTTAAATTGCTTTCAAGATAGGCTAGGTGTTAATTTTTGGTCATGAAGGTAGTTGTAAAGCTCTACATACCAACTAGAGTTAGGACCAACAATATCACAGATCATTATGATAGTTGACGGTACATGAACTTATACTAACAAATTATTTATGAAAAATTGATATTCTTTAACCATGTTTGTTTGTCAAATTAGAGATCCAATAGTATCCATAGCATCTATTATTCTATTGCTTGCCATTGGTATATGTTCAAAATGGACATCAATAATATGCCATTTGAGAGTGTCCACCATGGTCTTGTATGGCACTAGCTTGTCATCTTTGGTTTGAAAGTGGTCTATAACATGATTGATGATTAATTGAGAATCACCATAAACCTTGAGATGAAATATGTTTCATTATACTTCCTATTAAATCCCTGTAACAAGTGCTTCATATTTGGCCATGTCGATACTATAAGGAAATCTAATCCTAAATGATTTAGGGATTAGATCCCCCTGTGGTGTAATAAATAAAAGGCCTACCCCTGATCCATGTGTTGTGAATGATCCATCAAAATATAGCTTTTAGGGCTTCTCCTTGAGAGGTGTGTCAATGATGATCATTATGAAATTAGAATGTGAGTTTCTCTATATCAGCAAGGGGTGCTTAAACAAGTTGATTTGCAAAAACTTGCTCATTAATGGATTTTTGGTTGACATACTCTATCTCAAATTCACTAAGAAACATGATCTATTTGGCCATGAACCCTTTAAAGCTATTTTATAAAGTAGATACTTGAGTGGATCTACTTTTGAAATAACCATGGTCTTATTAATTAACATGTAATGGCATAGTTTTTGAGCTATAAAGACCATAACTAAACAATATTTTTCAATGGGCATATAATTATGCTCATAT
The DNA here is from genome assembly GCA_037957365.1 of Torreya grandis. NCBI lineage: Eukaryota > Viridiplantae > Streptophyta > Pinopsida > Cupressales > Taxaceae > Torreya > Torreya grandis. Next base: position 559,703 of record JARHVA010005320.1, read on the forward strand.
ATGATCAATGTATGACTTAGATAGTACATTAGATGATCCTTTCCATTATCATTGTATTGAGCCAAAAGTGCCCCCAAGGCAATATTTATACCTGATAGATATGATAAGAATGGCTTTCCCGATATGGGAGGAAACAAAATAAGTAGATTCATTAGATAGTATTTTAAATGCTAAAAAGCTATCTAACAATGATCATCCTAGTGAAATGTGACTCCATTCTTCAGAAGATGCATAAAAGGATGGCATTTATCAGCCAACTATGATATCAAGTGTCAGATAAACTAGATCTTGCCTTATAAACTATGGAACTATTTCAAATTAGTCAATGGTGGCATCTAAATTATGGCTTGTATTTTGGCTAGATCAACTTCAATTCCTCAAGAAGACATAATGAATCTGAGAAATTTACTTAAGGTAACTCTAAATACACACTTCTTAGGATTTATTCTAACTTTGTACTCACGTAGTCTTTCATATATTCTACATAACATTACTGGATGATCAGCCCTAGTTTTTGATTTGCCAAGAATGTCATCGATATAGTCTTCAATAATGTCATGTATCATATCATGAAATATGATGGTCATGGCTATTTGGTATGTGGCCCCTACATTCTTAAAACCAAATGACATAACTTGATAATAGAATGTTCCTCATAGAGTGGTGAATGTTGTTTTGTGCTAATCTTCTGATGTTATTTTGATTTGGTTGTAACTTGAAAATCCATCCATTAATTAAAGCATCTCATAACCAACTATGGAGTCAACTATCATGGCAATATTTAGCAATGCGAAGTTATCCTTGGGGAAGCCTTATTAATTTCATAGAAATCAATATATATATTTTGATTGATTCTAACTTTTTGTTGACTGACACAACATTTGATATCCACTTTGAATATTCAATATACTGAATACATCCTAATTCTAAGAGTTTTTCCAACTCTTTCTTTACTAATGTAACGATGTAATGATGCATATTATATAAATTTTATTTAATTGGTTTAGCATTAGGATGTACCAAAATGCAGTGCATAACCAAGGTGGGGTCCAAACCTAGTATATTATAATAGGCCCATGCAAATATGTCAATAAATTCCCTCAGTAGGGCTGTAAGTACTTCATTCTCCTTGTTAGTAAGGGATGCACCTAACTTGATCCACTTTGGGTCATCTAGGGATCTGATGTTAACCTCTATTATGTATTTCACTAGAAGGGTCAAACCATATTTAATAATAATGGGAAATGATTTAAATTGATTGGCAATTTTAAAATCCTCTGTTATGACTTGCTCTTTGAGCTCTCCTAGGCATGATGAATCAAAATCCGCCAATGGGAGATATGGCCACATAACAAAAACTGTTAAAAAATATTGAATGATTCATTCAAAGGCTTATTATTCATCAAAACTAAACTCAAACTCATATATGATTTTGTCATTGGTGGTCTCCTGAGCTATACTCAAATAAGGTTGAACACCCCCATCTAATGGCACCTGAAACAAGGGTTCACCACTAGTTTGGCCTTTTTCTTTACTTTTTCCCTAGTCCAAAAGCACCTCAAAGAGGTTTTCACTTTGGAACCTTAATGTTTTATTTATTTGTTTTTGGCTAAGGGAATTCACCCACTCTCCAAAATAGGCTTCAGAATCTAACTTGATTGAGAACCCTGATTTATGGTCCCCTAATAGAACATTGTCTCTAAGGCCCAAAAAATCATAGAAAGCCTCATTATTTTAAAACTCATCAATCAACACAATGGAAGTGGGTTGTGATGAATGATTGGTCTAATGGTACAAATGGAATGAGTGTCAAAAAAATTGGTCTCAACTAGGTCATAATAAAGGTTATGATAGGACTCTGCTTTGCTATCAACATTATCATCACTAGTCATAGGTGTTGGAACATTATTAAGGTATATGGGGTCACCCCCAGGTGGTTTAAATCCAATTTCATATGGTTCTTTATATGTAATCATACAAATTGGCTCAAGTTTTCCCTATTGATTTGGTCTGAGACTTCCTCCATAATCTTGATTTGCCATGATCTTATTAGGAATAGGATACTTTGCATTTTTATAATAATCAACCTGCTTTTCATTGTATAACCATGATTCATCACCTTTGAGAGGATCCTATTTTAGGCTAGATGTTGGTATAAAATATATAGGTCCTTGAATATGAAGGTTGTCTTTGCCCTTTTTTTTCCATTCCATACAAACTAGTTTAGATTTAGGTCTTCCAAAGGACTTGGGGTTCTATGGAAGCTTTACAATGTGAAAGGTGTCATGGGTCAAATATAATCGTAGGCCATTATATGAGATGGTATAATGATTGGATATTTTAGGAGGTGGCATATGGGAAAGTAAATCAAGGGTATTAGGTTTAATGTAGTTGTCCTCTTGTAAGTCAAGGAGTATTGCCTTTCTCTTGTCCTACTTGGCAATTGGATTCATGCCAAAATGGTCGTTATAACTCTTGAACTCAACCTATAAATGTTTGTAGTGATTTTATGGATGTAAATCTCCTAGTATACAAACTTATATTCTTGAATGGGAGAATTTGATATATTGGTGCAATGTTAATGAGACTACATGAATTTCATGTAACCAAGGTCTACCTAAAAGCATATTGCATGACAAATAAATATCTAGTACATGGTAAAGTGTATCTTGGGTAAAGGGCCCAAAGATAATTAGTAAATAGATGGTGCCTTATGATTCTCATTATTCATTATCATAGGCTTTAATGGTTATTGTTTCTACTTGGAGATCTACTGTCATGTACTTGAGAATATTGATGAGCTTTAGAGACACTATGTTTAGACCTAATCCATTATCTATAAGGACACATTTCACTTTATTCCACTTTATATAAAATTTAATGTATAATGGATTATTATGCAAAGGGCCAAGGGATGACATATCACTTTGGTTGAAGGTCACTTGTTGGGCTAGAGCTTGGTGTCTAACCAAATCTTGAAATTTGTTAGGGAGTATGTCACTTGAAACTGTGGATTGGCTAAGGAACTCATTTAAGATGTTTTTGTGGATTGTTTATGTACATAACAAATCTAAAATGGAGATTTATACTAGCACCTTTTGTAATTATTCCACAATATCAAACTTCTTTTCTTCATCAGTGTTAAATTGCTTCTTTTAAGGTAAAATGGTTGGTTGGTTGATGGGTGAAGTGGTAGATGGATGTGGGCATGAGATGGTAATATTCAACCACAGAGTTGTGATTGCATAATTAGGATTAAATATAGGACCATTATTGCTATAAAATGATGGTAATGGTGGGGGACTAGGTAGGATAAGTCTCAATTACTAGTGCACTTGTGTATGGTCATGAAATAATGATGAGTTAGAAATATAGGGTCTAAAATTAGTAATCCTTGATTGTCGATATGCTTGTATGAAGTCCCAGGTCAAGGAAGAATTATCAGTATGAGTTGGTTGATTGGAATTGTTTAGTAAAGGTCTTGATTGATTGGTATTCAGTCTCAAATTAATGGAGATGGTAGAAATATGACCTCCTAAAATATGGTCTATAACCTTATTATAGTCATGTGTAACTGCATGGTAGGTCTATTGATTAATGTCATTCTAACCTTGGTTTTATTTATTATCTAGATGCTATTGCTTTTGCTAGTTTGGCCTTAGTCATTGATATTGTTATTGTTGATGCTCACTGGCTATTGTTGCTGATGTTGCTATTGTGGCTACTATAGTTGGTTATTATGTTGTGGAAAAGGGTTTTGAAAGATTTCAAGGTTTTGATTGGAACTAAAATCACTATCGAATTTGTTTCTAGGGTCCAAATAATGCGAATGCAATGGTCAAGTGATCACATGAGATGAAGCTAGTGCACACCACAAAAAATCTAAATCAAAGTGAAATCACTGAAAGAGATAATTTTCAAAAGACAAATAGGAGCAAAACCCAATATTTGATTAACTTAAGATGGATAAAGTGAAGAATACATATAGGAGAGCATGTGAGTAACTCCTCCACAAAAGGTGGTCAAAGCACCCCAAGAATAGACCGTAACTCCTCCATGAAAGGTGGTGACAAGGTGCTAAGAATAGAGAAGTAACTCCCATACCTAGAATAACCGGTCAAAGGAGTTACTTATGACATTCTTATGACACCTATGACACATCTATGACACACATCTCCACATAAGCTAGCCTATCCCATGAATGTAGGAAAACTCCATATATGCACAAACATATAATATTTCCTAATTAAATAATAGGGAAAAATAAAAACCTACACTAACACCCCCCATAAGCATAGCTTAGGTGGGCAATGTGGAAATATAAAATGGGTCCCAGCAACTAGGCCTAATGAGGTACCCATGTAAAAATGCAATCTCCCATAAGATAGAGAAAAGGAGAAAACCCATAGGAAAAAACTCCCCCCCAAAAGAGAGACATAAAAGAAAGAAGAGGCTAGTGGGCCCCCCTCGAAGATGATGCTACTGCAGATGTGGACCGCACCCCAAGAAGAGCTCGTAGATGAATGAACTTGCTCTTAGTGAAAGTTTTGGTGAAGATGTCTGCAACCTGCTCTAAAGACTAGAAAAATATCAAGTCAATGACCTAACTATGAATAAGCTCTTGAATGAAATGCATGTGAATCTCTATGTGCTTGGTTTGCTGGTGCTAAACCAGATTCTTGCAAATCTAAATGGTACTCTGGTTGTCACAATAAATGATGGTGGGCTGCCTGATAGGAATGCCAAACTTAGAAAGTATCCCCTAAAGCCAAATAGCCCCAGTAGCTACATTAACAGCTCCCCTGTACTATGCCTCTGTGGATGATATAGCAATAGCATTTTGCTTCTTGCTAGACCAACTGATAGGACTAGAACCTAGAGAGAAAATGTAACCAGAAGTGGACTTGTGAGTTTGTGAATCACCAGCCCAATCTGAATCTGTATAGCCAATCAAGTTAGCCTCTATGACAAATCTATATTGAATCCCATATGTATGTGAACCCTATATGTAATGCAAAATCCTCTTAACTGCTTTCTAATGCAGCTCATGAGGTTCATGCATAAATCTAGAGACAAGTCCCATTGCATATGATATGTCGAGCCTGGTGTGAAACAAGTAGATGAGACTACCAACAAGTTGTCGATACCGAGTGGCATTAACTAATGGTGAAGAACAGTCAGCCTCAAGCTTGACTCTTGATAGAAAGGGAGTCGAAGATGGCTTGAAATCAGCCATGTGAAGCAAAGATAATAAATTAAGAGCATACTTAGGTTGTGCAAGAGAAATCTCTGAATTTGACTGTGAGATCTCGATGCTAAAGAAGTAGTGTAACAAACCCAAGTCTGTCATGTCAAATCTATCTTGGAGAGATGCCTTCATTACTACAGTAGCCGATGAAGAACTCCTGGTGATCAAAAGGTCATCAACATATAGAACCAAAATCAGGAGCGAATCATCCTACCACAAGAAGTAGACATTGGGGTTAGAATGGCACCTAGTGAAACCCACTGTGAGAAGGAAGGAATCCATCTTGGCATACCAAGCCCGAGGGGCCTGTTTGAGGCCATAGATAGATTTCTTAAGTCTACATACTAAGGAAGAATCCTAAACAAATCCTGGTTGCTGCTCCATGTAGATCTCCTCCTCTAGGTCTCCATGAAGAAAAGCACTCTTCACATCCATCTGGTGCAAATCCAACCATGTGTTGTGACAATAGCCAAGGTGAGTCAGATAGAAGTCATCTTTGCCATGGGTTCAAAGGTCTTTGAGTAGTCAATGCCTGCCACCTATGAGAAATCCTTAGTGACCAATCACACCTTGTACTTATCAACTGACCCATCTACTGCAAACTTGGTCTGATATATCCACCTACATCAAACCATCTTCCTTCCCTTAGGAAGTGAAGTCAAGTCCCAAGTGTGATTTTTGATTAAGGAAGAATATTCTTCCTCCATAGCACTATCCCACTCAGGTACTCCCGATGCCTGTCAAAATTTTTGTGGATCTAAAACTAGGGCAAAGAAGGCATGTGGATCTCTTTGAAAATCCCCCCTAGTATGTCTATCATCTGTGAGATCTCCTGCCCAAGTGCCAACACTCTCAAGTGTCTGTCTAGCCCAAAGTGGCCTAAAATTAGGTGAGTCAGGTGCTAACTCCTCATCCTCTAATTGAATAGAGGTGGATGACTCTGCATCACTGTCATCGCTATCTGAACTCGAAGAAGAAGAAGATGTCATTAGCTTAAAAACCTACTGTGGCTGATCTGAATCTGAGAAATCATCATGAAGAAGTAGATCCGATGAGAGAGAAGGAGTGCCAAGTGTTGAGTCTCTAGGACTCTCCTGAAAGTAGAAACTTCTCTCAAAGAACAACTCATGAGTGGTTAGATCTAGAAAGTGATACCCCTTAACACCATCCAGATATCTTACAAAGATGCAAGGCTTGGACTAATGTTCCATAGCTTTGCATTTATTCTTTGATATGCGGGCCATGGCTAGGGATCTGAAAACCCTAAGGTCCTCAACATCAAGTTTCCTTTTATGCCAAGCTTTAAAGGGTGTTATCCCTTTTAAAGCTTTGTGAGGAACCTTATTTTGAATGTAGCAAGCACAATTGATGGCTTCAGCCCAATACTATGGTGCTAAGGATTTGGAGTGAATCATATAGCTACCCATCTCTTTCAAGAACCTATTTTTGTGTTCTACAACCCCATTCTATGAAGGACTATAAGTGAATGTGTGCTGCAAATAAATCCCCTCTATGGTGCAAAACTACTCAAACCTATTGCTGACATACTCCCCTCCATTATCAGTTCAAAGAACCTTGATGGATTTCTCACTCTATTTCTCAACAAGAGCCTTGAAGTCTAGAAAATTTTCAAACACTTCAGACTTTTGTTTGAGAAAATATATCCAAGTGTACTTAGAGAAATCATCAATGAAAGTGAGGATGTACTTGGCCCTTGTGAAAGATGGTTTGGGAAAGGGTCATGATACATCACTGTGGACTAACTCCAAAGGTTGTGAAGCCCTCCAAGATTTGCCTTTGTCAAATTTTGCTTTGGGATACTTCCCAAGGGAGCACCCCTCACAAAGTCCTTTTGAGAATTGGACACAAGGCAAGCCAATGACCATGTCATGTTTGCAAAGTTGCTCAAGGTAGCAGTAGTTAAGGTGGCCAAACTGCTCATGCCATAATTTGCTAACTCCATCTGAATGAGTCAACAATGCTATTGGAGAAGAATTAGGTGAAAAATGTGAGAAGGTGTATAACCTTGCTTGGTGATCTGCCCTACCCACTGCCACTGTAGTATCACTATGCAACTCCCTGATAGCCACTAAATTTGGTGAATACTCAACTCTCATGCCCCAACCAATGTGAGTGATTTGGTACACTGATAGGAGATTGGTTGAAAGAGAAGGAACACTTAGAACATTATTGAATGTTCCTCCTTCCATTTCAATTTACCCTCTCCTTGCAATGGAAACTGATGCGTCATCACCCAAACTAATTGAAGTCATGCTACAAGGCTCTAAAGATGAAAACTCAACTAGGAAAGAGCCCATGTGGTGAGAAGCACCTGAGTCAATGACCCATAAAGATGTAGAAGCTACTGTAGGTACAAGGGCATTGCCCTTTTCTTTCTCCTTACGATTGCCTTTTGCCTTAGTAGAACCTTGGGTAGATGAATTTTGCTTGATGGACTTAGGAACACCTATGTTGTGCTTCTCTAGAAGATGAGTTAGGTGATCTATTTGTTTCTTCATGAATTTGTGTTCATCATGCCTTGTCTTCTTACAATAGGCACACTTAACCTTCTCCTTCTTAGGTTTAGCATTAGAGGAGGAAGACTTAGTGTTATTTTTGGCAGGATTGTTGTTTTCTTTCTTCTTCTCTTGGTCCTTATTCTTTTTCTTCTTCTCCTTTGTTGAAGTCTTATCCTTACCATTTCTAGCTATCAAAGCTTGGGGTTGAGTAGACTTCATTATGCCCATTTGAATTAGCTTATCTTTCTCCCTATTCAAGTTGGCAATGAATGAATCCAAATAAGGCATTTTCCATGTAGTGCCAAGGGCACTTTTTGTGGCATGGAAAGTGGAGACAAAGACTGAATAGCTTGGACCTAACCTTGTGAGAATAGAAAGGATGAGTTGATCATATTTTTTCTCTATCCCACATTCTTTCAATTGCAATATAAGGGCCTTAAACTTAGTGAAGAAGTCTTGTAGGGTGTCAAAGTTGCTAGGACTTAGAATTATGAGTTCATTTTTGAGCTCATGGCCTCTCATCTCATCAAGCTTCCCAAAAAAGGTTTCTAGGGTGTCCCATATGTCTTTGGGAGTCTTGGAGGTTTCTAAATGGAAGAGAATTTCTGGAGACATGGACAAGCTCAGTAATCCATAGGCTTCATCACTATGGTTGTACCACTTGACCTTTTTAGCATCAGTGCTGGGTTCTACTTCAGTACCCATGGTGATCCTATACAACCCTTTACTTCTAAGAATGATTGACATTTTAACCTTCCATTCATGATAGTTAAAGGGTGTTTGGAGTTTAAGTTGAAAATAATCTATTTTAAGCTAAATTTAGGTGAAGTTGTGTTGATTGCAAGTTGTGAAATTATGCAAAAAGGAGAATGAAAGAAAAGATTGCAAGTGTTGAAAAGCAATCACACCCCCCCCCCCCAAAATGTTGATCCCCCCCCCCAAATATGCAAGTGTAAACTCAAAAAATGTTGGGCTCAGCTGAAAATGTGTCTTAGAGAAATCAGTGCAAGACTTTAAGCAAATAGGACGTCGGACTCAGTCGAAAATGCGTCCCGGGAGACCTAATTTATTTTTGGAGCACTTTATAAATTAGTGTATTTTTGAAAATTATCTAGCCTAAGTTCTGGATAATTGAAAACTAAGGACTTTTGCAAAAGACGGCACTCAAATCTGAGTTACCATTTGTAATATTTTAAAGTTTTAATTTCTCGTAAACTAGTAAGTGGCCTTCCAACCACTTGTTGGACTCAACACAGAGCGAGGAATGCAAAGGAGGTCTTTGTGAGGGGGAACTGGCCTCCTGCCAATCTAGGCCTCACCCTTTGTCTTCGATAGGGGAAAACTCAAAACCCGCAAATTCCCAAAACTTAAAATTGTTCCTAAAAATTCATTTTTTACTCAATTTGACTGAAATAAATTTTGAACAATCAAATTTAAATTGAGAATTTAAGAACAAGGATAGATTTACCAATCAAAATACTTGTTGAGGGCTGACATGAGGCACCAAAGGGAAAAATTGTGCCATTTTAAAAAAGATAGCATTTTGGACTATTTTTTCTAATTTTCACTTGCTGTTTGACTGCTCCACGCAGGTGTATAGCCAAGGATTAGGTGTATAGAGAGAAGGTATATTTAACAGTATTCCCAATGCCCTTTTCTATTGTTCAGCAACGAATGTGAAACATCAACATGAAACACCATAGCTTGGAGGAAAGTGTGATTGCACAGGTGTACGGACCGTACGGTCCACGCCAATCTTCAAGATAGATTCCAAACCTCAAATTCACACTTCAAGATCAGTTTCACACCATACATTCAACACCAGCATTCAACAAAATATCCAAATGCCTGGATTAAGGAGATAAGCACCAAAGTGGAAGAGATGACTTTTTAGGAGACACCAGGCCAAACGGCTCATGCAGACTTCAAGAAAACTTAAGAGGTTCTCCACATGTTAGATGCCAACACACTAGTTTTTCAATGCAAGCTTTCCAATAATATCAATGATGTTCCAAGAAAAATTTCAAATTATTTGCACACATGTATGCTCATATACTTCACACGGAGAATGAGTCAAACCTACATATCTGCATCAAGGCTTATATGCCAGTACAAACATAATGCATGCAAATAACAAAATCGAAGATCCTTTGCAAGAAATAACTCAATATTTTAGAATAAACTAATAGCATAACCAGACACACGATTATCGGGGTGGCTCTGATACCATATCGGAGTTGTTGCCAGGGTCCAAATAATGCTAATGCAATGGTCAAGTGATCACACGAGACGAAGCTAGTGCACACCACAAAGAAGCTAAAGAAAAGTGAAATCACTACAAGATATAATTTGAAAAAGACAAATAGGAGAAAAACCCAATATTCAATTAACTTAAGATGGCCAAAGTGAAGAATACATATAGGAGAGCACGTAAGTAACTCCTCTACAAAAGGTAGTCAAAGCACCCCAAGAATAGATTATAACTCCTCCATGAAAGGTGGTGACAAGGTGTTAAGAATAGAGAAGTAACTCCCATACTTAGAATAGCCAGTTAAAGGAGTTACTTATGACATTATTATGACACCCATGACACATCTATGACACACATCTCCACATAAGCTAGCCTATCCCACGAATGTAGGAAAACTCTATGTATGCACAAATATATAATATTCCCTAATTAAATAATAGGGAAAAATAAAAACCTACACTAAAAATCACCACCATCCAATGTTATCTCCCCATTCTCCAACATATTCTGAATTAAATGTTTGATTTTCACACAATGGTGCAAATTATGCCTGTTAATCCAATGATATTCATAAAATTCATTTTGGTGGTACCAATCAAGATAAGGAATTCCATTAGGATAATGTTTCGGTATAGGCCAACTAATCAGATTAGCATCGATGAATTTGAAAAACACCGACTCAATATTTTCTCCAAGCTCATTGAAAATGTGATGAGTAGGGACTATTCTCTTTGAATGAGGGGTTTGTAATGGCAAAGTTTGTTTCATCTATTATACATGCCTAGGCTGTTATGCTTGATATGTTTGCTAAAAAGGTTGTGGGTTAGGAGTAATTTACATATGTTATGTAGGTTGAACAGATGGTGTTTTTACCATTTTAACATATCATGATTCATTTAATCCATTTCCTATAACATTATTGTTGTGATTGAAAGGCTTGGGTTTTTCATAGTTATTGGCTTGTGGCAGTTGTGACACTAACATTTAGGCTTGATGCTAGTTTTAGCCATTTCATCGATTGATGGATTGATTTTTATTTGATGAAGTAAGATTGATGATCCCTTTATTAATAAGGGCTTTCTCAATCAACAAAACTTTGTCAATGATCTCTTTAAAAATATGCACACTACAATTCTAGATGATAGGATATCTCATTATGCAAATTTTTGGTAAACCTAGTGGCTAATTGTTTGTTTGGTAAATTATGGGTGAATCAAATTGCAAGGGCTCTCCATAACTATAGATAACTTGCAAAAATTTCACCAACCTTTTGATTTTATTATGTTAAGTTGATTAATGAAATCTCATGCTCAATATCATATGAAAAGTGCTTCAAAAATTTGTCTAAAAGATCATCAAAATCTGATACTAAATTTTTGGGCAACTTCAAAAACCATTCCAAGGCTTGTCTAGCTAGAATCCTTGGGAACAATAGTAATATGTATTTGTTTGTACATGCCAATAGATAGCATGTGATAAAAAAATCCATAAAATGAGCCTTGGGGTCACCTTTCCCCTTATATTTATCAAATTTTAGTGGTTCATACACTGGAGAAAGTTATATCTACAAGTAATCCATGTTGAAGGGGTAAGAACAAATGTCATTCAACTTAAACTTTTTGGTTTGTTTCTTAATTTGGATGGTAGTAATGGCATCCTTCATTTGTTGTAGTTCTTGAGCTAGGAAACTGGAGGGAACACTAGTTTAAGGTGAAGGTTAGGCAGTCATAAGGGGAACACTTTGACTAAAATATAGTGGAGGTATAGTTTGCTATGGAATGTTGGTTTAGTTGGGGAAATGACTAGGATTATGCATATATGGATTAGGGTTTGATTGTTTAAGTTGCATGTACTATAGTGAAATATTTTTGGTTGGGGTTGGATATGCGAGCTTGATTTTTGGTAAATTATGGTTGAGAGGGAAGGATATGAATAGGAGTGATGTACTATGCCTATTAAATTTGAATGGGGACCTACTTTTGACTAGTCAAATGTTGTTGATTTTGGGGTACTTGTGAACTAATACCCTATTTTTGAGCTTATGGTATGCTATGGCTAATAGGCAATTATTTCCTAGTTGGTACTTGAGGAACATTGAAACCTATTTATTGCATAAATCTTGATTGGGAAGTGGATGCATGTTAGAGATTTGGAATTTATTACTGATCAATATGTATACATAATTGGTTAGACATCATTTAGATTTGAATTGGTATATTAGTCTATGAAGCAAGAGGTATGTTCACTACTACCTGATGAGGTGGAACATTGGTTACCACATGTTAAGGTGGAAATATGTTTTGAATCTACTACATTGATACATTGGATGGTGCCTACTATTATGGAATATTACTCATCACCTATTGGGGAGGAGTAATATTTGTCATATTTTGTTGTGGCCTAAGATAGCTCATTGGCTAACCATCTAATCCTATTGGTTGAGTGCTTGAAGAAGTAGTTAGTTGAGGATTAGTGATAGGTTTTTGAGATTGGGACATAAGAAGTCCAAATCCTTGATTTTGAGAACCACTAATGGTTTTAGTTAAAAGTAGATTTGTTTGTGGACTAGTTGTTTGTGTACTTAAAACACTTTGGTTTGGATTCAATGTTCCTTGTGTATTGTCCACTATGTTTTGCTTAGTACTCTATATAGAAGTAGAAGATAGTTCTTGGATGGTTGGCATATGAAAAAATTTGTCAATCGAAGTGTTTTGCATAAATGGGTCTACACCTTGATTTTCTTGACCATTAAATTCTATTAAAACACCTGTTGAAGGAGTTAAATTATAAGAGGCTTATTTGACATGGTCATATTATTAAAATTATGTGCTAGGTTCAAATAATTTTGGTATGCTATTTGCATCTATATAAAGTGATCTTCCATGAGGTCCTTTCCTTTGACAATAATTCTAGGGTCTTGATATGTCATTAGGGCTAGAGCTAAGGGGTTATTAGAAGAATCTTGTTGACTATAAATTCTGTGGCGAGTCATTCTTACTAGACGTAGTGAATTCTAATGGGGGAAGTCCACCAAATACTTAGCCCCTAATTCTATAACTCTGACCAAAATCTCAACTTTGTTTTCCAATAAGTGATGCTCAAATAAATACATATCATATGTTGATAGTGTAGTAACATAGTATGGTTGTTGAGAAAATGGTCCTTCAACTATAGGTACCATAGCTAGAAATTTCTCTATTTGTGCTTGATCCTACTCTGAATATGGAGGTAATTAACCAAATAATGAGCTAACAAGTCTTGGTTTTGTGCCCCTATTTAAGTGTTATAAGATGGATAAGGATCCATCTCATAAACAACATTATCTAGATAGGGGTCTTAAACCATTTTGTCTTGTGTGACTACATTACTAAACTGTGGATTGTACATGATGCCACTATGAGTGTAGGAAGACATGTTGGGATCCATAGTAAATGCTTTGTTACCAAATGAAATTGAGTTTTACAAAATCTAAAAAAACAATGTCAAAATGTTCAAACTTGGTCTAACCAAGTCAAAAGGATGGATACATATATCCAAAAAGGCTTATGAAATGGCTTGTGATAAAAAAATCTAACATAAAGTGTCTAATATTACATGTCTAACACAAAAAAGGTCAAGTAAATGGACTAAAAATCAAAATTCCAAATTCTAGGATCAAAGTGTTTCAAACGAGTCAAATATAAGAAGAAAAAGGTTACTAGGTCTTTTGGCTAAATTCAATGTCAAAAGCTAGGCTCAAATGGGTTGTTCTAGGACTTTTGGCCAAATGACATTAAAAGCTAGATTTTAAAGATGAGATATTTAATTTAATAGATTTTAAACACTTCTAATAAAAACTAGGCATTTGAATCTAGGACATAAACTTGATAAATAGGTATGATGTATGAAACAAAAGACACTTGAAGATAGATTATTTTTCCCAAATAACAAAACAAGACTAAAATATTTTGATCAATAGGCTAGAAAAAGTTGAATAGTGTAACTGCACTAGACAAAGGCTCACAAAGAAAACTAGAATTGGTTTGAATTTGGAAAAAATGGACTCTATGTAAATAGGTCTATGAAACAAAATAAGTAGTGTAATGATGCTAAAATTATCAAAAGGTGTGATAAATGTTTGCTTTAATAATCTAAGGAAAAATTGTTTAACATGATTTTGGTAGCATAACACTACTCTCCTCAACTCAAATGACACATACACACAAAGTTTGGAAAATCTTTAAGGTAAAAGTGTTGCATCAAATAGAATCAAGACTCGATTTACTATGGAAAAAAAAGAATGGTAATAGGTAAGGTAATATGAAATGTGGTTTAGGACTCAAAGTGTGAGTGATATGCAAGATGACTTGAGTCCTACCAATGATGAGAATGATATTGAGTCTAAAAGGACCTTCAATATAAATTTTAAATTGAACCTAAGTTCCCTTAAGTTTAGTACAAATGGAAAAACACTTAACACATCAACCTTATGAAATTATAAATGTGTAATTTTGAATTTAAATTATCAATGAAGGACTTCAAAAAAATTAGGCCAATGGTCTAGACTCAAATGGGTTGCATAACTATGCCAAAATGGATGATATGATATAAGGTTTTTAGATGGCAATTTTAAACAAGGAAAAATATGATTTTCAATTGGGAAGCATAACACCTCCTTGTTCAAGAAATGTGGTGGATAATGTGTTTGGTTTAAGGTTTTTGTTAACAATCAAGTTTTGACTCCAAAAAAGACCAAGTAATCTAAGACAAAGAGAAAATAAACAACTAAGTAATCATCTTAAGCCCTAAATTGATAAGTTGTGGCAAAGTGGGGTTGACTAAATTGACAAGTTTCATACATTTCTAGATGGATCCTATGTGTACCAACTTTCATGTTATGCACATAATAGAAGAAACACATCAATCAGGTCTACATTATATATCTTGTTGTAAAAATATATTGCCTTTTTTACAACCATTACATACATCACTTGCTAAGTGTAGTGCAATGTCTAAAATGACCATACATCTTAGGATTAGACTCTACTAACAAAGATGGTTTAACTACTCAAACCATCATCCCAGTGAGGGGATATAAATTTATATACCCCCCATAGAGATGGGTTGAAGATGATACTAGGATATGAAGCCCTAGGTCAAAACTTCCCTATTGAACTTATGGGAGGTAATGAAGTCCCCATCACAAGACAAGATGTATAAAATAAAAACTAAGTAAAAGAGATTTATGTTTGTTTCTTGATCACCCAAGCCATGTGGGTCTTAGGGAGAGCATTCAAAATATCTCTTTTATGAATTTGGACTAAGGCAAAAATTTGCAATGAAGACAACACTTTTGATCCCACAAGTTCCCTATAGGGGATGGGGGAAGAGCATACATACACAAATTTCTTTTTGAACATACAAATCTAACTAAGCAAATGATAAATAACTTGCATAAAACAAAAAATTTGAAGTGAGTTTAATTTTAAAGGACTAAAATGAAATATTTGGTTGTTTTCTTTGGTCCGTTGGCCTTAAATTACAAAAAATTGTAAAGAAAAAATACAAAACATTCAAACAAACACCCAAAATGTTCCTTTAAGCACCAAATAGAAATTCCTAATTCTTTTTAAGCATCCAAAAAAGGTTTAAAAATACTTAATTAAGCATGATTTGATCACTTTTCAAGTATCCTATACAATAAAATTGTGAGAATGTTTTTAGCTCAGAATCTCTTTTGTGGATGAGACAAGTAATTTTGAAAAGTGAGTTCTCAGGGTTGCACAGTGCAATACCACAACTCCATAGTCCAATACTGTAACTCTACAAAACCATGATTGGTTAACATAATATTTAAATTCATGGGTTAGACAATAGAAATAGACAAAATCACTACTTTAATAGATAATATCATTAATAATAGAGAAAACACACAACTTAGAGAGTTGTGCTATTGTCGCTTAACCCCATTGGCATAGGCTAACTATTAGTGGTCTAAATACAATACCATGACTCTAAATAATAATATTATAACTTATGAAATCATAGTATTGCAATATCACAACTATTGAGTTGTGGTATTGCAATATCACAACTTGACCTACATATAGAGAAATTTTAGTCTAGAAATCTAGTTAAAATGTATATCACTACTATACGACAAAATCATGACTGTGTCAGTTGTGGTCGAGAGGACAATATCACAAGTCCATAGTGACAAAATCATGACTTCCAAAAAATGGTTTTCTACTCAAAATTTTCACTCCTTTTGGCCTCAAGCTCCAAGATTCTACATGAAAATGGTTTGTAATAAGATTGTAAGAGATATTTAAGAAAATTCATGGGGTGTGATCCCATCGAGTATGCCATTTGTGAACATAGGAATCCGATAAGGAGAGATTAGTATCATGTTAATCTATGAAATTAAAACCCAAAATAACACACTAATAGATAACACCTTAAGCCTAGATCAAAAGGAGAGTTTAATGAACAAAACTAAATAGAAAACACAACTAGAATGTAAAAGAAAAATAATCTTTGACCTTCCGTGGATGATCCAAATGGTTTGTAGAGTGGCTTTTTCAACTTGTGCTTGGCTTGTTCAACTTGTGCTTTAAAAGGTCTTTGGCAATAGAGCTTTGGCTATCCTCCACCTCCTATTAGCATCATTTGGCTTGTGGATTTAGCTTGTGAATCTTGAATCAATAATTTGGAATAATAACACTATATCAAATGGATTTTTGATTCATTTGGGAATTATAAATTTATACCAAGATAGCTTAAAATTATGAGTGTGAGACCCTCTATTTATATTTTTTCTCATTTGTTCAGAATGAATCTAAATCATCCATATCAAGATGAAGATATGTGGCTAAGAATCCATTCAATTTTGGAGGATAAAATCAATAAATTAATTCATAAATATTTGGAATAGAGAGGCATTAAAGAGGCATTAGAGGGCTTAATCAAATATTTATTATAATTATGGCTTGTGGATACCACCCCATAAATGACCTCACCTAATGATGCAGATATTAGAAACCAATTTCCATTAATGAAATATTCAGCAAGTTCTATGGAAAATTAACTTAATCTCTTGATTAAAATTAATTATTCTGAAACATAATTTATCAATTTTGGTGCAAATCTTGGTAATTGGTGCACAAATTAATCAAACTGGTCAAAATGTTATATTATTGGATCAAAATTTGAATGGATTAGAAATAGAAAGTGATGTTAGATGAATTAGATCCATTATGCCATTTGGGATGTTTCTAACATAAAATAACACATGCACATGTCATGTGCTTCTTAATTGGGGGAATTTAGTGGCCTAGAGCATCAAATTATTTTTTGGCATTTTGGCTCAAAATGATTCAAGATGAACTAATAGTTTCATAAAATACATTGCCTTGTTTAAGGATAATTTAGCAAAAAATGGCACTTTTATATGAAAAATTCAAATTATTTAATGAATTTTATATTTTTTAGGCTAAATTGTGATATTTGATAAAAGTTGGTCTTGAAGCTTGGTTGGAGGTCATTGATGGCCAGTTTTAAGTGTTAACACCTAGAACCCTGTTAAGAGCTCAAGAGGCCATTTTTAAATGATCATATACATATCAACAATTATTAAAATACCTAAATAATCTAGGGGTAGTTGAGGAGGCTCATGAACTTCATATTTGTGAAATTGGTTCAGGGGTTAGATGTCTAATCTTTATGAATCAATGTTAGTAAGGTAAGAGACCTAAAACCCTCTCAAAACCCTATCAAGAACCTGATGGCAAAAATATAATTGGAAATTAATTTAAGAGGGCTCAAATGGCCATGATAATGTATTAAAATTTTCTATCACTCTCCCAAGCTCTAGGACATCCATTTGGTCTATACTGTCACTTGTATGAACATACCCAAATATGAGTTTCTTAGAGGTTTTAATGTGTTTTGTAGGTATAGAGGAGAATTGGTAGATGAAAGCCATTAAGGGAGGTCTATATGGGATTATTATGACTCCTTATACCCATTTATCACTTTATCTGAGCATAGAAACTCCTCTGCTAATATTTTCATTGCAGGCAGTCTTGGACATATAGTGAGAAGACAAGTGACTGCCTAGTGAGAAGATGAGAGGTATGCTATTGGATCTTTTTAAGATTTAGCTGATGGATTAAAATACAAAATGGATTTTAAAAAATGTCCTGAAACCTCTTATATATATTTTACTTGAGAAATTTCAAGTCACTTAGGTGATAAGTGTAGAGATTGAGGCGAAGAAGGCTAGTAAGTGATTGCAAATGGCAAACACAAGTGTCAAGAGGAAGACTATCAATTAGAGGGATATCTAATGACTATCACATATTGATTCTAACCTTTCATAACATGAACATGTGTCAAATACTTCTTAGTTCATTTTCAAGTAGTCAAGTGATGCTTCATCATGAGGATAATTTCAAGAAGACCAATTGAGGTTTCTACACCAATTTTAGGAGAAGGATGCAATTATGATGGACACTTGTCCATGAAAAATTCCTAAATTTTTTTCTATGTCATTCTCTTGAAATTTAATTGGTTTCCAAGTCTTGACACTTGGCCTTGTGACATTTTCACTTCCCTTCTTCTCTCTCCTCTCCTATGCTCTATATATGCAAGTCATTTTGGCCTTTGTATCTAGTACACACCTAGTATGGTGAAGCCTTACTGATTTGGCACCTTATTTTGCCTTTGAATAGGATTTTGAAGTTGATTTATTCTCTAATAATCCTGAATAAGTATTTTAAGTGGTGTATTTAGATGATAAGTGATGAAATTTGTTTCTCCTTGCTTTCATTATACTCTTGTATGCATTGTGTATGTATCATCTCTTCTAATAGGTCTCATAAAGTGTATTATTTTTTATTTTGTAACTTGAAGTGTGAGAGGGACTAGAAGTGTCTAGTATTAGACCTTATTTTCAGCCACCTCTAGATATGTATATCAATTTTCCTCTATGAGAAACAACTATGCTAGAAGGTCATAGAGTAGAGGTTAGTTTTAGTAGCCTTATTTCTTATTACAACTGTAAGTGTGTTTTGTTGAATTATATATAGTGTATCACCTCATTATCATAGGCTAATTTTTATGTTCCCTCTATCCATTTTCATCCAATATAGTAAGTTTAGATTATAAACTACCAAAGACTAATCTAGGGAGCTAACCCTAAAACCTAGAGGTTGACCTCTGTTATAGGAAACCCTCAGGCCTAGAGGTAATTCAATGTTTCACTCAATATATAGAAAACTTGAGTAACCTATCAAGGGTGAATGATTTAGTGAAAACACCAACATATATTAAAATCATTTAGAGAATTCTACTGGGTGATCATGCCCCAAAGATATGCCATTGTTAAAACCATGGGTTAATAAGTATATGCTTCAACCCCATTATAAAATGAGAAGTGCTATCAATTGAGAATCATAAAAACCTTAAGTAACCTTATCAAAATATTATCACAAATATTTTGTTGGAACCCCATATGAAGTTCGTATGTAAGGGTGGACTCTGCACTAGGATCATATGTAAAATATGGAACTCAACATCAAGTTTGTATGCAAATATGAATACTCTAAATCAACTACTATAGATGGAATTTAGATTCAAAGTGCTTATGTATTATCATCATTTTTCATTAATATAAATAGTAATATGCATGAATTAAAAACATCCATACCCAAAAAATATGATCCATTTGTACCCCAATGTGATATAGAAATCCATAATTTATATGACACTCTATCCAATTTGGTAATCTTCTCAATCTAATCCCTTTAATATGTCTCATCATGTCATATAATTTATCATATATTATTAATGATCATGTAAAATGGCTTGCAAGTGTCCTACATGTGTAAATATATAAACATATCCTAACTTGAATCACAATAAGTTCCAATATGAATCATAATCTATCTCATAGTTTCAATTATCTATCTATTAAGGATTGAATCTCTATGAAAAGCCTACTTAGTATGCCTCAATGTTGAGGTGAGGGATGAAGATTTATAATCACTAATCTCAAAATAAAAGAGTTATATACATCATGTTATATATAAAATATGTAATCATGGGTGTTAACATGATTATATATGTCATCATATAAATATTTAAACATTCATGCATGTATGAAAAATGTAACCCAAGGCACACAAGTGTCATGTCAAGTGTATATAACAATTAGGCATGAAATAATAGGCATTTCAATCATATACTCTTAATAATAAGCCACACAAAAGATGAATGATAACAATCATGCCATCACACACAAGATAAGAACACATGATATAAGGCATAATATAATCTCAATAATCATGTAGAGATGCACACATATATGCAAAAAATATCATGATCAAGATACACATAAGCACTCAAGACATGAATTGAATCTAACCTAACATAGACATAACAAGGCCATGATATGGACTAGAGGATACCTAAAAAAAATAGTGCATGACATGATAATAAACAATCAATGCACTCATAGAAACACACAAGATAACACTCAACATAGCACATATAAGTGGTCACATAATGTAACAACCATTAGTAGTCACTTATAGAGTATGTAATGTAACACACAATGGTCACACATGGAAGACAAAATATCATGCATAAAAAACATCACACAATGTAATATATAATTAATGATCACACCATGTAGCAATCATCAACAAAAACATGCATAAAATAAGTAAAGGTACTCTACACATTAAAAACATTGCATAGTCATAACATATCAAAGTACACTATTCACAATATATATATATATATATATATATATATATATATAGTAAATATCATACAAAATATAAAGTCATGTATAATTAGTCGAAGTAGCTCTATATGATCAATTAAATAGTCATAGAAAGATGCAATCTTTAAAGTGTACCAAGATGCACCTACTTTAGGCTTGCCCAAAATGTAGAGAGGTATACAATGGGTGTAATGACTATCCCATATTTGTATTTCCATGTATCATATGTAAATTATATGTCTTGAATCCCGCTCATGTATACTATGAAAATCATGTGCATAGAAAATGGATATGTAATCTACCATGTATATATGATAAATATCATAAATCAATCATGTAACTAGAAAAGAATGTCATGCATAGAATCTTCATTTTTTATTTTTTTTTAAATTTTAAATATGAATAATGAGAAGTTTAGAGTCCTAAGATGGCATCCAAGGGATGCACAAATATCTATGTAGAATCTAGTGATAAAATGCTCAAATCTGAATATAAGATCTCATCAAATGCCCATATGTCATCATCATTATTGTCATAATATCTTTATACATAAATAAACTTAATATTTCATTTTTATCTTTCTTGGATGTTATACATATGTATTTCATTTTCTTCAGCTATATGTGAGGGTTTGCAATCTATCTCATGAAATAGTGCCTTTTCCCCTGCCCTTAAGTCTTTAATATTTTTGTGCTCATTGTTTTCATCATCACAAACCTTAATTATATCACCTTAAGACATGAATTTAATACACTTATTTGGAATATAAATTATATATTTATTTGTTACAACCATTTTTTTCTAAGTGTAGCATATAATTTCCTGTTAGTACACATTACAAATATCAATTTATCGATAATATTTGGCCCATAATAAATTAGCAGTGTAATATTTATGATCTATCTATCAAAATTTATTATATGCTACTATACATACTAAAATATGATATTTAATAATTTAAAATGATAATATTTATACATATTTACCATGAATGACTTGAGCACCCAAACAAGTACCTAATTTGTTGTCCTCTCACACTTTCATGCTATCTTATGAGTCAAACCTTTCATTATGTTATTATATACATATAATAACTTCACTATATATTTAAAATATAATAAATATAATGTGAATAAATCTCTAAATTTTTAGAGTATTCAACCTATACGTGAGTCTATTCTAATAGTTAAATTTGTTATTTCTAGTTGACAATTACCTACACTTACTGGAATAATCTAGCCTGAAACAACATATGTTTTTAAAAATCAAACCCATCCAGAGGGTTGAATCATCATCCTAGTGTGTAATTGGTATGATGAATTAATCAAATGGATCCATATATAAATAAATTAAAATGTCATTCAAAAGGATTTGGTACTTATTTGATATATATATTCACTATTTCACATTGAACAAATGTTCTTTATTCTTCCCAATTTTCATACCTATCACAAGGAACAACAACAAGCCAAGTTCAAATACCTTAAAATTAAAGTCAAAGAAATAATTTTAAAGTAACAAAGCCAATCATTATATTCATACACATAGAAAAGGATCATAATTTCTCAATCACACTAGCTGGGAGAACTACATGTGTCTTGATTTCCCACCTTAGACTATTAGATACATAGAAAATAACCATTTGTCAAGAGGAGGTGATTGGGGTTGGCTCAATACATTAAACTTACCCATGTTTTATAGTTTGATGGTGTTCATAAGAACATCTATGGTTTTAATACATAGGATTTTTATTTCTAAGTTTACATGTATCATCAGGGTTTAGGATCACAAACACAGAGAAAGAAAAGATATTTGCACATGACCTACAATCATTATACCACGCTTCCACATATGTAAGTATCGACCAATCGGTTAATATTAACTAGTGATATGGATCTCATTATATGGAATTGACTCAATATAGGTAGTATATCAATTCTTAAACTGAATGAATCGAAGGCATGCTTATCCTTAGTTTTCAGTTTTAGAATATAGTCATAGTTAGATAGTCAACTAAAAAAACTAAGTATTATGATCTATTTAGTATTTTCCATATTTAATATATGCCATTATCAAATCAAAATAATAAAATTGAAATAATTTATATTTATATGTACGCTTGAGTGTCATATTTATTAATTTGAATTCTAATTCAAATGTTCTATCTCAATTAGATTAATCTCAACCTATAATATAAATTAGGGAAAAATATATTGGTGAAACCATACATATATCAAATAGTCAAAATCCTAGTTTTCACTTAGGATTTTATCTTTCTAAAGTTTTAATTTTTAGCTTTATGGTTTATGTTTTTCCCTAATAATACGCACTAATCATGACCATGTTGATTGAAAATTATTGGTTAACAAACCTAGTAAAATTAATGTTTTCATATTATTCTACATGGATAACATATCTTATTTGGATAAATTATGCAGATATATGGGTAATAAATATCTATTCCAATTAAACTAATAAGGTTAAGCTTACCAATGAACAATCCCAAGTCTCCCTCCAATATTATTATTGTAACATTCAATTCAAGATGCATATTATTACCAATAAACACCAAATAGCTTATATGACTCCCTTTAATCTTCCTACTACACATTTAAAAACATATAACATCCACCCTATCAATGGACAGATCATGAATATTGAAGTTGATGATATAATTACTACAAAATGATAAAATTCCTTCGAGGATGAACAATTATTTGAGTATATTAATATGAATTGAAATCATATTGATGATATGTTGTATATAGCAAGAGATGAGCAAAAAAATTTAACTGAAGCCACCATATCTGGTATTTATACTAATACTATCAATGTCATTTTCATGCCTATACTTTCCATGACCTATATGACATCTACCCAAAATATAGGGGAAATAAAATGATTTAAGTAGAATTTAATGCCCATTCCTACGTAGGTAATATGCACCCCATCTAAGATAGTTATACTCATTCCATTACCAACCTTACCTAATGTAGATTACCTCAAGAAAGCTATTATAGCTCTGAATAATCCATTAAATCCTAATATTTTGGCCTAATAATTGATTTAATTAAATTTTTCCATAACCCATTAACTCTTGAGATAATGTCCTAACCTTTACATAAAGGATTCATAGCTCCAAAGCTCCCATTTTACGAAGGTAAGGG
The DNA here is from genome assembly GCA_037957365.1 of Torreya grandis. Classification (NCBI taxonomy): domain Eukaryota; kingdom Viridiplantae; phylum Streptophyta; class Pinopsida; order Cupressales; family Taxaceae; genus Torreya; species Torreya grandis. The sequence continues at coordinate 583,656 of JARHVA010005320.1, forward strand.
TAATCTTGAGAAACATCTTAGATCATTTTATGTAAATTCTTTGGATTATGCATACACTGATAAGATATTAACCAAGTTATTTCCAAGGAGTCTTAATGACTATGCATTGATATGGTTTTATGATCTCCATATTAAACATTAAAACCTTTAGATGATAAATTATGATAATAATTCCCCATATACACTGATGATAATTTATCCCATGAATTTTTTTCTAAGCTAAATCAAACATCTAATGAATCAATTAATGACTATGTGCTTTGATACAAGACCATACTAGCCAAAATGACCAATGTTATGGTTGATAATGAATTGCCAGATATATTCAAACAAAGTTTGCTAGCACTACTCATGAATCAACCATATTCAAGAGATTCTAATAATTTGATGAGTTATTACATAAAATGAGGGATAAATAAGTCAAGTTAATTTCTTTGAAAAAACTTAAGTATACGTCAACTCTATAACTACTTACACAAGAAAGTTGATTAACACACTTAGGATCAATATTTAGAGTTGATTGACACACTTATCTAAGATCAAAATAAATGGTCAATTATTACACACATAGAGGATACATATACACATCTAATTATTCCACATGAATTATGTCAAAGAGTTACTTAGAGACCACATAGCCCACCATCTATTACAAAATGTACTCAATAATCATTTCAAATAGTTTAGCATAATCTATAATGAACACAAGATGTGAGATACCCTCTTATTTCACAATAAATACCACATAGTTTTCATCCTTATAGAGCCATTCATCATACCTCAAATTCTATGAGCATTGATCATGATAAACATGGTACACCACGTGACTCTATACCTGGTTCTGACCCATCCCCAGTTGATACATCCCATACATGAAAAATTATTCCTCCTCTACTTGATATAGGAACCTCCCCCAGGCCTCACTTTGAGTATATCATTGGTTATATTTTTTTTGTAAAACATTTCAAAATAAAATAATCAAATAATAATAAAATGCAAAAAAATTCAAATATTTAAAAATCCAAAATCAAGACTTGAGCATGACATGATGGCTAGTTTGCATTTTTACACATGCTATTCATCACATTTTTGGTATATGGAATATGTTGTGGAAAACACAACCCAAACTCATTTATTAATATGGGGAACCTATTGATTCAACATTATTTGCTTCATTCCTCTTTTCTTGTGTAGTTGTTCATTTATTTTTAGGCTTTTAATCTTTGTTTGGTCTATTTGCCCATTGAGTCCACTTGATACATCATTTAAGCAATTAAATATTTCATTGGTATGTTATTTTGTGTACATGTATGATTATTTTAGGTTAAAAATGAAGAGAATGTTTCATCAGATCTATCTCTTTGAATGCTTCATCAGATCTAGCCCTTTTATTCTTCTTTCAATTTAACTAAGAACATTGGTCTAAAAATGTTGAAAATAGATTATAATTTCTCCTTTTTCATTAGAAATTATTATGTGAAGAATTTATTCTTTAAAATAATTGATTATGGGTTTTTAAATTGATTTAGTTTTTACCTTGGTCGAAGTCTACGTTTAAGTTTAATTGGGCACATTAAATGATTTATTGCATTAAACCTTAGGCTTAACCATTTATTTAAATGGACCTTTTGAATAATTCATTACCTTGAAGTTTAGCCTATGTCATGAAATAATAAGGCTAATTTTTTTGTAAATAGTTTAATTAATGTGAAAAATGCCTTTGGTCTTGCTTAAATATGCATTTTAAATCATGTCATCTATGTCTAAATGGTCCATGGTCTATATTTAATTTATGCAAATGCCTTGTTCTAATCAAAATATACATTCATATACAAAAGTTTGTTCTCCTTCATGTTTATTTGATTTTTATTCTTTGACTAAATTATTAATTAGTTTCTTGGAGATTTGCCTTGTCTTTTCATAGGTTCAACCATTCTAAGCCAAGATCTAACACGAAGATGCCACCTATTGAGATCATGTTCTATTGTGAAGTCTAGAGTCTCAAATAATTAGCTAAGTCCATTGGCATCATTATTATAATCCTTTCAAGAAATTAAATCTCTTATCAGATGATGTTCATCTAAGTGATCAATTAATTTGAACATACGACAAAGTTTCTAAGTCTTTTTGAATCCATATTCTCCCTGATTATGAGAAGTGTCACAATCATAGAAGCTTAGGTTAAATTGTAGTGGTTGAAATATATCAAAGTATATATGAGGCCTTAATGCCTAAGATGTTACAATATGGCATCATATTGAGATCCCAAGACTCAAAGTAATAACATAAAGATTTCTGACCTTCTAAAGCCCCATGAACCATCAATTATCTTAGATCAATGACTTGCATGAGCCCAAGACTTAGAGGGGAGAAATGAACATAAGATAACTATGAGCCCCATGATTATGCCATGTGGCATAATCACATTTCATCAAGAATAAACTTGAGTATTTAGGATGATGCTACATGGCATCATCCCATGAGACATATAGCATAGAGTGATTGAATGAGGGACTACCACATGGATCCTGTTGACATCATTAAGTGCCATGATCCTATGTTTATGGGTTTATAATCATTAGTAAACCATTAATACTATTTCCTAAGCCAATTAGAGCATGCCACATGTCACCAATTAGAACATTCCACATGACATAATCTCAATCAGATGAATGATGTGTTTAAATGAAAAATCTTTATTTTTCTCACATTAATTACTCATTCAATGTTTTTTGCCTTAACTATTTATGGTTTTTTACTTAGTTATTTTCATTGAAATGTGTAGGTTTGAAGTATTTTGCATGATGAAGATTTAATGAATATATGACAATTGGCAACTCTGACGAATCTTAGATTGGATGGAAATATGAAAATTGACTAAGCTATTTGGAAACTCTAAGCTACATGATTTTTCCACATGGCATAATAATGATGAATTGGGGGTCAAAAAATAATGAAGAAATGCCAAAATCCCATGATCTTGAACTATCATGTCTCTTAGATTAATAGAATATAGGGGCCAATTATCATTGGAATAAAGATAGCCTATCAAATAGGCCCTAAATCCTAAAATATTGAGATGATGCCATGTGGTGCCATCATGAAGGTCAATATCTAATGAAAGGTTCAAGCACAATGAAGTAACCCAATGGCCCAACTCGATTTGATGATGTCATGTGGCATCATCCCATCAACCATATGACATCAAAAATTACCTTTAGCATAAATTTGATAGGCATATACCCATCAATAGATTATTAAGCTAAAACTTATGAACCAATGGGGGCTTACCACATGGTAGAAGAACTAGTCTAAATTTGACACTTGTTTACTTGTCACTAGGCCGTCACTATGCAAATGAATTAGTCAACTGAAACATTCTTATTTATTTATCACATTTTAGTGCTTCTACCTTAGATGCTTTTATGAGATTATACTATTCATTGAAAATATGAAAAATTAGATGTTTTTTCATATTTTTGACTAATCTAATTGCCTAGAGATAATCTATGTAAGTTTTAAATGCCTTGTTTAATGTTGGAAATAATTTCATATTTTCTATTGGCTAACCTATTAATACCACTTCTCTTTCTCATCTAAGTTTTTAATTTATTCATTATCTTGATTTCCTATATGATTCCTAGATTTAATTTTATCTAAACACATGACAACATCCATAGACCTCAGCCACAGGAAAAAAATCCATAAAATTGAGAAATTAACTAAGTGTTAGGGCCTTTTTGAAACCTCAAGATTGTGCCACATGACATGATATTTATTGATCAATGAGTGGAAGATGATGAATAATTTGAAAATATTCTGAGTTCCTAGAGACCTAAGATCATGCCACATGGTGTGATCATGGTAACTTGGGACTTGGAATCCATAAAAAAACATAGAGCCCATACGCCCTAAAGGCTCGAGATGCTACCATTTTTTAACATCATAGTGGCCCAGGACTTGAAACCCATTAGTAGAACACATAAATCCCTCAAGACCTAGAAGGCCTACAATGATCTCATGTGTCAATATCATGGGAGCTTGGGACTCAAATAACATAGCAAGGACTTAAGAAGAGCTAGATCATTAAAAACTATTTGATCTATCAGATCAATGAATTGTAAGACTTGATACTATATAGAGAATGGTCATTATGAGGGCCCTAACTATAGCAAGAGTTTTAGGATCATGACATGTGGCATGATCACATTATGTCTTAGCTTGCTGACAACAAAAATCAAGAAAAGGTCATAGAGAGCATAAAGAAGAGCTGAGGGAGTGCCAAGTGGCACCTTCGTATGAATCTACAAAAACATAAATAATCCTGGGTCAAGAAAGGAGATAAAAAACATAGAAAAGAGTATAATGTAACCCAAAAAGTGTAAATAAAAGTTCTAAAAGATAAAAATGGATCCAAATAGACCTAGTTAACATTCTAAGTCAACTCACAAATGAAGAAATCAAAATTGTTAACTACCTAGCTATCAAGGCCATAAAGGGTGAGAAAACACTATTATAGCTACCTAAGGAATTAGATAAAACATAGACATGAATGTAGGGAACAAAATTTATCCCTAACTTGACATAAATAATAGGCTTCATTGCAGTTCAAATGGAAAATTGACCAAAGGGATGTAAAATTCATGTTTGAGTTGACATGTGCATGAAATAACCTTAAAATTAAATTCAAACCAAGAAACAATAGCATTAATCTTGGTATGGCATGCAAGGAAAGATTATTTAGAGTAGATAAAAGACAAATTCAATTTTAAGAAATCATGGTTGAGCTAGCAGATCTATCAATATCTCAGTGACCTCTCTTAGTAATCATTAAAAATTTATAACCATCCTAGTAGTGGGATGAGTTAAATTCAAGGAAAAATATTTCTATATAAGAGATGTTATTTCCATTTATAAAGGGTTGACACTCTATGTAAATAAACTCTATCAAAATCACAACATAATCAGTTTTCTTATTTTCACTTTATCTTCTTGCCTAAGAATGTTGTCCATAGTTTCTTGTTTCTTGTTTATGATTATGATAAAGAATTTATTTTATGATATATGAATTAATTAATTTATTAATTATATTTTTATTATGATAATCTAGTTTTCTTGTAAGTTTTCTTCATTTTCTTCAGAACACTCTTTACTTTATGTTCTTAAAACTATAGGTAAATTGAGTCCTATGTGCAGTTTGTTATAGGCCTTTTGATGCATTTATATTTAGTGAATAATTTTTTATTTAGGTATTCAAGTTTGTGTCCTTTTAATATTTCCCACTAAGTGGTTAAATGTTTGTGTAATTGTTAAACCATGCACGCAGTTGTATAACTATGACTTGTCATGCATGAGTTCTTGTAACCTTAACATCATATCAACCAAAAATATCCTTTCTTGCCTTCTTTTTATCTCTTTTTTCATGTTTTTTTAGAGATAAAATACCTTTCCCTTACTTTATAAATTGGAAAACAAAAATATAATAGTAGTCCAAAATCAAGGCCAAGTTAGCAAGAATTCTATTCAATCAAGATATTGATCTTCTAGTGGTAGAAGCCACCTCTCGTAGAAGTTATTTCAATTAGGATATATCATGGATCCCCATACCTAAAACCATGCTCTATATTTTTCTAGATATCAATCCTAAAATGGATGATGAAAGTCCCTTATTGTATCCCATCTTTCTCTTTAAGAACTTAATCTCATAAGTATTTTTAGACCAGGATTTTGGGTAAACAACATAATATTATTTACATACTCATATGTATTTCATGATATAAGAGTGATATGTAGGTCATACATGTTACACATGGGCATACAAATGTTTTTTTTCCCTCTACCCAGTGGCCATATTGAAGGCATTTTGTTCCATAGGTTTCACTATTGCATGTTATATCTTTTTATGATATTTGTACCATATTAAGCTAACTATATTGTTTACACATGGCTTACTAGTTACTCATTTATTACATAGTGACACATGATATTCCATTTTACTATGATATGACATTTATACATATGGATGGTGTAAACTAATCCTTTATTCTATGCTCCATTGATGTTGTTCCTATTTTACATGATAGATTACTTTGTGTGTGACTATTATGTGTGTTCCTTGAGATTGATTGATGTGAGATACATTGATGTATATTATTTTCAAAAAATTATATGTCCTCATAAATGTGGCCTTTAAATTTGATTATTATGACATTGTATATCCCTTGTATATGCAACTTTAGCCTATATGTGATAACTAACACTAGTGTTTTCTAACTTTGCTAACATTGATGAGTGCCATGATCTATATCATGAACTATTATTGCATAGTTTTATTCAAAGATACTTATATTATGTACTTCATTTATATACTTAGATATTCATTATACTTACATTCCCTTCATTCCATATGTTACATACATGTCTTGATTGTTACATACATCACTGTGATGACATATTCTCCACATGATAAAATGATATTATATGATTTTGTCTTTACACATTAAATGGTATAATTAATTATTATTTTAAGATGAAACAATTAAATAATACATCCCTCATCTCAAAAGTGGGGCACTACAATGGGATTGTCTTAAAGACACAAGCCTATGTAAGTAGAAAATCATAGTAGAGTACATTTTTCATAGATTTTAGAGATTCAAATGGTGTAGATATCATATTGTTTTAGATCCATGAAAGATATTAACACATTGATACATAGTAAAAAATCATATTTAATGCATATGAATTCACTTTATAGACACATATACTTAAAAATTCAAATTTAGGGGGCATGATACTAATTAATGCACATATACACATCATCATAATTTTAGTTGAATGAAAAATAGTTGTCATTCCACTTCACACTTATCAAAACCTATGTAATTAATGGGGGAATGAATATTGTTCATTATTTTATGATAATGATTTGTTATTTTTACATGGATTTAAGTTGATTGAACTAGAGTGAAACATTGCGTTTGAATATGTAAGCCATATGCAGTGTTTGATTAATTTATGAACAAACTTCGCCTGATTGGTTATCTCATTTACTTGTGGAGTTTTTACTTTTTTAATTAAGCCTAATCACATGGTTTTATCTATAATTTTCATACATAATTATTTGGGTTAGCACATTGTGTACTTTTCCCCACATTCATGAGGGTTGGGGTATATTTCCTTCCCATCTCAGGATCCTGCATAGTTACACAAGTTTGAGGCATGATCACCTAAACTCTTTAATGCTTCAATAAGGAAGCATAATATAAAACATGCTAAAAATTCAATAGGGTTTGCACCAAATAATAAGTGTTCTTTAACACTTAATATTTTAAATTTTCATCTTTTATATTTCACATATGGACATGGACTACTTCATTATCATTGTAGGTTTTGCATAAAGTAATGTTGTAAATTTGGAGCCATTCCCCATAAGATAAAGGTGTTATACACACCCAAATATATTTTATCATTTTACTCTCCCCTTCTATTCAAATAATGGAATTGCTAGAGTAAAATGATAAGCTTGACACACCTTTTCCGTGCATGACTTGAGCACCCAAATAAGGTCATAATTCACCATGCTCTCACACTCTCATGTTATCTTATGACTAAAACCTTATATTATGTTGTTATACACTTACATGAACCTAATTGTCTATTTCAAACATACTAAATATCTTTTAAACACATATATAGACTCTCAAATCAATTGACCTATACATGGATAAATTATGATAATTATAACCATTATCTCTAGTTGACCCACATTGGTCAGAGCCATCCCACCCCCCAACCATGGCTATTTTATAAAATAATACCCATACTTAGGTTTAGCCCATTATTCTAGTGTGTTGGTGGTATTAGGAATTATTCAAATTGATCCATATATAAATAAATCAAGGTATCATTCAAAAGTATTTTGAATTTATGTGATATACATCTATACACTATTTCACACTAAGAAAATATGCCCTATCATTCTCAATTTTCATAACTATCACTAGGAGCAATCACAAGCCAAGTCTGAAGAACTCAAAATCTAAGCTAAATTTAGCATTGTTAGGTACCAAATCTAATCATTAGCTACATAAACATTATTAAGGATCACAATATCACAATCACACTAGGTGGGAGAACTACATATGGATTGATTTCACTAATTGGAGTATAAGATAGATAGGCAACAACAAATCATCAAACATGGGTGATTGGGGTTAGATAAATAAATTACAGATACCCATTTATTATAGGTTTATAACCCTCATAAACACATACAAGGTTTTGAGGTAGAGGATGGTGATTTATAAGCTTACATGAACCATTAGGGTTTAGGATCATAAACACAAATCAAGTATATAAAGTTTCATGTGACTATATGGTCACTATGCCAAAATTTCATACAGGTTAGCACTAAAAAGTAGGTTATTATCAACTAGTAATACTAATCTAATCCTATAAAATGAACCCAACATAAGCAACATTAGTTTTTAAACCAAATGGACCAAAAACATTCTTATCCTTAATTTTCACTTATAGAATATAGCCATAGTCAGATATTCAACCAAAAAATCTAATTATCATGACTTGTTTAGTACTTTATTTATTTAACATAATCCCTTATCAAATTAAAAAATTTAAATGTCAATAATTTACATTAATATGTATGCTTAAATGACATATTTATTGATCTGAGTTCTATTTCAAAATTCATATCTCAATTAGATTAATCCTAACCATTAATCCAAATTAGGGAAAAATAATTAAAATTCATCTACCTTGTGACCCAATTGTTGTAAGAATAAAATGATGCACATATTTTATTTCTCATCCTCATAAATTAGAATTTATTGTTGATAATTACCCTAAATATATACATGAATGGTTAGTGTGTCCTTTAATGGATGTTTGTACTCTCTATTTTATTTGTTTCTATACTGAGTCTTGTTAGCAACCATTATTGATGGATTATATTATATCTATATTATCATTATGATAGATTCATTATTAAACTTATGAATATTTTATTATAATGCTACACAACTATATATTTCATGCTTAGTCATTCTATGATAACCACAAATTGAATTTCCATCTTGATGTGATAATCGACCCATAATTCTATGTTGAGTGAAATGTAGAGTGTTTAGACCCTTATACCATAACATTTTTAATAGAATTCTTATTTTACCTTGTAGACTTGTTACTTCAACTTGGATATAAGGTTATATATCCATGAAATTTATAGCATTGACTTAATTTTGCATAAACATTGGATATTTAGCTATGATACATCATGTGATGTGTTATATCTATTTTTCTCGAGTCATAATGGATCTCAATTTTTTTTGTCTTAATGGAGCACTTATCATGGAATATTATTATCATGAGTTGATAGGTCAACCAGTATTTACATTTATGTCTTATTTATTAGTAGGAAGGGTTACCTTACATTTATCTAGTTTAAATGTATTCACCATGTGTGAATCATCTCAATATTCTCTTGGGACTATAGGTGTAAAGATAGATGAGACAAATAATCATTTATATTTGTTAGAATTTAATTCTCATCATCATCACTATAATATTATTCCATTAATTTCTGCTTAGTATCATTTGAATTTACCAACAAAGGAAGATTTGGTATCTTTTCTTTTTGTGATTGATAACTATTCTATGATTCTTTATTGTCTCTTGATTTAGAAATATATTTGTATGTGGTTATTTTTTATTTTTTGATTATATAAATTAATATGTATGTGTCTTTTCCATTGGTATGACTTGTGATGGAGGTATTATGATGGATTGAAAACATTAGATTGTGAATTACATCCATCACTACGTTTTACTACTTTTCAATACTTGAAAGGTTGATTATCCATAAAATATGTGTGCAAAAATACGTCATGCATAAAATTTAAGTATTGATGGAAGGCTGATGGTATAGATTCTATTACATGAATCCATGGTCTAATTAAGAGTAGGTTATAATGTAAATGATTTAGCATGACATGAAACATAATAGTTAACATTTTAGGGCCCATTATCACATCCAAAGTAATTGATACTAGAAATTGGTGAGGAACATTATCAAAGTCTTTGCTATTATTATTTGATTTATGAGTATAGTCCATATTGATACCCAATGTTTTTAGAAATGTGATTTTTAATTTTTTAAATCCTGATCCATTATTTGTAAAGACCTGCTTGAATCCATCATTTAATATTTTTGCTTGAATGAACAAAAGGAGAGTCTGAATTATAATATGTTGAGTAAGAAAAAAATATTTCTCAAAATAAATCATGCCCTCACTACTCTTCAATGTATCAAAAATGGATGAAAATTAAGTAGGTTAAACATAATTTGGCAAGGTTGTATCACATAATGTTTCATAAAATATATATTTGTAGATAGTGGACCATTTGAGAAAATCTATTATGAAGATCTTAGCTTTAGTATTATTAAGTTTATTAATGATATCATACCATTTATTATATTTTTGGGAATTATAGGAGGCAAAGGGGGATAAGGAGGGAAAATTTTACTACCTCCATTCTACCACATGAGATGGGGCACACTATCTCTTCATTCATGATAACATGAACCAATAATCAAACATAATCCTAGGGAAAATAATGGGGGTGGGATGGTATCTATCATTACATTTAGGTATATGGGGATGAGGAATAAAAGGATTCATACATGCCCTTTCATATTTAATGGTAAATAATATCCTCTTATATTTCATAAAATATGAGTTACTAAGGAGAGCTAATGATCCTTCATCATTAATTTCAAACTTAATTTTCTTGCTTATAAATTTGACCCATTTCATTACATGATTTTGAAACATATTACATATTTAAGGAAATCAACATGTAATTATGAAAATCATAGCTTGAATCATAAATTATTTGAGTGAATAAGGGTAAATCAAAAATTAGATTTGAAACCCTAATGTACAAATATAAAACCACAAAAAGAAAAGACGAAACCCTAAGGGAAACCTAGGGTTTTTCATGCTCAAGAGAATGATTGGGTTCACCAAATTGTTTTAGATTATTTTTGATTTAGGTGATTTAAATAATCCAAGACTAAGAATATTCATATTACACAAGATATATAATAAACTATGTAGATATAGATGCTAATAGATGAATTATTGCACTTACTAATATAGAAATGATAAAAGGATAAAACACTCAACTATTTAACTATTTTATTTTTCTCTCTATCTATGCACAATAATTTTATGTGTTCTAAAATGGAAATTATCACTTGAATAAGGAAATAAACCACAAAAATCCACTAAGATAGTGTTAGTAAGGCTTAGACACATGCAATGACCATATATGTCCACTATCTACTAGAAATTTATCTATAGGGTTTGCTATCCTATTTTACCAAAAATTAATATGCCTACATCTCATGATGTTTTATGAGTAATTTAATATCCTATGTACTTTGCATAGATTCATATTTTTTTATTTTGTTTTGAAAATCTAGATTTAATTTTGACACTTGTTTAACAAAGAAAAAGGGTTAGATAGTCCTAATCACACCCTTATAAGTGGTTGAGTGTTACCTAATATAAATACTCTAAATAGAGTTCAACCTACACATATCTCTCTCACCTATGTGTATGTGTGTTCAATAATGATGCATTAAAATTTAATGTAATTCTTTGGATTTCAACACTTGGTAATATGCAACTTTGAGCTTGATTTAGGTGTTCATAAATGTCTTAGGGACTATTAATTTGAGGCATTTTAATATTTTTATACTTTAGGATAGTGCCTAAATGATGCACAAATAAATCTCTCAATGCAAAAGTAGTTTTCCAAGTAGTTACCAAGTGAGAGCTATATAAGAATAGCCTTAGGAATGTATTATATATATAGATGAATATTTTGGTAATCCTACCCCATAACCAACATGATAAACATGTGGTCCAACCCAAGAGAGATATTTAAATTTTAAAAATAGTTATTTGAGAAAGCCAGGACACTGTTGATAAAGATAGATAATTATTATAATTTAAAATTTTTGAATGTTTCTAACATTGTCTAAGAAGGAAAAAATAATGATATGGAATGTGGTGACTTTGTATAAATCAATTTAGAATTAGGACATAGACTATGGAGATCTTATTTATGAATGATGATAGATAAGGTTGACCAAATCAATAGATAGGGTAAAGGGCGTGAAGGATTTATATTTATGCACATAACTTATGTATGTCAAAGATAGGTCAAAATTGATGTTTCCAAGTGTCTAATACTAAATTTATGTGTCTAAAATTTAAAATTTTGCTTTCCTATGAAGTATCCATGGGCTTATTTAGATATATATAAGAGGTAATGTTTAATATTAGATCATGATATTACACATTCTATTCCTATTTAAGGTAGTGGAGATTTCCCTCTCAAAGTGGCTCAATTTTATATTTACAATATTTTGGTCTATTTGTAATCATTTTATGTGGATATACTCTATTATGCCCTTATTATTTTGAATTATTATTTTTTTTTATATAAAGCTACTTATTTTAAGATATATTACTTTGATTATGATTTATCTATCTAAGTAGTTTCATTGGATGAATTCAAATTAGGAAAAGGTTATTGGCATGCAATTTGATATCAAAGGGGTGAAAATTTAGACACTAAGGGACCAAAATTCCTCATGCGATATTAGTAGGTGTAGATAATATTATGTGATTATTTATCGCCTTAGTCTTTTACATTAGGCAATATCATGACCCAGGCTATTCCTCTTAGTTATACACATGCCTTACTTATGCAAGCCTCACACCTACTTTTTTTGTGCCCCTTGACCTATCTCTTAGTCTAAATGGACTTATATTAATGATAAAAACATCCCATTTTTCATATAATTATTAAAATTTAATTATATTACACCTCTAAAAGTTTTGAGTTAGAGCCTACTCTCCTTCTCCTTAGACACTAACATCTGGGTTAGATAATAACATCATCATTATTATCCTGGCCTGATGCAAGTATCTAGTGCCCTAAAGTCATCCAATTTACAAATGAAACATATTAAAAGGTTATCCTAAGTTATTTAATGTGAATTATATCCCAATAGGATTGGTATAAATAGAATATCAACCCTCATTCATTCCTAACCTAAGAATCATAGCAATTAGATCAAATGAGCACTCAAGAAGCACTAAAGTTACCAAAAGATTTCCTATTCCAACATATTATTATATAAATTAAAAGAATAACCTAGATAATAGGTTTGAAGTATTAAAGGATTATTCATAAGGTCATTTAAGGTAGGTCACTATTGTACTTGATTTACACATTGCATGATTCACACACAGGCCAACATGTAAGGGAAGTACATGAGTATGAGGCCCTCTTCTAAAGTATTATATATGTAGGTAGTTAACTTTGATATAAGGATAATTTTAGGTCATTTTGAAAACATGTTCACACTAACCCATTTTTACCAAGGTCACATTGAAGATGCAAATCTAGTTTTTTCCATTTCACCAAGAATGATAGTCCATGACCTAGATCTAAACACACCAAAGTGAAGGTGAAGCCAAATATAGAAGTATACAAGTAGTTTCATCCTATTTTAATAAGTATTTAATATAGGAAACTAATGTAAAACATAGACACTAGCATCGACGTAACTATTACATGCTATTACAAGTGTATATAGAGCTAGAGGCATAAGATCTAGAATCTAAAAATAGATCCGAAACTATCTCCCTGACTACTTCCTACCTGTATCATATCCATCATTATATTAGCATAAAAAATAACTAAGTACTTTATTTTATGTCATTTGTATATCTATCATAATTATAATTTCTATTAATAGCCTATCTCAGTTTTATAAATTCATCATATAATACATTTGAGTTTAGAATATCAATTGGCTTACTGTAGATATAATATTTACCCTTTTTACCTATGATTAATATATCCTTAAACCTAACCACTAATATAGGATCCATATCCAAATTAGTGTTAAACATTTGGTGAACTTGATATTTGAACAACATTATTGCATAAACATTCTCTTGTAGATGCTTGTCTCTTACCTTGTCCTAAACTTTGTGTTCTTTATCTCTTTTATCATAGATGAAATTAATTAATTTGATGATTATGATTATGAAACCCTTCAAAAATATATCCAATAAGGGATCAAAATCCATTACTCTTGCATTTCTCCAAGTGCCAAGGAAAATAATATAAAAGCCTTGAATGGTGGGATCTACTATCCCTCTAATTAGGTCCATTCTCCCATCCTTTCAATACAGATGTGATACATCCAAAGGAGGATATAAATCATATGCCCTTACCTTTTATACCAAAATTGATCTGCTATGGAGATAATGTACTTTCATTTGATTGTGACAAATTTTGTCAACTCTATAATGAAATCATGGAGGATTTGAAAATCATTAGTAAAGGGGATATTCCTTCAAGATAATTGATTAAAAACTCTCCTATTCCTATATTTAAAACCAATATTCCATTTATTAAGGGCGATAGTCATTCTTGGCATTCATTTGATATTGAAAATTTTCAAAAGCTTAACCAAGAAAATATGGTGTCTTTACAAAGTCACATTAAACCATCAAGGAAAAGGAAGAATACTACACCTATAGAACATTACAAACATAAGATGCCAAAAAAATTTTGATATGAAAATGGTGGAGGTATCATATTCTTTAGATAATTAAAAATCCTTAAGTATAATATTTCATAATTTTGGCATTCAATATTTACTCATATATAGATGTTAAGGATAAGGAGTGGGAAAACATGAACAAGGTATAACCCATCTTATAAATCTCAAGTATAATCCAAATTAGTAAGGCTTGGGGTATTAAAAAATAATCATGGATAACCAACAAATTATCTTTAAATTAAACATTGAGGTACACATAGATGCATATAAAAATTAGGAATCATCGCAAGGGGAACCAATGTTACAAAAATTCCAAGAGATTCAAACACTCAACCTCCCTTTGGTGATCCATCCACATGACATGAGAAAATTGGATACAAAATTAGATAAAGGAAAAGGTACCCTAACTAAAATTGATGAGAATATAGATTGTTGTCCTTCTATACCTTCCTCCTCTTTGAATACATTGGATCAACCATATGAGAACCGAGTTTCATTAAGTCACATCCATTATGTGAAGTATTCGAAAATGGATTCATAATAAATTTTAAAAATCACAACATAACATGATAACACTGATACTATTTTATCCATGTTACTTGAGTTTAACATGATTTATTTACCTTCTACTTGACATATATTAACTAGTTACCTTATTCCTCAAGAAGGTTTGCCATATTGTAATTACCATCAGATCATAAGCCACAATGTAAGTTAATGTGGGGCTTTGAAGGCTAAAATTTAAAAATAAAAAAGTATGAGACAAATAATTTTTTTTCCCCCACAACAAAGTAGGTCCAATAATTCACATATTCCCAAATAAAACCAACCTTTAATCACACCTACAAGTGGGAATATAACAATGTCTTAAAGTTTTGATGGGTTATGTTTTACACATATTCCAATTGACATAAAATGGGACTCACTTGGTAATAAGACATTTTTTTGAACAAATGGGACATCATACAGATGAACTTAAGAAATATATGTTAAATATAGATTCCATAAGATACATAATTTTACCTATAACATGAGAACTAAAGATTTTATATTCTATGATATGGGTAACAAATCTGAATCCAAATTTCACCTTGCATCTAGGTCATTCTTGGTTCACTGATATATAAGCAAAAATTGATATGAAAAAAAGGTTTATTAAATTCAAATTTTTAGACAACAAAATACATGTGTCACTTGATGGGTAAAATGATACATCTATGATAAAAACATATGGAATACATTTACCAAGATTAAACATAACATATGACATGATAATACATAAGACAAGGTGTCATATAAATAACCAAATCAAATTACTAGATAGTCCTTTACATTTAGATTGGGTAAATGGTTAGTTATTTACATTAAAATTGCGAAAAATAATAGTTTTTTCCATTTCCAAAGTCTCTTTTAAAAATACCAAAAAAATAAAAAAATGTTCAAAAATCCAAAAATACTTTCAACACTTACATGTTTTATTGGATCCTTAGAATCTATGTTAGTTCCATGTTGAGGACTAGTATTTAATTAACTCATATATATAGGCATACACATATACATTATACACTTATGGGTGTTGGGCCTTACCTCTCTACTCATGTCATCAAAGATATTGGGGTCATCCATATTCTATGATCTTGCTATACATACATTATATGATTCGATGATCAC